>CM040399.1:21318835-21659941 GCA_022702515.1 Ilyophis sp. 1 JC-2022 | reverse complement strand
GTGTGTGTGGTGTCTGAATGTGTGTGTGTGTTTCTGTGTGTGTGTGTGTACCTGTGTGTTTGCATGGATTTGTGCGTCTATGTGCATGCCAGCGTGTGTGTGTGTGTGTGGGCAGGAGGGCCATGTGTCATTTCAGGGACTGTTAAGTTTAAACACTTTTCATCTTCAGACTCTGAGTGTGAGCTGCTGTTTGGTAAGGCCTTGGGGGAAATTACACTGGAAAAAATAGACAGCACAGTAGGTGTGTAATTCCAAACATCCAGTCTGCTGCCAACACCGTTTTACGCTTGTGGATGACTTGATGGGGAAAAAAATCTTTGGGTCTTTTTTTTCATAGATTTTTGGGTCCTCTTTTCCATTCCATTTTCTGTTGACCATTGAAGACAGATTTCAGCAGTGTTGTTAATGTTTACTGCTTATAAGTCTCCCTCGACTGTAATTTCTGTCATTTAAAAGTAACAGTGTGGAGGATTTGACCCTGGAGTTTGATCGTGCCACCTGATCCACACACAGAAGTGATGATATTGCACATATAAGTCAGATGAGCCTATTGACATGACCCTCCCCCCGACCAGGACGTGTGCTATAGTGTGCTAGCCTTACAAAATATCCTCCATCGCCTGGCGACGTCGTGTCTGAATCCTCCGTTCTCCGTTGCTGGCCAGGGTGTAATTGATTTGCTCTTTACGTAGACTACCTTGAAAGCGCTTATGGGAGCAATCTGTCCCCCTGCCTCAGTAGACTGCTCAGGCAGAGTGTAATTGGTCTGCTGAAGCCCCAATGGCTGATGGGAATCGCTGTCCTGGCCTGCGAGCTGGGATTAGATCTGCGCCATAACCTCATCCCACCATGGTCCCCTGATACCACTATAGAGAACACAGTTGGGAGTGGAATTAAAAAACAATTACTCAGGTGATCAATACTGGTTTCATTCTTCTGAGAGCATAACAGGGGCGAATAATGACTCTCCAATACGGCTTCTCCTTCAGTCGCCCAAAAGCCATTGTTGCTTTTTTCTGTTGTGCAGACATTTGTGTACACCAGACACTCATAAACAGCCAGGGATTACACCAAATAAAATCTCGTCCACCACCTGTTCCAATTCAGAATGAAAATTCTGATTGCTGGCTTTTCGCCTCGCAGGGATTTCTACTCATTCTGTATTTCTAAGAATATATTTAATTATTGTTCATGCCGAAACGCATACATTTCTCAAATTGGCATTCATTGCAATCTGTGCTTTTGCATTACTGATGTTTCGCAGACTGATGTCTGACTGTGCGTAGAATTTGTAAAACCATTGACAGAAACCTTTTTTTCCCCATTTTAAGCTTGTAAGGTGTCGTCACAAGAGTGGCGCTGTCCCAGCCGAAAAACATCGTGTGAAGCTAATGAACTATAGCAGCGCTTTTATCACATTTCTACTCAGTCGCGCTGCATGCATAAAATATGCGCTGTAATTGGCACAGGCTGAGGTTGCAAAGCATCTTAAAAAGTGTGAAAGACCTGAGAACTTGTGGGAGTTAAATACAGCCGAGCCACGCCCAGGCAGTACTGCGTCAGGGAAGACCGTCGGAGCTCTGTTGATTTTTGAAGCGCTACGGGAAATCAAACGTTCGCACTGTAGCACTTTTGAAGCACTGTAGACTGTTGCAGCTGTACAGCAGGCATTACATTTCATAATCTGTGGAGGCTCTGCAGGCTGTAGATGTTTTTAATGATGTACACTGTTGCAGCCATAGACTTTTAAAGTTCTTTAAAGACTGTAGAAACTGTAGACTCTTGAAGTTGACAAGTCTCTAGACTGTTGATTCTCTGGACCATTGAAGCACTAGACTGTCGATGTTCTCGACTGTTGACCGTGTCCTTTGATGGCCTTCTCCTGCAGCTGTGCCATTCTGGAGGGGCAGAATGGACTGGTGCAGATCTAGCGAAGCTGCCAGGGGACGTTTTGGACCCGCTGGCCTGAAGGAGAAACAGCTGGGCAAGGCTGCGCCCCTACATTGCCCTGAAAGGGTCTGGGGGTTGTGTCTCCGTCCTCCCTCCCGCTGTTTTAACAGAGCTTTTTGGTGTTTAATCCAGATGAAATGTACCCAAACCCCACTCTGTGGTCTGCTTCAGCCAGCTCCGCGTGGTCACCCTGGCTTCTCCAGAGGCCCCCCGCCCTGCGTAGAGCCAGACTGACAGGGCGGAACATTTCCCGCAATGCGGGCGCTGTCTGGGTCTTGCTATCACTCTCAGTAAGCCAGCGGACTCTGTGACAGGCATAAGAAAGACTCTCAGTCTCAGGCCTTCCCCTCCATGCTATTTATAGACTGCTTTTCACTGAGGGTTATAAAAGAAAGGGGGAAAAAATATCAGCTCCCGTCAAGCGATTTTCCACACCATCCCCCTGCTCGGGTCAATTTCTGTAACACCGCTTGGAGAGTTCAACGCTAGTCAGGGGTGGCTCACTATTTATTAATAACAATAATGTATTATTACCGTTACTGACAGTAATGACCAAATAGAATAAAAAAAACTAGACTGTTGGCCTGATGACTTTTTGTGAAAACAGTACAGGGAGATTTTGTAATTTTTTATGATAATTATCTTAGGGAGTTTCTTTCAAGATGGAATTTCAGTGTCTCTGTAGTTCCTGCTTTCACAGTTATAGCTACAAGTTGACATAGCTACCCTTGATCAGCGTCAGCAAGTCTAGCATTGTTGACCAATTGCAGGCGAGGGTGTATTGGGCAACGGTGAACGAGGCTGTGATCGGTGATCGAAAAAAAAAGTCTTCGCGAATCCGCCAAATTCAATTTAGTTTGAAAGGCCCCAGTATACTTCAAACAAAATCCAAATTGCCAGATTCACAAAGGCTGTTGAACTGCTGTCGAATACAACGCTAGGAGGAAATGTCAGTATACTCACCGCGGCTTGGTCTGTTAGTTTAATGACGCTCCACGCTGGATGGATTAGAAACTTGTTATAAGTTTCATTATCACAATCATTGTGTCAATCACTAATGCGCCCGTTATGCAAATTAAGTCAATGCACTCCTGGAGGAGAGAGACAACGATTCACACTTATCCAGAAGTGTCGACTACTTTTTATAATTACAACATAGGCATTACTGTTGAAAAAGTAATGGCTGGATGGAAATGTAGCATAAACCCTGATGAAATAATTACAAATTTTAAATCACAACGCTGATACGGGGCAATTGGCGACTCTTGTGTTAAGAAAAAAGAATAAAACTACGAGTAAAATCAATTAATCGATTGTAAAAATTCTTTAAAGATGGAATTTCAGTGTCTCTGTTGTCCTTGCCTGCAACAGCTTCAGCAAGTCTGTGTATTGGGGGACTGTGAACGAGGCTGTGTGAAAATTTCGACTAGTTCAGCTGGCCAGCCTGCACATGCTACGGCGATCAAAGCCAAATGTGCCGCTTCGTTTTGGTTGCAAACCAGCCAAAAATCTTTGCGAATCCGCCAATATAGATTTTTAAAAAAAGTATACTGGGGCCTTTAGGATCACTGCAGTGTGAAATAAATGCATTCTGAGTTTACTGAAGTGAGAAACATGGATATGACCTCACTACGCCTTCAGGGGAGAGTGGCTGTGTGTGTGTGTGTGTATTATTCTACCTGACAGAAAACATAAATATTTCACTAATCTAGGAAAAAATTCTAATTTTGTAGATCTAGATTAAGACAATCAGGATTCCAATTATGAAAAATGTTTACAAGGTTAGTTAAAACCCCTATGTGCAGTGCCATTAGTGGTGTAGACCCTGGGGTCTACATCACAAACATCCTACTGTACCACATCAGAAAGAGAGGTACCACAAAAAACTGCATATCTTCATCAGAGCGAGTTGGGCTATTATTGGGCAAAATATGAAGTTCCTATGTGCCACCTTTCTTCCGTATTTCATAAAAGTATATCGACCACTCTATAGTGTGATCTACATGAGAGCGAATCGTGTTGAAGATACTGGACATTTAAATATATTTAGGAGTTGGTTGCACAGTTGCTCAGTAGGTGCATATAAATCATAATAGCTTTTTAGAACTGAATTTTAATTAGCTCTCATATGCAGCCACTGCATGAGAAGATATTATTATTATTATTATTATTATTATTATGAATAATAATACGATTGTTATTATTATTTTTAGTATATAATTTCTACTATTATTTTGTGTTTGGCACTTGTTTTATATTATCATGTCTATGATTCGGTTAATCTTTCATTTATAACAGATTTTCAGGTTTTAATTATTCCATGGTGCACACTTTTTATGATCTGAGGGAAATTGGGCTGAGCATCAGACATGTCAGTGTCTGCTCATCCTCCCAGTCCTCCTCCCAGCATGCTGTTCTGCATTAGGAGCGTTCGGGTCCCGGCGGTACTGGCGGGTTCTGTTCTCGTCGTTAGCCCTTCCTCCAGCACTGCCGCAGTGCTCATTCGTCTTGTCCTTGTACACCTGGAGAGCAGAGGACTGTGAGCGACGATAACGGAGGCGGAAATGTTAGGCCTGCTGACAGGGGCTCCCGCTTTCCCCGCCGTTCACTCGGGGGTAATGTGGCTGATTGATAGAGCCCACCTCCCTCAGAATCCATCCCAGTTTACCCCTCCGCGTGTGACAAACACCATCAAATAAATCACGCGGCTGCACCCCTGCCACCTAAATGGCAGGCTGTATGCTGAAACATAACAATACCAAACACTCAAAGAATAACTATGGCCCGAGTGCTGGAATATAACAGTGTGCATATTAATATCAGCTAATAAACCCTTATTCTGACCAGTTATAACTTTAGTGCACAAATCACCCTGAGAAATAGCCTAATGAGTTACGCCCGCACGCGGCGCGCCTTTCAAGAGGTTTGCTTACAGGGCCTGTGATGTTTCCCCTGCTTTTCTCCCCTTCAGACGATGCTGCTGCGGCCTGCGTTATGTGCCGGCTAATTAATCACCGCCTCTCCGAGGTGGATATTGGCATTGAAGACGGTGAGGAGACTGGAGTGGGGCGGGGACTCTGATTTAGCCAGACGCTCACGGAGAAGCTTCCGGTAACCACGCAGCTTCCTTCAGGTGTCAGAATGGTTAACGTGCTACAGTGTAGCTTTAGATAGACCAGTCTAGCAAGCTGACTGGAGCAGGCTTTGCTGCACATCCCTCACTGGATGTACAGTATAAAAGGGGATGTGTGTGAAGAACCAAGGCCTCTGGAGCATTGCGGTTGTTTACTGTTAGAAACCACAATAATGGTGGATTAGCTCTCAGTGCTTTATGAGTATAGCAGGAGGCTACCTGTAAGTCAGATTGTAACACTTTACTTGAACTACACACCATGAAGCTTACATGACACTGCGGTAAACTCGGCATAATACCTGTCATAACGAGCCATAATGCACAAATGTCATAACACTATCATGATGCATTCATGAATACGTCAGTGGTGCCCAATCATGTGCCATGGAGGGCCAAGAGTATGCAGGTTTTCATTTCAACCAATCACTGCACCTGCTGATTTCATTAATTAGTTCCTTCCTCTCTGGTTGAAGGCATGTTAATTAGTGAAATCAGCAGGTGTAGTGATTGGTTGGAATGAAAACCTGCATACTCTCGGCCCTCCATGGCACATGATTGGGCACCACTGGTATACATTATGACAGTGTTACAATGTTATGTGTCATAAAAAGCTGTAATGCAATCTGCAATGTGCTGCTATGGCTGGTTATGACAGGTGCTTATGACATGCTTATGACACTTTAATAGAAGCTTTATGGAGCATAGTTAAAGTAAAGTGTTACTGGGCAACTGGATTGTACAGTCTTGGCTGGAAGGAACAGAAAGTTGTAAAGTGGGAACAGGAGGTTATGATATGGGCCTTGTGTAGCAAGCCCTGGGTGCCCCCTCATGTCCCTCACATTAGTGACAAACCACACCCTAACTCCCAGGCCTGCAGAAAGAGAGAGAGAAAGAGCAAGAAAGAAATAGAGAGAGAATGAGGCAGAAAGAATAAGGCAGGGAGCACTCCTACACAGTGACCCCCTTGACCCCCCACCCACCACCAAATAAAGCAAGCTCTCAGGCTGGTCCCAATGTGATCACGCCAAACAGAAACAATCTGTTATTCTTGGGCACAGTGACCCAGACCTCGCCACACGGGCACAAGCAGCGCTTTGTTTGGCACTCGCCTGGCCAACGTCGCTCTTTGTGCCCCCTCTCCCCTCTGACTGCCCCCGCTTACGCACCACGCGACCCGTGCTCAGCGCCATAAGGGCTTGAAAAGTGGGGAGGAGGAGAAGAGAAAGACATTTTTTTAAATCATGGGAACTACAAGAAAGCAAGAGCCAAGGGCGGGGAAGTCAATATATACCATAAAATAAACCAGCAAACTGACACGTCACAGGCCTAGTTTCAGGTGTTCTTTTTTTAAGTTGTTGCTTAAAAAAGTGCAGCCCTTTGGCGCTATTTGAAAATGAGGACAGGGACATGTTGATACTTAAAAACAGCAGAACTGAGGGGAGGAGGGAACAGCACATCGGAAGCATTTTGCGGGCGCTCTGATCTCTTCGGATGGCCGCTCCGGGGGGGGACCCTGGGTGCTGGTGATGGAGGTGGAGTCCTGAATACATCTGTGCCCCAGTTAGCTTGTGTCTTTGTCTTCTTGGCCAATCAGATTGCCCCCTGTCCTCCCCGTCACCTCCAGCCTCAGCCAATCAATCTGATTCATCCACTCCTCAATCTTTGGTGAGGGGGGAACAAAACTTTATGGATCCCGTGATGAGTGGAACCATTGTGCACCGTCAGTCTGTGATTAGTATGAACAAAACAAATTAAGTTTGTGATGCGGAAGCTTTTCCCCAGGAAAAATGCTGCATTGTATTGTGGTCGCTCAACCTGACTGAGGGGCTCATAAAGCTTTACCCCCCTTCACTACTGGTGACACTACAGCATGGGGAAAAGGGTACGAAAGAGGCAGGAAGTAAAGTCCTGTTTCTGAACAAATAAGAAAACAATTTACGGAGAATAGAAATGAGCTATAAAGAAAAACGAGGTGTAAATAGTGATACAGAAGACCTGAGGGAGAAGATGAAATGGCAGAAGATACAGCTGGGAGGCACATTTTCGGCCCATTCTCAGTAAAATGCTCTATTCCCTGTGACATGATCTATTGACATTGAAGAGGGAGACAGACTGAAAGAGGAAGCAGTATGCACTCATGAAATCGCTGGGAAAAACCTATCTAAATTAGATAAAAGAGAAATCAATCATAACCGAGGACACATTGACTGAGTACATTTACCACTAAAATCCACTCTTCTGCATATCTTTCCGGATATTTATTAGGTTTCCACATATTGTAGACCTGTGATGGTTTTCTTCCACTGGGGTACTGTCAAGCAGTATTATTCCCACATGGCAGTATTCCAAAGATTATGTAAGAGATCATCAGATGCTTACTCTGCTAAAAAAAAGTCCCGGATTAGGACCTGTCAAATGAAATATCATCAATCAGTCAAGCAAAGCTTGTTTTGCAGCCCATATGGTATTGTCTTACCCTGTCTTGTTTTGCTCTGAATCATATTTCTCCAGCTTGCCAAACAGAATAAAGCCCTGACTTAGCCGAATGCTAATTTTACTGGAACAATTACCTCTTTTTTTTTTTTTTTTTGCTGAGTATTAATGATGATAAAATGGTGCAGTTTTTAAAGAATGCGGTGAAGATGGCTTATATTGAATTGGTCATAGGTGCTGTGAATGGCGAGAGAAGCATGGGCAATCTTCTTCAGGGTCATGATCCACACTTAACCGGGTGCCTTGAGGAAGTTTTTTTTTCTTTTTCAGTATTTCTTGCTTTGTTTCATTGACTAATTTATTTGGTCGAAGCAGCCGTTCTTACATTATTTGGCACAGTGTATTCGTTTGACTTGGACGCAGGCAATCCAGAACCTTTGTGCATGGCACGTGTTAATTATTGAGGTACTCTGCGCATCCCTGTGTTGTTGTACAGGATACTGCTCTGCGGTCTAATAACTCAATTAGCGGGATACGGCAGCTCCTCTCCCTTGATGACTCTGGCCATAAGCGCATTGATAAATTGAAGGGAGCCCAAGATGAGAGGAAATCCTCTATCAGGAAGAGCGGCCTCTAATCTGAGCACCACGGTGAAGTGCATATTCCTCATACGTGGACTCCCGCCACCTCTCACACGCTTCTGCCGTGAAGCACACACCAAGTATAAAAAAGGAAGGTGATTTTGAAGAGCATTGAGAGGTCAGGCACAGTCTGCCATTCACAATCTTAATTAGGAGTGTACCATAACATTAGCCACACAATAAAAGAAAGAAAAAAAACAAAAACAGAAACTCAGTTGGAGTGCAAGCGGCTCTTGTTTCCAGTAAGTAAACCGAAGCCTTTGTATTTTCCCAGAGGTATTTTTGATGAATAAAAAAAGAAGGAATGTTAATGTAAGACGAGGAGTTTTCTGCATTTTCATTTTCATCACCGTGGTACAAGGTTTTAATATATTCTATAGAGATTGCTTTTCATAAACGGCGCTAGAATAAACTAGGCCGCTCAAGTACTCTGAACTTTGTTTTAAGGACAATGAAAAGGACACTTGATGTTGAAATGTTGTAGCCATGTTGTATAATTCTAATTACAATGTCTATCCAATGGACGGCAGTTTAGTATAATGGTCAGAGAACTGGGCTTTCCACTCCAAAGTTGTAGGGTTCCTGGGTGGGGCACTACCATTGTACCCTTGAGGTACTTTACATGAATTGAATATGCAGCTGTGTAAATGGATTGTATATACAGTGGTGTTCAAACAAATAGCAGTACAAAATCAGTAACCTGATGAACCACTGTTATTAGTAGTAGTGATATTTCTGCATGGCAAATTATTTACTTGTAGATGTAGTAGTGTAATAGAAAAACAACAGACCCAACTGTCATGACATGCACGCTGCTTGTTCTGAGTAATTGACTCATTCATTGAAAGGGGCGTGTTCAAAATAATAGCAGTGTGGAGTTTAATCAGAGAATTCATTCATTCTGTGAAAAAACAGGTGTCATTAATTGTCCTTTATTAAGAAAGAAGGGAAACAAATGTTTCACACATTGTTATAAAATATATTTCCTTCTGAATTGCTAAGTAAAATGGGCCGTTCCAAACATTGTTCGGAGGAACAATGTAATTTGATTAAAAAGTTGATTGAAGAGGGGAAAACGTATAAAGAAGTGCAGCAAATTATAGGATGCTCAGCTAAAAAGATCTCAAATGCTTTAAAATGGCAACAAAAACCCGAAACATGCGGAAGAAAACAAGCAACTACTGTTAAAACGGATCGAAGAATAGTCAGAATGGCAAAGATTCAGCCAATCATCACCTCCAGAAAGATCAAAGATTATCTAAAATTACCTGTAAGTGGTGTTACAGTCAGAAGACGTTTGATCGAAGCTAAGCTATCAGGCATGTGCAGGATCGGTTCAAATTTGCCAAGGAACACATCGATTGGCCCAAAGAGAAATGGCATAACATTCTGTAGACTGATGAGTAAAATTGTTCTTTTCGGGTCTAGTGGTCGTCGACAGTACGTCAGACGGGTACTGAATTCAAGTCACAGTGAAGACAGTGAAGCATAGTGGCGCAAAATTCATGGTATGGGGATACTACGGTGTTGGGCCTATTAATCGTATACCAGGGATCATGGATCAGTTTGAATACATCAAAATACTTGAAGAGATTATGTTTCCGTATGCCGAAGAGGAAATGCCCCTGAAATGGGTGTTTCCACAAGACAACGACCCCAAACACACGAGTAAGTGAGCAACATCTTGGTTCCAGACAAGAAGGATTGAGGTAATGGAGTGGCCAGCTCAATCCCCCGACCTCAACCCCATTGAAAACTTGTGGGGTGACATTAAAAATGCAGTTTCTGAAGCAAAACCCAAAAATTCACAGGAACTGTGGAATGTAGTTTGTTCATCCTGGGCTGAAATACCTGTTTCTAGGTGCCAGAAGTTGGTTGACTCGATGCAACGCAGATGTGCAGCAGTTATCAAAAACAATGGTTATGCAACTAAATATTAGTTCAGTAATTTAAAGTGAAGTTAAACCTTGAAAAATGTCTTCAGTTTATACAGTAAGTGTTTGAGTTGGAAGAGAACTTCAATTTTTTTTAGCAAATTAATATTCCTTTTCTTTGCTTCCTGTAAAAGAATAACACAGATGTGATAAAATTTCTTAATGCTTTGATTTGGAATTGAATGTGTAATGTTTCCACTACATTTGAAATATGGAACTAAAAGCTATTAAAAAATATTTGCACTTTATTTACTTTTTTTAACGCACTGCTATTTATTTGAACACAACTGTACAATAATATAAGCTGTATACGCTGGAAAACAGTGTCTGTATTTATGTGATGATGTCATGATTAGGACCTCTGCTCAGGGACAGTCTGAAATGCATTGTGGTAAGACTTTGTGTCATCTCAGTGGGCAGAAAGATTTTGTGAAGCTATTGTCACCAAAAGCCCAGCATGACTGCACCCTTGTAAAAGGAATGTCATGTCTCTAAAATTGTGGCCAGTGGAACATTTCCCAGCTGATGTCGGGGAGTGTCAGTAAATTCCCACACTCGTATCGAGTGAAGGTGTTCTAACAGGCCGCCATATTTCAGGCAGTTACAGTTTTCGCATTGGCACAATATGACAGGCTCCTATGGAAGAAGAGCTTCGGGGTCAGCGTGGGTGAATAGACATTGTGCTGAATAGAAAGCTTAAAGAGATCTGTAGACATACAGAAGTTGTGGGGAAAAAAGCTTTAAACCAGAGATTGGCAGGGTAATGGTGTACTGATGAGAGCCGATTAATATCAGGGCAGAACCGTCTTTTAATGTCGGTCATGGGCAGTTTGCCAGCCTCATTATTCTTTAATACTTTGCATTTCTCGTGCAACTGGCTGGCATTAACACGCTTCTTTCATCAATTGAAAGTGATACATTTTACAAATACACTGGTTGTTTTCTTCACTGTGTAAAGGTATGCTGTTTATCTTCATTGATCTTTGGTGGCTTCATGCGATGTCAGTGGTTATCTGTTTTAGTGGAAAGGGCGATGCAGGAAAAGGCAATAATGTTTGAACAAATGAAATCATTGACCTTCTAAAACAGCCCTTTTGGTTAAACACAGATGAATTAATCTAGTAACTACATTTATAAGAGGTTGTTGAGCTCAGATCTTTCATGAATGTGAAATGGAGTTATGAAGGGGACACATTAAAGTGTAAATTATGTGGGAGGCAACAGTTGATATCCCTGACCATCCAGCACTCTGGTGTACACACATTCTGTAAGAATTATTAGTACAGCATAAATATTGGGGAATATTTAAAAATGAATGAATTGTCATACAATGACTGTGAAAGTCTGCTCCTGTTCCTATAGCAACCACTGGTATAATCTCTCCACTTCTGGGGAAAACTGTCTTTGGCCTCACTTACAAAGACATACATTGAAAACATAATGCAAGACAATGTAACTGTCAAATACAGTACAACACTGAATAACAATCTACATTTGGCATTTGATTATAACTTCGAGAGCAGCAGATCAGAGGTATGAGCCAGTACTTGTAGTGTACGTGAACAAGAAAAGAAAGAATGAAAGAAAACCTCCCAGCCGTAGCCGAAACCAAAAACACCCTTGTAAAACGGGATAGCCACGTAAACATGGGCAATAGTAATAATGGTAGAAGGAAGAACAGCAAAAAACAAAGGCACCCTCGGAACGTGACTATAACGCCCGATGAAACAAATTAAAATAAAATAACGCTCACGCTCTCCAACAACAAAGAGAAAAGAAGGAAAACTTAAACTATTTTCCCTGACCTTATAGGTAGTTTACTAAATACAGCTCTACTGCGCGAATAAAGAAAAACAATATTTTTAAATGCGAGAGAAACCAACAACCCTAACATTCGTGAAGGCACAAAATGATATAGAAGTGCCAGGAATCGGAACTCGGGTTTAAATACCTCATGACGTGGACGACAGGTGAACCTGATAATCACCTGAGCGAAAGGAAATCCCGCAAGGGAATGCGAAGAAAAAACCCGATAGACCTAAAAGACGAGGCGTGGAATTAGAGGGAAGGAAGGGAGACCATGACAGTACTGGCCTTCCTGTGTCGCTAGCTAAGGGTGGACAAGGTGGAGCCTGTTGCGGGAGGAGTACGTGGAAGACTTTTGGGGCTAGTGGTTCCTCCTCCTCTAAGAGTGTTAGAGGGGGTTCATGAAAGGGGCATGACGGTGGAGATATCATTGTATCCTTTTACTGCGGTTGGATGAGGTATGATTCTGGATTTCAGAATGTGTCATGAATGACTCCACTCCAAATTGTTCTTTGAAAGTTGAGCACCCAGCAGGGAGTTGGGGCGATGAGTCATTGTACTAAAAGGCTATTCATTTCCTCCTGCCTTCTCAGACCAGCAGCGGGGGATTTTTGCTTGAGTGACGTGTCACAGTGCCACAGCACCACCACACCAAGCCTGTTCTCTGGCCTAACCTTGTTTTTTGTGGACATGGACAGACGGACAAGTTGGTCTACATTTTATTTGTGCTGTCTGAGGGTAGCCTCGATCCCAGATGCTCTAGAATGCCTGGAAAGGATAATTACAACATTTGAGAGCTTTTCTGCACTGCCATTCTAGCAAGTTGTAGCCTGCATTACGTTATAGGTCAATAGTTGCACTGGCATGGTTCACTGCCTCCAACTGGAGTTCTTCCTACACAAGATCATTCTTAAAATAAGCAAGTGGCCTTACTAGAAAAAGCATATCCCTGGCAGTTGAGTGGACTTATCTTACATCAGTGTTAAACTTGTCAGACTCATAGTAGATAAGTGAGGCTACCTCAGGGGTATCACGTTTGGCTTGTTACATTGAGCCATCTGCCAGTCAGTTGAATCTCAGGAGCTTCAAATAAGCTAAAACTGTGCCTCTAAACCGATAATATCCTTGAACCTGCTTTTGATTATATAGCTTTTTTAAGTGTATTAATTCTTTCAAACTATTTCTCTTATTCCTCTCTGGAGGACCAAATGTACTATTTTCAATGTTCATGTCTATGGATAGCTGCTACATTATTATAGAAATGTTTCTGACCAGTTTTGTTGTTGCTTCAATGACCTTCGGTATACACTTATTGTATGTTGCTTTGGATAAAAGTGTCTGCCAAATTAATGTAATGTAATGTGGAACTGGAATTGGACTCAAGTTGCTCGTGTATAGAAGGACAGTGTGCAGTACTCTGATGCACTAGTCGGTGAGCATTTATTAGGTGCACTACAGTCCACTACTGCTGTTAACTAGGGTCATAGTGCCATAACAAGGCTCAAAACAGCAATGTCCCTGCAATAGGGGCCAGCCTCTGTTTGTTGCGGGTATCCTTGCTGGCTGGGCCACACAGGAGTGCACAGTCCACCAAGTTAAATTAAGATCTCATTAGTACCTGGCTCCTTTCTTTTACTGTATGTGAAAAAGTCAAAAAGTCTCTCCCACTGTTCAGACCACCTTCCCTTCACAGCGATGAAGTTCGGAACAGTCTTATCTTTCTGGGAAAATTTCTGTTTCCATTTCGTATCTGGCCCTGTTGTGACAAGAAGTAGAATTTAAGGGTTGTTAAATCCCTTCCCAGGAGCATAATTTGTTCTCAACACTCTCTAGAGGACCAAAAGTATAATCACCTCAGTCAGAAATAAATGAAAATGCCTAATTTGCAGTAGTGTGTTGGAAATTACTTTTTTTTCTACTGTTTCTCCTTTTTGCAGACATTTAAAATGTTTTAGGGCTGTTACACATCACCTTATCAGCATTTAAT
Source organism: Ilyophis sp. 1 JC-2022 (assembly GCA_022702515.1). NCBI lineage: Eukaryota > Metazoa > Chordata > Actinopteri > Anguilliformes > Synaphobranchidae > Ilyophis > Ilyophis sp. 1 JC-2022. The sequence continues at coordinate 21,646,057 of CM040399.1, read as the reverse complement.
TAAGTACACAGGCTAATTAAATGGTGGTTCCCACACCGCGACAGTATTGTCCAAGGTCTTTCTCAGGTGGTGTTGCCTTCTTCAGTTTCATGTTCAGAATACACTGGGTCATTGCTGATATCCCTCCTGCAGCATACCTCGCTAGCTTGGTCATAGCCCCTCCCACTCACAGAGGCTGTACCACATTGGCTGGATCCTTGCTTGTCCATGACCTCACTGTCTCTCAGGAAAACGTCACGGTGACCTTCCTTCCCAGGCTGCCACTGAATGTTCCACTTTGTGGAAGGTTACGGGTTCGAATCCTGGATGGAGTGCCCTGCCAACAGACACAGTCTCTGGGGAGGATATGTCGTCCTTCGGCTGAAGAGCTGTATCTCGCATCTTTGTCGTCCTCCACAATGACTTTCAGTGGGGCCTCCTGATGGTGATGATGCCCCGACAAACCAGATCAGTGTTAACACATACATACACACACAGGCGCGTGCATACACACAAACGCACAAACACACACACACATGCGTGCATGCAGGCACACACACACACACACACACACACACAGGGCCCATACTGAGCGCAATATCCTGTCCAAGGTTTAGTTTTTCGCTTTATTGGGTTTTAAGGACACCGTCTCCCCCTCCCCTGACCTTCAGCCACCTGGCCTGGTGCTCACACAGCAGATACAGGGCGTCTCCCCCGTCACAGTCGGGCTTCAATAACACACCCGACCTGCGTTTGCATCGTCAGTGTCACTCTAGCTGCTGTTTCGCAGCTTTTTTTGCGTGTAAAAAGCCCCCTCTACGGTGTCAGTAACATCTTTGTCCCTCAGAGCTAGACGGGGGCATGCAGGAAGTTGCTGAGCTGCGCTGTCTGTGCCAGTAGCTCTTGGCATATTCAGTCAACCTGTTAGATGTGGTTTAGGGCCTGAAGTGTATAAGTAGGAGAGAGGGATAGGACATTTATATGAACATTTGTCCTTGATGTTGATTCACAAATAAATGCAGGGGTTACTTTGGCCAGTGAAACGACAAATGGTGATTGAACGGAGGTCCATATCATATTCCTAAACCCAGTGTTTCCCACAGGATTTTCTGAAACTGTGGTGGACCCTGAACTGTCTAGGGGGGTCCGGAGGCATGCCCACCCCGGAAGAAATTTTATAAAATTTCAACAGCTAAATTAATAAATTTGGTGCTCTTTGAGATACAAATTTTAAGACAGGAAACACAATCTTTTGTTATTGGAACATGGGGAATGGAACATGTGAAATAAATACAATTTTAGTTAGCCGACTTTTTTTGGATAGACAGCGAGCTAACATGCACAAACATAGTCTGATGAAAAAGAAAGCCTCTGATTGAATCTGATTGGCTGGCTATTAAACGTTTGCTACCTTGATTTTTCCTTTTAGTCTTGTATGTAAATTATTTTAAAAAGGTAGATCCTGTTATATGACATGAAAGCCAAACGAGTGGGGCAACACCAGAGATGGTTAAAAACTGAGAGACTGCACTGAATGGAAATGGGAAAACCCTGTTCTAAACACAACAGGTTGCGTTACATTGTGCTGATATCTCCCTTGAATCACGTCTGTATATCTTCCACGAGATACTACAATATACATAAATTTATATATTTTATTTTGTTTTGCTTCTCAAGTTAGCAAGCGAGATAACATTAACTTAGTTGCGGCTAAAATGTTTTATAGCTGCTAGCTTGCTAGCTAAAGTTGTACAAAGTTATGTCAGCTTATGCAAAATTAATATCGTAACACAGTTGAGAGCTTGGCTCGCTTGATGCTTGAACAATATATCCATTATAGTGTAGGCTACCACAGAGGGTTTAACTTTCACAAACATACTAACCGCATCTAATCTCCTGAGAATCGCGAGGAGACACAGCCTCTGTCTCGGAGATGCACTCGCACATTTGTGTGACTGTGTCTGCATGCGGGTTTGTGTGTCAGCAGGTGGGAGGGGCAGCGAGTAGAGTGATGAGAGCCAGAAAGGCGTTTTTATAAGAGACAGGGCTACAGTACGTACATACAACAATTTTTATGTTTGATATCTTTTTTTGACGAATTTGAAACTGTGGCGGTATAGATTGAACTGTAGCGGGCCATTAATGGGAAACACTGCAGATACCCAATAATGTTGGTGTTTCATTTTTTGTTTCATTTCTTGAAACAGTTTTCATATGCCACAACAAAAAGTGGGTAATTCAGACATCAAACATGACATCACACATAGGCATGATCAGGAACAGTCTTTGCTGTGAACTGCATCACATGTAAGAACAGTGTTACCCAATGACATAATAATATAACATAATAATGAAAGAAAATAAATCAGTGTAGTGCAGCTGGAAGTGCAGCAAATCAGTGTAGTGCAGCTGGAAGTGCAGCAAATCAGTGTAGTGCAGCTGGAAGTGCAGCTTGAAGTGCAGCAAATCAGTGTAGTGCAGCTTGAAGTGCAGCTGGAAGTGCAGCAAATCAGTGTAGTGCAGCTGGAAGTGCAGCTTGAAGTGCAGCAAATCAGTGTAGTGCAGCTTGAAGTGCAGCTGGAAGTGCAGCAAATCAGTGTAGTGCAGCTGGAAGTGCAGCTTGAAGTGCAGCAAATCAGTGTAGTGCAGCTTGAAGTGCAGCTGGAAGTGCAGCAAATCAGTGTAGTGCAGCTGGAAGTGCAGCTTGAAGTGCAGCAAATAAGTGTAGTGCAGCTTGAAGTGCAGCAAATCAGTGTAGTGCAGCTTGAAGTGCAGCAAATCAGTGTAGTGCAGCTTGAAGTGCAGCAAATCAGTGTAGTGCAGCTTGAAGTGCAGCAAATCAGTGTAGTGCAGCTGGAAGACACACAAAAATGCAGTGAGCACTAATTGGTAGCTAATGCTACTGTATCAGTGTTTGATTTTCTGGAATGAGCCTATCGCAATGTTCTTAAAACATGCATCAAAGTAAACTGACCGGGTATAAATGATATATCACCCGCCCATAGGGAGAAGGTTTCCAGGGTAGGGAAGTGACATGGTACCTTTGAGCAACGAAGCTGCTTTGCTTCAGTATTTTTTTTGTTGAAGATCTTTATTTAACCTTCATTTTACCAAGCAGGTCAATTGAGATTGAAATATTATTACAATGACGGCCTGGCAAGAGTCAAAAGAACTATTGAGAGTATACATCCAGCTGTACAATGCAGTATTCTGTATATTAGTAATGATGTTGCAGTCGTTAAAGTGTATTTCTTGGGTCAGGTGGTGTATGAAAGAGCGTGGAATGAAATGGGTGATTTTTGTGCTAGAAAATAAACTCCATGATGAAAACCCCTAGGCCATCATCCTAAATCATAAAGCATTGGCTGCAGAATTGCACAAATTCTCTGAATTTGGAGAGAAGCGTCACTCATTATATTTTGGTCTCTCATAAACAGACTTTCTATTAATTACTTTCCAAATTAACTGAAATCAATGGAGTTGAAATGGCAATTACATTCATATTAATAATGCGCTGTCACGATTGCCAAGCCAAGCGCGCAGTGTGCCTGGATAGACAAACAAAATAATGAAAAAGGGACCTTCCAACTATTGGATTTCAGATTCCAAAGATGAGTTTTCTGAGTAGATGCAAACACTGGGAGCTAAAGCATAATGTCTCCAGCCTGTTGAGGTTTTAAAATAAAGGAGATATTTCAGCATTCACATGACGGGTAACCGATTGTGATGCATCACCCAGGCCTATGCACAGGGGGAAATACTGTAAACCATCTAGTGAATTAAACTGTGCCTTAGTCTTTAAACTCTCATATTTTTAAATTGTACTGTCAGTAAACCTCCAGTAGCGTTGGATCCATGCTAATTAAATACTGCAAATTATTATGGACTTCTTATTTGTGTTTGCTTGAATTACTTTTCACTGGTCTATTTTTTAATTCCATTTTTTTGTTCAATTGGTTTACTTATTTTAATAATTGTGAAATACTTCTGGTGCTATATTCAGTCCCACTCGCTCCAGTTAAGAGATACTGTTATGTTTGGCTTCTCATTTGAATAATCCAACATAACATATGCCAGTGTTTCTCTGTTATTAAAATAACCTCACCTTCAACTACACATTGTTGTCCTTGATGACAGAAAGAAGATGATCACCTGCAAGGATTGTCAAATTCAGATCAATACTCCATTAACGACCAGAATCAAAGCTAATTAATTGAGCTCAGCTGGAGAGAAAAGCCGCATATAAAAGCATTGAGTAGCTCCTACCTAAGCCCTAGAATATTTTTACATTTCGATGGTGAACTCATGCTGTGCATGTTCAAAGTAAAATAAAAGCTGTTCTTAGCTCTGTGTCTTTTTTCATTGACCTTCAGCTTGTCATAGTTTGTCAAGGCAGTTGCTTTCTCCTTTTACACTGGTAATATACTGACATATCAGGATATTGCAACACAACTGTATATGCGCAAATATACACATTATTGCCACTTTCAAATATTTCAATACTATAAAACACTGCTGTGAATATATATTGGTTATTATTTGTCATCTATGGTACCTCCTATCAATCTTCAAACCCTACACCCCAGATCTCTCTAGCTCTCAACCTCAAAGTAACTGCTCCCCCCCCCCCCCCCCAAATGTACAGTGGTTTATCTCAGTCACAATGCCTGTCTGTACTGGTGCCACACTGGTGGAACCCACTTCCCAAAGTGGTCACGACAGCAGAATCATTGGCTAACTGCTGACGCAGACTTCAGACCGCACCTTGTTTCCCCTCACATCCCGACCATGAAGTCACCTATGCTTATACTGAAGTCGCTTTGTATAAGAGTGTCTGCTATATGAATTAATGTAATATTATATGAATTAATGTAATATATTTTTTAAAAAGTCCACATTTCTAAATATATTGCAATATATTTATTCCACATCAGGGTCTCTCTAACACAATATCAATAATTTTCCATGCCAGTAAAGCTGATTTCAATTTTAATATGAGAGAGTGGCTAAAGAGGGAGCTAAAGAGTTAGGGAGGAGAAGAAAAAGAAAGAGATGGAGAGGGAGAGGTGGGTGTCTGCGCAGTTCCTGAATGATGAGCGATAGGCTGCCGGAGAGAGCAATGAATTGCCTCTGTGCAGGACTGCTCAGTTATTTTGTGATGAGCACTAAACTTCATCTTTCCGACTGCTGTTTTATCACTTTGAAAATGTTTTTATGTGTCCCAAAGTCAAAACTAATTGAATTTCTAACAGCAAAAATGCAACAAAAAGGAGGTTCTGGTCAGAATATCTGCCCTCTGCTGCCGACATTAACCAGTAAAATAATGATTAATGACTCATAGTTTAAAGAAAGTTTAAAAGTTTCACTCCAAGTTGAGTTACTTTCTGATTTAAAAAAAAAAAGGTTTTTCATTTAATTAGTTACCTAAAGTTAGGCTACCAAGCATAATAGAAATGAATCATCGCAAATTTAACTTATGTATATTTAACTTTACTGTGTATGTCTTTCCGTTGCATGATATACATTTATTTATCAATAAGGAAGCACTCGTGCACATCCAGACTCCAGAATGGGAGGTGCTGGTCAAGGCAAGAAAGTATTCAAAAACATAAAAGATGACACCTTCCTTGAATGTATATAGGAAGGGACCGCACACTCCTTTGCAAAAAGACACACAGACTGACTTGCTTCAATGCTTCATCAAGATTTATTCTTAACTTGCACAACACGTTTCGCTTGCACTTCATCAGGTGCAGTAAGTCAGTCTGTGTGTCTTTTTGCAAAGGAGTGTGCGGTCCCTTCCTATATACATTCAAAGCAGTGTGCGGTCCCTTCCTATATACATTCAAAGGAGTGTGCGGTCCCTTCCTATATACATTCAAGGAAGGTGTCATTTTTTATGTTTTTGAATACATTTATTTATATTGAAAAATGATTGCCGTCACTGAAGGATTATAAGTCAATGGCCTGTCATTGCGGTCAATGGCTACCCAATGTAATTGTATTGTAAAAGGGAGCCCTGGGCTGATTTATAAGTAGTAAGATTACCGCAGTGGTCTCCCTACCAGAAAGCAGTTCCCTTAATCACTGCCACACTAAATCAGCAGCAGGCCTTCTGGCTGGAGGGCAGAAGACTTGAGAGCCTTCTTCACTCGGCCCGAGTTCCTCCTGCCAACAAAACTCAGGAAGAAGACTGAGCCTGGACTCGCTGGTAATCCAACCCTATAAGCGTTCATCCCTTTGATACTGTCCCACAGTCAGTTTTCCGTGTCAGGGGTGCTGTTGCTGTCTCCAAATGTGCTGCACAATTTTGGCTCAGATGAACGAGGTCGTCTTCATGGGGGTCAGACAGAAACCGAGACGTTTTTTTTTTTGAGAAGTTTTTTGTTTCATGGTCCACCCTGACTTTTAAGAGTGCCATTTGTGGATGCGTTCACCTATGCTTTGATACAGTACAGTGCTGTGTGTGACTCCTGAAACGCATTGGAGTGGCCGCTGGAGAACTGACAGACAGACCTGATCTTAACCAAGTTATCGGACCACAGAGAGACCTGAAGTAAAACCATGTCAAGGAGGTTGTTCATGAGAAACACATTTTCCCCATTGGAATTGAACACATGTGCCAGCTAAAAGCCTTCTAACCAACATGTACACATATTTGGAAGCAGTCCCTAATATCGGTCTTCCCTTGCAGACTGAAAGTTTGTCAATGGGCAGAACATGCAATGAGAAATGGTCAGTGTTGGAAAATGGTTTACTGCTGGCAAACGCTCTGCAAGGAAACATCTTCTATTCTTGCTTAATTAGAAAAGATGGTTCTTATATATACTGCTGTGTGTTTAGCTTTTTCTGTCCTTTGGCCTTTTGGATACTTTATAAATAAAACTAGAAACAGTCTGACACATCGGTTTGAAGTAGGCATGTACTTGGGAGACGTCGTCAGGCATTTGAAAATAAGCGGAAGAGCATTTTTTCTGAAATATATTTTCAGATTTTCAGTTTTCTGGCGGGAGTCTGCAGAGGAAGTTTGACAAAGTGAGCAGCGCTGGTCTCTCGTTAGGGTCGACACGGCTGATTTGCATCGCTGCTCTCCGCAGCAATGACACTGCGCGTTAACTTGACGCGACTTGTGATTCAGGGGAGGCTTAATATTACGAAGCAGGTGACAAACCGCATTGCGTTTGCACTGGGCTGCCTTGTCTCTTGCAATTTAATGACTGGATGCGAAATGCCCTTTGGTTGCTATCAAAGAGGGCACTCTCTGAAAAGGCACTGGTAGCAATTCTGTACCGTTAAAACAGCTCTTTGTGTTTGGTGCAGCAGATCCTTTTGTGTGTGACCAGTAAGATAATCTCATAATTATGGCAGTGCAGAGAAATCAAACGGGCCCCGAATGGGAAACACAAAGCTGATTTGGAGGGGAAGGGCTGATTGCTAAAGGTCACATTCTTTAAAAAAAAAATCCCGCCAAAAGATAATGAAAATAATTCCTTTTTGATGCTACTTTGGCCTCGGAGACGCAGATGACAACACGGTGAAAATGTCATTGAAAAGCTGGAAAGTTTGGAAAGTTTTTCCAAGTGCCCCTATGTACCAGTTTTTCCAAGTACCCCTATGTATCCCCCATGTACCAGTTGTACCCAGTTGCTTCCAAGTTGTTTATAGGAGCCCCTATTTACCAGTACCAGTTTTTCCAAGTGCCCCTATTCCTCTTTTTAAGTTCTTAATTGTATTGGATGAAATGCATCAGGCAGGCAAGCTGAATCCTGTTTCTGTTGGCCTGAACACATCTGCTGTGGCAAAAGTTCAGTTGTGTAGCCAATTGGTACAGATGTCTGGTAAAGCATTCACTCATCAAATTATGGCTGCCTTTTCCAATTTGTGCTATTTGTCATGGGTTAACCTTAAGTGCTGGCCCCCTCCATCCATACTTCATAGGGACAGTATTGCGTTGACAGGGATATGACACTTCCTCCCAATGTGATGGACAAATGACACAAATGCAGAGAGTTCAGTCTCTCTTCACAGGCAGAATGATGATACGTTACACTCGGATGTCTTTGTTCAGGTATTGATTGGCATTCAATTTTGCCAGCGTTTGTTTGTTCCCACCCAATTGTTTTATGTTCAGTCCCAGTTGCTTTCCACTAGTGTCTGTCAAATACCTTTTTCTGGGGGGTTAGGAAGTCATGATCCACAGTGTTGAAACTCGCACCCTTGGGCTCATGTAAAAAGCAGCTGGATCTCATGCTGCTGTTTGGGTGCGTTTTTTTATACCTCCCTCTTCTTTCAGGGTGAAGTGAGGTTTTATGAATGAGCCCTGTAATAGACGGCGCTACCACTTACTGGGAGTAGCAATCGCTGACACTCCACCCCTTTCTGCCTACCGCTGAATCTAAAGCCTTCGCTCTCATTCAGTCACTGATAGCACACAGTAGCTCCGCGCAGTTTGGAGGTCATGAAACCACTCCCTCCCATTTCCTCGCAGTGTTTAGGTTCACAAAATAGCCTCGCGCGCGCCTCAATTTTGTCGGGACCTCAACAGTTCCATTGAAAGAGGAGGAGAATTGGTGGGCAACTTTGATGCCGAGCATGCTCGTATGTTTACATCTGTGGCCAGACAGATCTCCAACCAAGAAGGTTAATGGTCCCCTCCTCCCCAAACCACCTCCTGTCCTGCAGCACTGACATTGTTTGTTTGTCGTGCTGAAGGTCTTGAAGGATGAAGGTACGTCTGAGCAGAACAAGAGAAACAAGCCAACAAAAAAGCTGGAGAGTTAAACACCAGCTCTTTGAGGAACCCTCTGTCTTCCATAAGAGTTCACTCCCTGCCTTTAGGCCCAGAGAAATTAATATGTTTCTCATTGTGCTTTGAGGAGTAATGTACCTTGCATGCCAGCAGTGATTAATGCCTCTGCCACCTTAATGGCTTTTTTTCTCCCCTGTTGACCCATGCAGCAAAGCATTCTGGGAATGAACACTTTTCAGCAGATTATGTAAGTCTCACGGACATGCTCTCCTCACTGACAAGGGTCCTGTGTCACCGAGCTACTGGTTTGTTTCTGAATGGGTGGCAATGTGCAATGTTTCTTTGTGTTTGTTCAGTTTAGCCCCGTTTAGCCTAGATTTTCCCACAGAATAAGTATGTGGAGTGAATGTGGAGACTTGTTGTTCATTTATCTGTTTTAGCAGGTCCATGTCTTGCTATTTACTGACTGTCAGCACTTTACTCTAAACTGCGTTGTCAGTGGATCCAGAGCAGAAAATTTGCCTTTATTTGGGCTTGGTTATGCTTCCCTCAAGTTTGTCTGCAGGTCCTTGTTTTCTCCACTCAAACCTCCTCCTCATTTAGATTATCTCAACTCTAAGGTCTGGATTTTACTGTTGTATTATTATAATTTTGTTTAATTGCACAGTTTAAAAAATATATTTCTCCCGCACACAAATATCTGCAAAAAATAATTTTCAAATACAGTCAACATTAGGTTTTTAAAAAACAAATTCTATAATCGTATCATGCTTACTATCACACTATTTAAAGACAACAAATGAGCTTGGCTACGAACCATTAAATTGTCTTGAAGAAAAACCACCACTTTAGAGTATTTTATTATTGGACAGTATATCAGTTTATGTCGAGCCTTCTCAACTCCAGTCCAGAAGATGTACAATATAGCCTCAGCTGATAAAAGCAAAGGGAGGGAACAAAACAAGTTAAACAAGAGCAATCGGAATGCATACATCTGACTGGAATGAAAGCCTGTAGGCAGTGGGGCCCCGTGGGAGTAGCAACAGTTTGGGTAGGAATTGCATGAATTTAGAGACACCTGAGCAAAACGGTATAAATACCGTAAATAAAGAATAATAAGCGCTTTACTGGCATGGCAGTAGCAGTGATTTGCTTTGTTCGCTTGGTGTTTTTGGGATGCAGTGTCCTTCATGGAGGCACAGTGGGATTGTCAAAATGATGAGTCTAGACAGGCTAAATGGCGTACTTCATATCATGTAATATTTTTGTGTTTCTTAAATTTCTTCTGCTGTTCTAGAGGCCAAACTGTTGACTTGAATATGATATGAGTCTGTGGGCAGTCTGTATCATTATCAATAAAAAGATGGATGCCCTTACTCATCTGCCTGTTGAATAAGCCGGTTGTCACGCCCCAAACCGGCTGAATCTCAACGCGCTTTCACTTTCAGCCAGTAAAAATAAAAAAAAAAAAAAAAAAAAAAAAACTGTTTAAAGACACTGTTTTTGCGTGTGCAAAAATAGCTTAAAGCGAAGTTAAAAATGTAGTCGAAAGAAAGGAAAAAGGGCATTGCTGTTTGGATTAAATCTGATCCTAGGCCTACCTTCAGCATACACCAATGTGCATGTTGAACACACCTGTGAATGAGTGATCCAAATGTGTGGTCCAAACCATTCAGTCCAATGTTGAGCATCACTGAGGGAGGCGTGTCAAGCCAATGAAAAAAAAAGATCTCTGAGGGAGCCTTAGAGTGCACACCTGGGAAAGAGAGGCGGCACCATAATAGTAATTTTATTACACCGGAAAGTGCATCGAATTACCCTTAAAGCAAGAGCGTATTCATCACGGCCGTGTCGTTGGCAAGATTACAGATTACCATAGAAACAATGGCTCATTGTGAGCGCCTCTGTGCTGCTCAGATAGCGAAGCGCTAAAGTTGGTTCATTCAGAGAGGTAACATTAGATTGTCAGTAGGGATGTTCCTAACGACTAATTTCCCTGATGTTTAAACGGAAGTTTAAACTTAGACTAGTCGACTAGTCTAAAAGTAAGAAAACACTCAGAAAACAGTCAAAATTGAGCACAATTTAATCTATAAGGTTAAACATTGTCCGAAAAAATATTGCGTATTGTAAGACATCTCTGTCAGAGACAGAGATGGGAATGTTGGAGATCCAAATGCAATAGCTGGGCAATCTTAAAGTGTTCCTAAGAACACCACTGGAAACGGACAATGATCCGTAGTGGAGAAACAAATAAAAATAAAAGAACACAAACCTCGCAATAAAAACGAGGAGCTCGATAATCGAGCAAAACAAAGAAATAAGCAATAACGCTTATCTAATAACGCTTATCTTGTGGAGGTAAGATCATGACACGTATATTATAAGAGCCATTTGAAACCGTTAATCACATTCTTCAATAACCAAATCGTATTTTAAATGCCGCTGTGTGGCACTTTGCGCCTTGCATTATGAACATTGCACACCCTACAAAACATGACAACAACTCACTAAATAAAAGTTAACAAATAACATTTATTGAAAACAATATTCAACGTAACAAAACATTTTTAGGAAACGTGCCTGATTATTACAATGGCATTTTCATTGGGTGAACGCGATCGCATAGCAAATACAGTAAAAAATTATAATCGGTCATCAGAAAAGCTACCAATAATAGGAACACAAAAAAAAAAACAATTAGGCCGACTGATCGACGTGACATTAGATTTGTTTTATTGGGCTATTCAACAACGCGATAGGCCTACTTACTCTTTCCACCTCGCTGGTTTAACTTGCAGGGCGAACAGGCTAATGAAGTTTTGTTTTTTTCCTTTTTTTATTTTTATTTTTAATCCGACGTTGTTAACATTAGTAACGGATGCTCGTTTTTTTATAAAGCAACATTTGACCAGGAAAACATGACATTTCAGTGCAAATTATGTCAAAATATGTAATTTAAATGTGTACATTAATAAAATAATAAGTTTAACTGACAAGTATTTCTGGTGCCGACTAGCGAGGGTAGCAACGTTTAATCGACTAGCCGACTAAACGCGCACATCCCTAATTGTCAAGCAATGAGTCAAAGCCCCCCCGCAAGCCTTGACATTTGTTCATTGATATTGTTTGCATCTCCTCCGTTTTCAACGGCTGATCAGTGTGGAGGATTTTAATCATTAATAATTATTTGCGTACGGTACACAGTTCCATAGTTAGCCCCTGAACAACAGAGAACGGATGGCAGCCATTCAGCTTATCGATCGAACGGAGGCGTGATGAGATGCCGAACAAAGCGCTGCTGTTACAACAATTGATATCATGCTCCGTTGCTATTCTTGGCAATGCTTACCAGCGCATCTGGGCTATAGCCATCCGATGAGCAAAGGTCGCTGTATTTTTTTCCTAAAAATATTCAATGAATGATGTTCAGGAGTCTACTTGAATTTGCTTGGCATTGCTTTCCACATAGATTCAAGCCTCATGTGCTTACTAATCAAAACTAGAATGAGAAATTATAGCTATTACTATAGCCGTGGGGAAAGTTTGGGCAATGTTGCAGACAAACTGTTATGTGAAAACGTTTGTGTTTCAGGGACAGGGTTGTTGTTATGTGGGGTAAAATATCTTGCAAGTGGGAAGGTGTGGGCTTATTTCCTGAGAGAAGTGTGACTGGGTTTGGGTGTGAAGGACGCTGGCTGAAGGGTCTGTCCGTCTCGCTCAGACACTATGTGCTGACTGTGGGGTGGGAAATGAGAGGCTTAGCAATGAGCTGTCAGTAGCGTGTTCCTGGCAGGAAGTCCCAGTAATGAGGGCCTTGCAGACTGTGCCCCCCCCCCTAGTGAAATACACTGGCCGATTATTTTCTCTCTCTCTCTCTCTCTCTCTCTCTCTCTCTCTCTCTCTCTCTCTCTCTCTCTCTCTCTCTCTCACACACACAAACAAAAACGAACACAAACTTTCACTGCAAAAAAGCACACAAACTTTCACTTTCACTCCCCCCTCCCACTACAGCTCCCTGACACAGCCTTTCACTGGTAAAATACACCTAAACTTCCTGTTGCGGTTAATTGTTGAGGCCTTCTTTTCACTTTCCGCTCGGTGGGATCGCTGCTCTCTCGCCAGGGGATGAGGGTACACGCACGTTAATTTCCTCCCCCTTTTCCGTCCGCACCCCCTCAGCATCTCTACTGAACGCCTCCCGCGGCCCGTCTACATTCCCGGCACGTCCAGAGGGCTTTTTATTGTTTTTCATACGTTTCCATTAGTCGGGCACATCCAGCCAGCGCCTCAGAGCGAGCGTTCAGCTACAGCTTTGAAAATGTGCTGAGGCGCATAAAACAGATGGCGGAAGAGCCACGATGCCTCCTTCAATAAACCTGCAGCTGAGTCTCGAGATTGAGGAAAAGATAAAACGGGAGAGAAATTGAGAAATGCTAAAATAGTCGGCTGCGTTCCTATGCGCTCAACGGCCGGAAGAAAGTGGTGTTTTTTTTACTCATTTTGATACGTTGCCGCGCAGCGACTGCTTGAACTTTTCAAGGTCATTACTTGAGAAGAGACCTCCATTGTACCTGTAGTTCTTGTTTGACTGCGCATTTGCAGGAGCTGGGAAATGCGGCGTTCATTTGAATGCGCATTTAAAAAGGGACATTTTTCCTGTGTGCGCCAGGAGACGAGGAAAAAACAAGCTTATGCTTATTTATACTGCCGTGGTCACGCCTAAAAACCTGCCAGTAACTTGGTTGGTTTGTCTGGACTATGTTTTAAAAGGCCTTCTCCCTCAGAAATGACTGAGGTTAGATCGATGCAGGGGTTGTCTCGTTACTGCACTGAACGTCCATAAGGGAACTCCTGCTTCTTGAATAGGGGCACCGCCATTATATCCTTGAGCAAGGTGCCTAACTTGAATTGCTTCAGTAAAAATATCCAAATATATAAAAGTATTTGTATGTAAAAAACATAAAATAATTTTTTTTATTTGTAAGTCGCTCTGGATTAAAGCATCTGCTAAAATGCCTAAATGTAATGTCAATGAAATTAAAAAGAAGAAGCCTTTTTATCGCTGTCATTTGGAATTGCTCCACATGTGAGTGTGAGACATTGGCATTCCAGCCTTCAATATGGGCTCCCGCTTCATGAAGACGTGACATCACCAAGCAATCGGTCCAGGGCCCGAGGGAAGGGGTTACAGAGGAGTCAAAAACAAAAAAAAGTGACACTCTGGAATGTACCAGTCATAACAATCAGGGACTGCTACCCTCACATTTACCAGCGAACACCACAACTGCACTATATGTGTTTGGCGATTGATGATATATTAAAGCAAATATGAATTCACAGAAATGCAGTGTACAGAATGATCACTGTGATTAGTTGAAAAAGGTATGAACCTTTTTATTGTAGCCTACGCGTAAAAATAAAGGTCAGCTAAGCCTGTGGCTGGAATGCTACTGGTCAGCAATATCCTCATGAGTGTAGGCTCATTATTTTTTATTAATTTTGACTTATTATTATTTGTATTATTATTGAAAACATTTTATTAAGGTGGTGGCCATGGTTCACAAGACCACCATGGCCACCATCTTAATAAAAAAATAATGCTTGTTATTCTTTGTTAATTATTTATAATACAACAGTTCATACTTTATTACGTATTTATAAACAGGCTGGTGTTACCCACCATCTGGACTCTGTGGAGTGTACCTTTTAGTTGGATCATCAGATGTTTGGCAATTGAATTGTGATTATTTTGTGGGATTTTATTTTCATTTTTGTAGTTGCTAGTGTACGAAAGATCTCCACGCCAAGCCTAATTACATCACGTTCCACATGGTACAGTTTGATGGCTGTAAAAGTGCTCGGTGAAAGTGGGTTTTATTTGGCATTACTAAACTTGGTTTGTTTGGGTCTCCGTTTATAGGTTAAGTGGCCACTGCACTGATACACACTCATTGTTAGTGCATGATAGTGGTCTGACTGAATTTATAATGACGTTCTAATGTCACTGAGCTTTTCAAGTGAGCCATGTTGGTATTAATGGCCTTTATCTGAAAATAACTCCCTATGCAGATTCACCGAAAGAAGGAGGAGAGCGCATGTAGCCCTCGCTGAAGAGTCGTCTGGCCCTGCCGTTTCACATGCGGCAGCCCCGCTTTTCAAAGGCTTAAACAAGAGGGCTTTTCTCTGTTTTATTTTGTTCTGAGGATGATGTGGAAGTGTCAGCAATTCAATGGCTTTCTTTCCCTCTGAGCCAGGGAGTCTGGTTCTTTCTCTGGTGCTTATAAAAACACCAGCAGCGGTCCCCGCAGCCCCAACCTGGCCCCCTCTATCAGCTTTGCCACAAACGAAAGAGGGAAAAAAACAGAGCTGGCTCTGCTTTGGATGCATTGCCACATTTGTGAAGGAGATATGGGATGCAGTTTGGTCCCCTGATAAGCATGTCCTTGAGTCTCTTGTCACGCCACGCACCCCGCCCCCCGCTCCCCAAACAAAGCCCTGTGAGACAGTTTTTCATCCCCCCGTCCTCCCTGTTGCCCAGAGTTACGGAACACGAACGTAACCTGCAGACCAAAAATAGAGCCACTGTGGGCTTTGCCTATTTGACAGGAAGATAAGCGGCACAGGAAGCGTTCCTGGCAGAGGAAACGTTTGCGCCAGGCTCAGCGCTCAGCCGTGTCTGGCGAACCAAGTCCCAAGTCACGTCAATGTGTCCAGAGTGAAAACAAGACCGCTCTCTGCTCAGCTCCCTCAGCGTCACACCAATAGCCAAATGCTTTCCCTCCAGAGTTATTCCACTAATCATCTAAATACTTATGTTTCATACATACTCAATAAATATGTTATGTTAAATACTCTATCTAATCTTATTTGAGTTTTTCCCCAAGTGAACTGAAATTAAAAATGTATTAAGTTAATTATAAACTTTACACTCTCAGAAAAAAAGACATGGAAAGTACCTAAAAAGGTACAGATGCTTGTCACTGGGGTGGTATCCTATAGGTACATAAAATTGTACCCTCTAGCCAGCATTACATAATTAATTTGTACATTTTTTTTGCTTGAAAATTTACTTATTAGTACCATTACAGAACATTGTTGTACTTTCAGGGAAATTTGTTCCTTACAGTAGAAAAATGTACCTCCACTGTACCCTTATTTCTGAGTGTAGTAGATGATATATAGTACTCTAGTGAGTACATCAGACGTGGGTGGAGTTTGGTTTCGGAAGTAAATTCCCTATGACAGATAGAACGGGCTTCGGAGACTATCGACAATTTCTTGAAATCTGAGCCGAAACGTTCCTGGATTAGCCTCTGTGGTATAAGGATATAGAGCATACATCGCATGTTCCAAATTTATTATTTAAAAAAAAAAGTAATGATTGTAGTCCGGTTTGTAGTCCACTGTAACCTCTCTATGGTTTTTGGTTTTACCGACACAAACGCCATTTCTGAGGCTAACTTACCCGCGAGTAAGCTACTTGTGTTAAACTTTAAAACACACATTTCTGTTTACTTTTTTCATGAACACAGTGTACAAATACTACTGTTCTTAGGTAACCTACAATGCATTAAAGTAAAGTTTTTTCAGTTCAGAAAACGGTACTTACTGACCTGCAAATAAAGAAGGAAAACACAGTTCCCTATACGAAATACAGTGGCGCCCTCGGCAGGATACACGTGAAATGCCCTAGAACACACCTAGCTGACATATGGCATTGTGTATTAATCTATATATTGGTGCAGAAGGAAAAATAGTACCAAAGTTTCGAAAAACGATTGTGGGGGTTTGGGCTTCCTTCCACCCTTTCCATTGAACCTTGGTTAATATATAGAAGTAATTTCCAAATCCCATGATTATTACTCAGGGGAAAAAGTGCTTTGCTATTCTGCTTCTATCTCCATAGCAGAGAGGCTCAGGGGGACCTGGGTGTAGACGTCAGCTGTCCACAGAGGATGTGATGTGCATTAGCCCACCTACTTGCAGAGAGTGCAGTGGGGTAAGTCCATCTGAAGTACAGTGTGTCACAAACCTGGAAGAGCAGTGTTAATCGCTGTGATACTTTGCTACTTAATCCCTTGAGATTATTAAGCAATATGTGTCGTTTTTATTTTTAATTCCCATTTTTGTGAACACCCAAAATAACGACGGCACGTAGCTAGGCACTGGGGAGAAAAATGGCATCATATGCTTGCAGACAGTACTGACAGCCAAATGACTAAAAATTTGTTAAAATGGTGAATCAGGCAATTTTTTAGTTCACGTGGTCGGTATTTATTTCCTTCGCTTAGTGAATGAGAGCAGCAGTCATTGAGTCCCAAGCTGGGAACTTTTCCCTGGTGATGAAGAGACCCTCAACCTTTTAGCAATACTGAGAACCTCAGCACCACCCTGGCTATTTTTATACCTGCGTGTGTGCTGCATCAGTGCCAGCCCCACAGAGCGGAGAATAATATCTCCTTATCATCCATATGGATAAGGCAACCTGGCACACTGCTGCAATAACCTTACCTACACTGCCTGGCCAAAGAAAAAGTTGCACACTCTAATATTTCCGCCTACAGCGCACATTCGTCGTGGCATTGTTTCGACAACCTTATGCAACGTCACAACATTTATTTCTATCCAGAGCTGCATTAATTTTTGGCCCAGATCTTGTATTGACGACGGGAGAATCGAACCGCTCCGTAAAGTCTTCTCCAGCACATCCCAAAGACTTTCAATGGGGTTAAGGTCAGGACTCTGGTGGCCAATTCACGTATGAAAATTATTCCTCATGCTCCCTGAACCACTCTTTCACAATTTGAGCCTGATGAATCTTGGCATTGTCATCCTGGAATATGCCCATTGATGGGATAACCTGGTCATTCAGTACATTCAGGTACTCAGCTGACTTAATTTTATTGCTGCATAACGTTGGTTCCTCTGGTTCGGCCAAGCGTCAGTCACACGGTTCTCTAGGGCTATACCTGTGCAGCTCAGCTGGTGGACTACAGGTTGGGCAGAGCCTGGTATCTCAAAGGTCTCTACGAAGTGCTCAATCACTGCCTGCTTTCCGTCGGGGTCTAACGACACACCTCTTCAGACTCTACCATGACTGACCCACCAATCTAGTACCATTTTCACATAGCACTTGTTTCCTATTTTCTGTGTGTATCCTGTACCTTAATTCTTGTTTTTGTGATGTTGTAGTTAATTACTAACCTAGCCTTAAGACTTAGCCATAGCTTACTGTGTACTAGACTCAGTGTTCAAGTCTATGGATAGCTGCTACGTTATGATAGAAATGTACTTTATCTGACCTGTTTGTAGTTGCTTCAATGACCTTCGGTATGCATTTATTGTTCGTCGCTTTGGATAAAAGTGTCTGCCAAATGAACGTAATATAATTTCTTTTGTGCTGTTGTACACCCTTCCAAAACTGATGGAGGACGTCGCCTCAGTGGGACAGGACTACAAATACAATAACTGATTATTAAAAAGCTAATTGAAAGCTAAAACCAGTATATAAAATCATCTCGTATTTCAATTATAAAAGCAGCTTGTATTTAAGCCGTTGCCAAATTCTTTCTGTAACACGCTGTGTGGCCACAGGCCGAAGAGAGGCTTTCATCCCCACCAGCTGCAAAATTTTACCGTCCACCCGATCAGTATCTTAATTGATCCAGCTTGTCCTCCGTCTGAGGCGGTTTAAGAGGAGCTGGAGAAGCGGCTGGTTTTCAGCGGTACCTCGGAATCACAGTGTGTTATTTGCAAGGGTCTGTGACGTGACAGAAATTTTAAAAGCGCCTTCTGAATTCGAGAGCAGGGACTAGCCGTGCGTGGTGGAAGAGTACTGACTGAGTTTCTCGTTTTCAGCGCAGCAGGTTCACACGGATCGCTAAGCCTCGAGCCCCTGGACAAATTGCATCTTGGGTTGGAGGCGCGTAATGAGGATGCGGTGTTGCGCCGTAGGGAAGCAGTGAATTCTGAGGGCGTATGTGAAGATTCTGGGTCGGTACGCCCCACATAGTCTTAGATTGTTCTGTTCAGTTGTAGTCTACCCAGTACCAGCTTCAAGTCTGGCTTTCGTCTACCTCATTTTCAATTTACCTTATCATTATGAAAATTAAAGAGAGCTCTGACAACTGGCTCTGAACAGCAAAGGGTCAGCAAAAATATATATACAGTCAAGCTGGAGTCTGAATACCCCTTTCACCTTCTCCACGTTTTATTACATTACAGACATATTCTACAATAGATTGAGTTCATTTTTTGTCTCAAAATTCTACACAAAATAGCCCATAATGACAAAGTGAAAACATGTTTTTAGAACATGATTTAGTTTCAATTACGGGCTATTTTGTGTAGAATTTTGAGACAAAAAATGAACTCAATCTATTGTAGAATATGTCTGTAATGTAATAAAACGTGGAGAAGATGAAAGGGGTATTCAGACTCCAGCTTGACTGTATCTATAAGAGAGTCAAGTTAACTCACTGAGTGGGTGGACATAAACTGATGGGCCAGGCTGAGACACTGGATACTGCAGTGGGTTTAGTCTTTGAACTGGGCCCCCAGCCGCCCCCAGTCTCTATAAACACACACTTCCCAACTTGAGGAAAGATGACAAAGGCCAAGCAGAATGAATTGATTCCGATGTACCAGTGACATTTGGATTGCTCGGGTCACCAATAAATTCTGTTTGGCGGGCTGAGAAAAGCTATTGTTATGCCACAGAGGTTGTAGGGTGTGTGTGTGTGTGTGTGTGTGTGTGTGTGTGTGCGTGCATGTGTTAGTTAATATTCTTATCAACCTCACTGTTTTCTGCAGGTCTATAGCCTTCAGCTGTGTTTGTCTCCTTCTGGCAGTAATTACTGATGATAATCTGATTGCTTATTTTCATTTTAGATTTGGCTTCATTCTCTTTTTTACCGAGATTTGCTCTCAAATCAAATTTTTGGCTGTCAAGCGGCAGAGGGAATCTGCTCTCTTGATTAGCTTGTCAGCTACTTACAGTACAGATTACATGTTTGTCTTTTTCCCATTTTATCCAAAGCAAATATTAAACAATCAGGATGCAATAGTATTGAACCACATCAGGCCGTTTTATTGAATTTTTTTTATTTTATTTAACGCTGTCACTGAGAGCCGGCTGTTTGCCTTTTGCATTATTGATTGTAGCGTTTGCCTGTGCTTTTCCGTGCTTTTCCTCTTGTGTCCTGTGCTTTTCCTCTTGTGTCCTGTGATTTGATTGGTTAATTGATGTCACTTTAACTCTGTCTAAAGTCACAGTTAGTCACTAAACGTTGATAGTCTTTAACACGTTTTATCACCCTGGCACAACTTCCACATTTATATGCTTTGTGCAATATGTAAAACATAAAGTATGTCACCATATTATTATCGATAAAGGGCACCTGATAATTAATCAGGTGTACTAAGCAGCCAGTCACAGATTAACCAATCAGGAGTGCCGGTAGGAGAGGGCGGGGACTTCACTTACCACTCTGCCATAAAAGCACATAAATCCACTTTCTGAACTGAAGGGAGGCATGAGCAGCCTTCCCCCCCCCCCCCCCCCGTGTGGTGTGTCATAATTTTAATGGAGGCTCCAGGGGAACCACAATCTCCGCCGGATAAATGATTCACAACGCAGGGTGCTCACGGGCCACTGCGCCCCAGGGCGACTCCAAGGGCAAATCTGGCCGGGCTGGGCGCAATGCAGGCTTCAAGATTCGTTTTCATTGGTGTAAGACGTGACCCCGTTTCATATTATACGATCGTTTCATATTGCACGATTGTCCAAAACAACAAGGGATGAGAGGTTTTACATTTTCATGTGCGAACCCCTGGGTTGTTTTTATGTCTTTTAAAACCTGAAATAAAAAACAAACAAATTGCTGGCATGTGAAAGGGAAAGGAGCACTTTTAGTCTTTCACGTGTATTTATCCAAAGAAATCAGTAAACACAGCTCTGTGTGGATACTGGTAAAGCTGCCCATATGATATGCAATATTTGAAACATACTGTATGTATAGTAAGTGTCCATTCTTCCCTTAATTTGATTCACTAAGCTTTTTATCCCCATTGCATTAAAATGAGTTAGTGCTGTTGTTATCTAGTAGCTTTGTGTCAGTGGCCTTTGGGAAAGACAAGACCATGTTGCTGGAACCTCCACACTCCTGTGTAATCCACCTTATTGCTGACACTGGTATCAGTGCTCATCTTAACATATCCCAGATCACAGTATTATCAGTCTTATCACACATGATATTCAGGTGAGAACGATAAAGGCAACCACCAGCAAGCTAGCACAAATGATAAGCCTGGGTAGGCCATCCTGTCAAGCATTCTTAGATCTTACGGTCTTATTTTAATAAGAAGAAACTCGGACTGCTTGCTGTCCCAGCTTGTGGATGTACTGTATATCCACAACGGTTCCTGCCTTTCAGGTTTGTGGCATCCCTCCTTCCTAACTTCACCTGATTCCTTTTCCTCTCCTATTCTATAGTGTCTGGGAGGCAGAGGGGGTCAGTAACCTGGTCCAGATGGCTGCGTGTGACTCTGGCCATTGGACTCCCAGTCCTAGTTCTCCCCCCCCCCCCCCCCTGCAAGTGAAGGCTTTGCTTGCTGTAAATTAAAAGCTTATCAGGGGATTCCTTGTACTGAGCTCTTCTTATTCTTGGCTGGTGCAAGATGACCCAGTTAGTGTGCTTGTGGAGCTTGTAAGGGTCCTCCACTTTAGAATGACGCGTAGTGCCGTTTGTGGGAATCCCTCGTGCCTTGGGAGATTGGAGTTGTGGGAAGTTCCGTTGTTTCCCGGAGGAAAGTCGTTTTTTTATTATTTATTTCGGTGACATCATAACACGTAGTCCAATTACAAGAATGTCCCTGACCTCTCTCACTGGTACACCTGTACCTCCTTCTACAGCACTTTCACTAGCCAGGTTGCCTTTATCAAACACATCAGACACGCTAATCTCTCTCCATCTCTCTCTCCCTCTCTCTCTTGCTCACTCCGTCGCTCTGTCAATTCCGTTCAATATTTTTAATCGCTGTGAAATACATATAGTGAATACTGACAAAGCGTAACATACCGGTAGCATACAAAAATAATGCTTCTTTTTATTTCCTTATTTGTGATTGATGTTAGGTAACCGCTCACTCTCCCTCAGATTGCGGCGTGATGTGATACGTTGTGCTGTGAAGTACTTAGAACTTATCTCTCTCTCTTTCTGTGGAAAATGATGCACTTGGGCTTCATCTGCCACCTGCTTGTTTCTCATTATGCAGGATGCCACACGCACGCAAGGCTCGGCAGCAGCTGATATGATAACGACTCTGAATATTAAGCACCCCATTTTCCCCTCTTTATGTGTGTCTTATGGCGGAGCGTTGGCTGGTAAATAAAAACAATGCTAAAAAATAAATGTATCATTCATATCTGGGTAATGTGGGTATATTGTGTCAAATCAGACAATGTGAAAGATGAAGTCTATGGAATCTTTTGTCTGCACATATGTAAACTGTGTGTGTCTGTGTGTGTGTGTGTGTGCGTGTGTGTGTGTGTGTGTGTGTGTGTGTGTGCGTGTGTGTGTGTGTGCGCGTGTGCGTGTCCATCTGCTCAGCAATGTTATTCTATTTGTGTTGCTGTCCTTTTTCTAAATGCACAGTTCACACTGCTACATTTTAAACACCTGCAAGTCAAGAGGGAACTGATAAATCCTTCTATCTCAGCCGTTATAATTTAGCAATTATGATCATGAAAACTAGGCTACTCTCACAGAGAAAAGTTAGGCGTTTATGAACAAAAACTTGGGATCATTATGTGGCTGTGGAATTCAAGCAGTCATCGCTTTTGTGTGGTACGGCCGCTTCATCTAATACAATTAAGCAATTCGACTGCATTACTGTTCTTCTCTACTAACCTCTCTCTCAGGCTACTTCACTGCTCAGCTCGCGACGCTTGATTCCTGTCGGTGCTGAAATTCTTTTATAAACTCCCCCAGCATTCTCCCTACATTTGGTGCCAGCTTTAGGACTGCACAGACTTATTTACCTGTCCACTGGCTCCTGAAGACGCTGCTATTTCAGCAGTATTAAGCACACGTTTTAGCTGTCATTAAATTCCGTCCGCTCATTCCTCTCTTCCCTTCTAGCAGCCCCTCCCTCTCCCTCACCGCACGCTTTAAATTCTTCTATCGATACGCCAGCTAATTCCAAATCGATGCCGACAGAAGAATCACTCAGTAGATAACAGTTCGAAAGTGCTCTCTTGTTAGAGTGAGCCACGGCTTTTTATGGTCCTTTAGGGTGTGCTCAGCCTTCAGTTTCCTCAGAAGTATCAGTAAATAACACACGGAAATAGCACGCACACACACACACACACACACTTCACCTTACTCTCCTCTTCACGGCAAGCAAAGCTTTACTGTTGTTATTTTGTTTTTTAATACGTTTTTAAAAATGTCTCTGAAGGGCATAATCCTGGCTTAACTGGCTGTGCCCTTGACGCAGCTCTTATATCCCTCATCCAAGGCACTGTATTGTACTCTTTTTCAATATGCACTCTACATTCACTTTCCTCTCTTTGCAGTGGGAATATGTATCAAAAGAGGCAAGTCAGTTGGGGGTTTAATTAAGGGTTGGGGGGTGAGGGGTGGTATTTGAAAATGTTTGAATGCTTTGGGTGGCTCAGGTAGGACTGGAGTGAATGAGCAGAGCAATGATAACTGATAATCTTTTTTCTTTACCCCCCCCCCGGATTGGATTTGCAATAACAGATCTCTCAGGTCCAACATCTGCGATCGATACATAGTTACCTGCTTGGGAAGTCTTATTAGCTGTTACCATAAATCAACAAAGTAATAATGTTTTTTTCACGCCCTTGAGATTTTATATATGGTTCGTAAGAGGACCAATAGATTTCTTGAGCAATGCGTTACAGTACAGCACATGTGGTGGGTAATAAACAACCTCTGCAGTGATTGCATAGTGACTGTTTTTATTATGGGTTTTTTATTCTCAATGTATCGAGTTTTACGGTAAAAGTCCTGCTTCCTGGTGCCGCGAGCGAGTTTACCGGGGGAGTTCTCCTCTCTGCGTTTCACAATCCACACCGAGAACCACTCACTGCCTCCTCAGCGGCTCACGTTAAACTGGACTGAACTGGGAGACCGTGTTTGACCACAGAATTAACCTGTGCGGCCTCGTCTGATAATGACACCTGCAATAAGCACGCCCTCTCCAGCGTCTCCAATTCCCCAGAGAGCTCTCGCCGCGTTTTCATGTGCTCCACACCAGCGCCGTTTCTCTCCTCTACCTTAAAACGCCACCATCATTTATTAATGCTGCATTTTATTTGCTGATACGGAGCCCCAGCTGAATAATTCACGTCTTGAAGAGAGTGATAGACCAAAGGGAGCAGGGCTCTTTGAGGGGGAAAAAGGGGACATCTAATGGGAACGTGTATTTGTGTTTTTGCCCATGATTAAGCATCAGTGCGTTTCCATGGAAGACGTAACCCCTCCCCCCCACAACCAACGCTAATCCCATTAACTGAAAGCTCTTTGGGTGGCAGCCAACACTGTACACCTCAGGGAATGCTGTACGCCACATCAGACTCTCTCCCTGTGTGGGGTACAGACCCAGGGCCCTGAAAAACGTTTTACAAAATAAAATAAATACCCATGCTTTTTTAATTGCAATAATACACTTGCTTTTTTATTCATACCATGCTCTGTTCCGTTCAGAAATATGTATAGAATGAGCACTCTCAGAACTGGAGTGTGAGAATGTTTCTTTTCATTTTATGTAATGCCTTTTGGCTCCGATTACGATGTGCAGTGTGCTAAATCTTCACCTCTTGTGCAAATTTAGCATGACTTCACGCCACCACGTATTTCTGCTGATGCCTTTTGAACAGCATTGGCGTCAGTAGCAGTGTCCTGCACGCCAACGCCGTCCGTAGGGAGTGAATGAAGAACAGGCCTCATTGGCTATGAATTCATTCTCTCTCAGAAGTGACATTATTTAGCAAATCCCATCTCTGAGAGGTGGTCGGGACTGAGGCTCGGAAAGTGGTTCTCCTTGGGACCCCCCACCCCATACTAATTACACTCTCACCACATCAGAGTTCTGTTCCAACCCTGTTGTTCTGTGTGTCGGTTGTGATGCATGAATTCCCAAAAGGTCCCCCCCCTTTCCTACAGGGAATTGAATCACGTCTGTGATGAATGAGTACCTGGAGTATCCAAACTGCGTGAAGTTTAACCCACTCACATAAAATATACCCTATATTCTTATCCATATCTATAGTTTGGGAAGGGGCAAAGCAGACTCCAGCTCTTCCCTGAAAAAGACCGACTCTCTGTCTCTCTGGCTGACTCTCTCTCTGACAGATGCTACGGAGCAGGAGTTCATTGCTAATGCATTGAGGCTCACAGTACAGCGCATCATTTTTCACACAAGATAATAGCTGAGATGGAGGGTTTCTGTTTGTAATGCACAACTCCTGCAAACTCCACTTTACAAATTCTTTGAAAATATCTGTTCAAAACACCATGCCTGCCATTAAGCGCATTTGCAAGTGAAATCCACCAATTTAGAAGCAAACAAAAAAGCATTTTGTACAGCCTAGTGATCGAATGTGCCTTTTTGGAAGCTGACAAAACGTCGAGCTTCTGCATCCCCAGTTTAGCGGTTTGCTCCACTATACACAGTCCCTGGCTTTTTCCAACCCCTTTCCCAGCAAAGCTCAAGAAGCCATTTGTGGGAAATGCTTGTCTGGGCCCTGTGTCTGTGAATGGCCACTGCTTAATATTTACTGCACAACCCCCGGAGTGGAGACATGCCGTTTGTTTAAATCGCAGAGCAGGCCGACACATTCGTTAGACTTTTACTGCCATTCTCGAACGCGTCGCTCAGCAAAATCTGATTTGGCTTTTAATGTGTACAGCAGCACAGGCTTTTGCCCCATCTCCACCCACTTCACAATTTCAAAAGACGCAAATTAGGCTCGAGCGTGAGAGCACAGAGGGGGGAGGGGTGCGAGATCCATCCAGTAACGCAGCATAGGCACGGTTTGAAATCAGCGGGCTAATGTTTATTTGTGTAGTTTGAATACCCATCAATCAAGAAGAGGAGCAGATATGGGGTGTTGATGCAGTAAATGCGGTGGCACGGCTTCATTGGATTTTTTATTTTTTTTGGGATTTATGTGAGTTATCAAATGGAGACAAGATGCTCAGCTTTATAACTAAAAAAATGTGATTAAGTGTTTATTACCCCTTTAAGGAGCGCATAGGAGCAGCTAGGTCAGTTTGTAAAAGAGCTCACAATGGAAATGTGCTGGGCCCTGCAGATATGCAGTAGATCTGGACGGATCACTGTTTCTTCAAAATTATTTTACGATTGAACTCTATGGAAAAATAAGTCAGGAGAAACGACCCTTCAAGTGATCCGTCCATATCTACTGCATATCTGGCAAGCTCGTTTGATACCTCAGACCATTAATGACTTACAGCCATTTAGCCAACCATGTGTTGCATACCATTCCCGTGTAATTTACAGCTTAATTTAGTTCCAGCCCCCCAATTCAAAGAGATCCATTAAAATGCAGAGAGGTTATAGTATCGCTTGTTAGAGTATCTGAAAATAAGATATTAAAAGTCTTTTGATGTTGTTGGGTCACATACATCAGGAAGTCATGGCATGCAAAGGATATGCAATCAAATATTACATATGATAACTTTATTTAAGTTTATGTTCATTTGTCCAAAGACTTTTGGTGCCCTAAAATGGGAGGGATTATGTGTAAAAATGCTACACGGTTCACCCTATATGGATGTAAAACCCCTCAAATTAAAGCTGAACCTCTGCACTTAAGCCTGATAGTTACTGTTCCATTTCAAATACAAAGTGCTGGAGTACAGAGCCAAAACAACAAAGAATGTGTCACACTTTTGGAGCGCACTGTATTCCAGGGTGGGTGGTAGTCCGCAGGGTTTCTCTGGGTCTACTGCTACATTAATTCCTCTCAATTATTCACCAGGTTCCCACTACCAGTTGGTTTGAGTGTATTGTATGGCTCCTCAATCAGCTTTGGCTCTCTTCTGAACTGTAGGATATAGAATTAGTGGCTTGCAAATACTTTAGCCGCAGTGCTCCTGTTGTTTGTGTGCAGGCGGCACTCGAGAGGCGCAATTCCCTTTTCCAAATTGGAATATAAAGAGAACATAAAAGACCGCATTGAAGAATGCAGTGGTGAACGCGTATGGTTCCTCAGAGATCATGAGGAATGTGGTGGAATACTAATCCAGGCAAGCGGAACTGGAATAGAGGTGTAAAAACAGCCTGTATGACACCACTCTCCCCCAATTCTAGTATACACCAGCTTCACCCCCTGTTGGCTCCTGTCCTTCCTCTGAAAATATCCTGTGGTTGTCACAGCCTGCGGCCCAGTGGTGTCCTTAGGGAATGGCTTGCCACCGATCGATAAATAGCTACAGCCCGTTCCCCATCCGTCTTTCCCTGAAGGTGCTGCGCGCCAGTTACGCATGCTAATACGGCTTCTCCGTGAGTGAGAGCAGCTGTTTGATCACAATGCCTTTGAAGGGGAGTTCAGCCCTGAGGATCTGCCACGGATGATGACATCACCTCTTAAAAGACAGAACCAGCATTCGATTGGCCAGGGTTATTAGCTGTGTCTCTCCTCTGAAGTATTCTGCTGTGAGTATAGGGTGGGATGGGATTGGAAGCCCACGGCAGACCGGACCGTTTTACAAAGGCTCTGAGACTCAGGTAACCCAACTGATGCCTGTGAGTGGGCAGAGGTTGCTATGGGAGTTTTGAACTGGGAGGAATTATGAGTGGGCACAGGCATATATGTGTCTTCTAAAGCTCTGTAAGTCATCCTATATAAGGACAATAGCCAATTAAAATTTACTTACATACAGTTCATAAGGTAGGTTCTGGTGACCTGACGCATTCATTTTCACATGGGATAAAGTCAGCACACTCTGAACTGGAATATAGTCTAGTCTAAAACTCTCTGTAGGGCAACTAGTTTTAATAAATGTGTGTGATTGTAGGAAATTACCGTCTCTCTTCTCTTACCCAACGTCTGTAGCAAGGAGTTTCAGTAAAAATAAATATCCATGAAAATTTTGTTGCCGCGCTCCGCCGGGGATTGTGCCAAGCCGTGTGGGTAATGGTGACTCCTAATCGTTTACCGCAGAGCAGCAGCTGAATAACTCTGCCTCTCTGTTATCTTTGCAGTAAATGGTAATCCATGTTTACCATGAATAACAATTTACTGGAGGTCGCTCTGTGATTAATGAAGAGTTTTCTGCCCTGGGAATTTGTGACAGTTTAATACGGGACCGGTCGGTCGCGGTGGTGGGGATGGAGCTAGGGGACTGGTGTGTCACACAGGCGTTCTGCGTGCCATCCGGCGTTGTGCGGGCGTTCCACCAGCATCGTCAGTTCCAAGCACCAGTCCCTGTACCTCAGAAGTATTATTTATTCGCTGCTGCCTAAAACAATACTCAGTTTTATTACTTGAGATTGCAAGCTAGAAATTGAGAGAGTGTGTGTATGTGTATGTGTGTGTGTGTGTGTGTGTCTGTGGACATATATGCATATAAGCCAGTGTACAGTGTATGTGTGTGTGTGTATGTGCCTTTCATTAGTGTGAATGTGTCCTGGATGTTGCGTGTGTGCACGTGTGTATGTGCGTGTGTGTGCGTGTATGTGCATGTGTGTGTTTATGTCAGGTCTTCCACTGGGGCAGTGAGCCGGAGAGCCAGAGAGGATTGTGGGGACTGCTGCATGTGAAACACTGGTCACACAGCACAGCAGCTCCAGCAGCTGATGGCCAAGCAGCCCCTCTCAGGCTCGCTAATCCACGTGTGTGCGTGTCCCCCCTCCAGCCTGCCTGAGAGCCACAGTGACAGCGCCTCAGTAATCAGCACCTTTATAGACTACCAAAGTGAGTTTAGCGTGTTCATTGAAGTTGGATTTAACAGGCTTTGCATCGACGTTAGTGGTATCTGTCTGTGATGGAGTTCACTCCTGACTGACTGATGGCAGGAAGAGGATATAGTGTGGGGAAAAAAAGCCTCGAGTTGTCCTTTAAAAGATAAAGACCCAGGCCGGAGGGCTGAACTCCGCTTGGAGCCGTGGGGCAATGGCACAGTTTACTACAGGCACACCACACCCGTATCAGGAATGGCGATTCGGCCTCCAGCTGGCATATAATGGGCACCACTCCACCCTCGCTTGAGCCAGCACACGAGGGTGCCAGCAGGCTCCGCTGCTTCCTTGAGAGGGCTGTGTTCAGTTAGGTTCGATCACCCAGCCTTTTTTGCAGCACACCCAGATGCCATTGTGCTTTGCCGTGCGTGAACTCACAGGCCAGGGTGCACTACCACCCGCCATCCTCATAGTAACAAAATAGAGACTGACTGTACAGTCTGCAGCAGCACAATACAATATATATATATAGGGTATATCAAAAGTAAAATTTTGCTGCTTTGTGGCTCACTTGGCTTAGGCACCATGCTGTGGTGTCGGGATGAGCCCTATGGTCTGAGGTCGAATCCAGACCGTGCCAGACTATGGCTGGTAGCGACGAACAAGTGGCAGGGTACGGAAGGGTTCAGTCGGCTAAGGGTCCGTGTTTCATCGATATCTAGCGATAGTCTGTAGACTGCATTTTAAAGTCGCAAATGAAAGGTCTTCTTCCAAAGAGAGAGAGAGAGAGAAAGAGAGAGAGAGAGAGAAAACAGCCAGAAAAAAACAAGAATGAGTCTGCTTTGGGTTGTATGCTAAAACATTTTATCAGTTCTTGTATGCAGCACCCAAAGTCCCCACAGTGTTGCTCTGACTATTATGTGTAATTTCAGGATGTACCAATTAATTTTGCTTGATTAATGCTTGCAAATGTGAAGCATGCTGATCTATTTAAATACACCGTAACACTCTTTAAATAGATGTAATTCAAATCAGTGCTCATGTTGGAAAACTGCGTGGTGTGGCTTTCGAGCCTGAGGAGATGGGGAGGGCTTTAGCAGGTGGGTACAGGCCCCTATTGCTAGTCTCGCTATCTATCCTCATTCTGCAATTTCTTAAAGCCTCCAAACTGGGTTTCTATTCAGTGTTGTGTTTTCGGTCAGCCAGACTGCAGTTTGGAACTGATGTGTAGCATTGTATTATGGGAAAGATTGCTTTGCCCAACCAGTTAATGAGCCATGTCATCCACCACCTCCTGTGTCCTCCTGTCACCCGTGGAATTCAACTGCAAAGATCACAGGGTCGTCCTCTTTGCAAAACCCCTGATGAGAACTGAGAGTAAATATTGTTGCAAAAAATAAAAAATAATAAATTTATCATGAAAAAGCTCCTTCATTAACCTTTCCAAAGTTGTCTCTTTCATAAGCAGCACTCTATCACGGTGCCATTGAAGTGAAATTGCCTGTTTGTACATGTGTATTTGTCAGTGTGTGTGTGTGTGCATATTTGCATGTGGCCATGGTGTGTGTGTCTGTATTTGTCCTTACATGTGTCTGCATATACTTCTGGTGTGTGTTTATGTGCAGGGGATTTGGATCACCAGTCTACTGTGTGACAACTATTGATGATGGGAAACTGAGGCTTCATGAACCAACTAATGGGTGGAACAATGGCACCAGGTGCTGTCAATCAGAGCCCAATCAAAAAACTTCTGTAGACTGTTCCAGGACTCTCCATAGCACAAGACTGTGATGTGTTCAGACCAGAAAGTCACACAAAACAAATGATAGCTTCCCCCTTTTTGAAGATCATGAAGCCTGAGATTCCAGTTACCGTGTGAGCCTATGAACCTTGTGTTGTAAGGCTACCAATAATGGACCACTTCTCACACTTCTCAGAGCCTATAAGCTTCCTCCTAGGGCAAACTGCCCAGTCTGCCTGGTCGCTAGCGGAGAACATAGCTGCCCAGCACCAGATGGATATTTCTGGACCTTTCCAGCCATTTATCACCCCGCTCGTTCTTAATCCACTTTTCCATTCATCCCCTGACGCCGAAGAACGGCTGGGAGTGACATTACAAGACGGCTGGAGCGGCGCATTAATTTTTCATAAAGACCAGATATCTCCGGAGGGTTTGTGAAATATTAACCACGTTCTGGTATCAGTAATTAAAATCTACTTCTCCTCATACCGCCATCTGAAGTTTGGCAGCCCGGGCGAGATCCTCACGCCTTTGCCTCTGGCTCTCTCTCTCTCTCTTATCCCCCAACTCTTCTTTTTTTAATATCTGCATCTGGGCAACATTGTGAATGGCTGGCTGCCCTATTGAGCCCTGTTTCTGTGGACAGCTCTGAAATCTGAAGCGTTTCTTTCTCTTGCCTTGCAGAGAGACGCAAAGGGCCAGTTTCTGTTCGACCTGATCTGCCACCACCTGAACCTGCTGGAGAAGGATTACTTTGGCATCAGATATGTGGACCCTGACAAGCAGAGGGTGAGCCCCTATCGTATCTGTGCAGACATGTTTTGGGTGGGGAGAAGGGGTATTTGCACAGGTCGGAGTGAATGGGAAATGCAAGACCTGTGTGAAATTATTTATCTCGTTTCCTGATGCCCCCAGCAGGAGGAAAAAAATTAATAATTTCTCGCTCTCTGCCGTGATAAGCTGAAGTTATTGCTTTGGAAAATTGCGTTATTGTCTGTGCGTTGGATGCCCTTGTCCAGGAGAGATTAAGATGTGCACCGATTTCAGGTTGTACACATTTATACACCTGGATAAGTTTCTGGGAGCATTTGAGGTGAAGAAGTTTACCCTGCAACACTAGGGTCTGTCTCACCTGATTGGTGAACAATTGAATGTCCAAGAAGAGGGGGCCATCGTGCACTGCATCTCTTGGATACTGCAATTTTAACAATGAGGGGGATGGAGGAGAGAGGGCAGGGGCCAGAAAGGACACAGTTTGGGGGAAAACAGAACTGAAATGATGAAATAAAATGTAATCATGAGGAAACTTATTTAATCCTGGGAGGCCTGTGAATATATTTGAGAATTACATCTCTGTGGTTTGAATAGATGATTGGAATGATGCAAAGTGCATTTTTCAAATAAATTGGCAGTGGAAATGAGCTGTGTAAGCAGAAGAAAGTGCTAAGTAGCAGGTGCTGTTTGGAATCACAGTTTCAGAGCTGGGACTGGAGTTGACCTTCATAATGCAGGCACAGGTCATCTGTGAAACACACAACAATTTGTCTCCCCACCCACCCCACACACACGCACGCAATCCAATTTTTTTTTAGTATTTAGCAAACAAGAAACAAGACAAACACGAGATCAAGAATCCAAAGAGAAATGGACGGTGAGACAAAATGGCTGGCGGGTTTGAATTAGGAAGCCTTGGAACCACTTTATCCAACCTCCCCGAATTGAGAACAGTCTCCACATGAGACAATTCCAAAGTCTTCACAAACCAAAACCCCGGTTAAATGTGCCTCCACTATCCTTTGCGTCTGGACTTTCTCTCAGTTATCGCGAGTCTCTGTGTTTACATTTACATCCGGGTATCATGCGTAACAAAAGCAGTGTATAAAACACATGAATAGGCTACACTTACACAAAGCAAAGCTAAAACTGGCATCCAAACAGGGAATAACGCAAAAATGCATTTAACAAATGCACACCCCTACAGCATGGCAATAACCACGACAAACAACAAAATGTAGCCTAGTAAGCATTGCATACAAATCAAGACAAACTCCACAGCAATATTCAAAGATGAACTGCAATACGGCAGCAAACTGGCAACGTGCATGAAGTTAGCCAAAGGGAAAATTAACCCAGAGTGAAAATGAGCCAACCTCGAGTTAGAGAAGGCCGCAAATACATATGCTCTCAGGCAATCCACAACAGGTGTCGATAATTTCCAATGAAGACTCACGTGAGTCGAAAGAAACGAGTTAGCATACAAAATAATTAAAGGGTCGCACTCCTGAGCTGTCATGGTTTGTGGGTTTTTGTTTTCTTTTCCGCTGCGATTCTCGTCCTGTTTCCCGATTGAGAATCTATCTAATTTTTTCTATGTTCCGGTCCGGGGTTTTGTTTCCCGTGCTCGTTATTCGTTTCACCTGTGCTTCTACCTGCGGGGTATTTCAGTTCCTTACTTCCGCTTCCCTGGTGCTTTTTTGTCAATCATTTGTACATTGAGCCGGGTATAGCCCGGTTTAAGCGACCTTGTGATATTAACTTTGTTATGTTCACGAGGGACTTGCTTTTAGCTTATTCAGGTATAGGATTGTGTTTCCTCCTGTTAGCGTTCTGTGCTATTTATTTTTGTGCTGTTCTCTACGAGTCAGTGTTTTCTTTTGGTGGTTTTGTTTTGTTTCACCTTTTATCGGACATTGTAGAGTTACGTTCAAAAGGTGTTTTTCTTTGCCTATCTAGTCTCCTGTTTGGGCTCTAGTATTGAGTTCGGGAGAATTAGATTTGTGTTTTACTCGTTCTATTCGAGTTCGCCCTATTTTCGTGGGTAGATTTAGTTTAGCTGTTTAGCTGTCAGGAATTAGTTTCTGTTTTTTTCTTTTCATGTTATTTCCCTCTTATTGGTCCTCACTTGTGTGGGTGACTTGTCTGATCTCCCTCCCTCACTTCTGCATTTGAATATCCGCTACTAAATCCATCCCATGAGCAGCATAGGGACATAACATATTGCACCAGCCTCATATTCCTGATGGCTGCTGAGTCAAGCAACCTTTTACTGCAATCTCCTAGTGTTCCCTTCATGTTTCCCTGTCTCGGAGCCCTGGGGAGAGCATCCTGCTGAAGCGACATGCATAAACATGAAGTGAGGTGCTAAAAACAAAGCGCTAATGCCCTCCAGCCGTAATGACAACAAACACAAAGTAATTCACTCGCATTGCCGAAGACTCAGATCCAATCCTTCTGCAATGTACTTTGACCTTCAAAAAGTGACTAATTCCGTTGTTCTTTTCCTTAGTCCAAGAGGGTGAAATATTTTGTTATATTCAGCAACACTGAAATGTCATGATGTTGTTTGAGTATAGTAATGGGTAACTCTTCAGTTCATTACTGAAGTAATGTAGTAAGTAATACTACAGCCGTCTAGCTAGCTCATATGAACAGGGTAAGTATTACAATAAGGCTTTTTACGTTGTAGACAATGAGTTTGTATCAGCACCTTACCTTCTTTTCACAGCTACATTAGCGTATGGGTATATCTGAAACCAACTGACAGAACCAATGGGCTCCCTAAATGCACCTGTTACTCAAAGGCACTTACCAACCTTCTTTTTATTCCGCTTAATGGAATGTCCTTCAGGTAGTGCAGCCAGCACTGTTTAAACAGGAACACAGTGTGCTGCAAATATAATGTAGCTGAAAGCACCTCTAGTATCATTACTGTTCTTCCCTCCGGCTGGCTGGATATTGGTTCTCTTTTTCTGGCGGTTGTGTTTTACACAGACCAGCACTATTGAAACACGGCACATTATGTGGAATGGTGGAGTAGCTGTTTTTACACCAAAAAGAAAAATTCATGGGAGTGTCTGCAACATCATTATGTCAACAACACATGCAGACTTTAGTACCCTTTCACTTCAGTGCCACATACATATTTTGGCAGGCTCTCTTTTCCTCTGTTCTCAACCGTTCTGATTAATAATATAATACATTTTATTTATTTAGCACCTTCTCATCAAACTCAACGGCATTAAAATGCAGCACTTACAGTCAAAAACACACTTCAATCAGAGGGAATGATCTGTCTGTATTAAAACCTAATATCTTGCTGGGATTTGGTCTAACAACAGATCTTGTGTTTAATTGGGAGTGCATCTGAGGCAAACCGTGTTTGTGTTTGTTTTGTTGCAGCACTGGTTGGAGTTCACAAAATCAATTGCTAAGCAAATGAAATGTAAGTATTTGTTTTTTTCCTACTTACGGAATGGTGTGTGCAGTCATGAGAATGATAGGCTGCGTCCCAATTCTAGGCCTAAGCCCTAAGGTCCTCCTTCAGGACCACACTTTGCTGACGTGGAGAGGGTGTGCACTCTAGGTGTGTAAGTGTACAGGGGTGCATGGGTTTAAAAGGAAAGGATTGGGACACACTGCACAAAAAAACTTGGTCAAAATTCCTGTTGTTCAATAAAGTTATGGGTGAAAAAAAAAAGTTGAAGATCAGGGATCAATCTTATCCAGAAACTACCGGTGTTTGTGCACGCTTTTGTTCAAAACCAGTGAAAAGCCGTTAATTTTTTTTGTTTTGTTCCAGTGAAAAGCCGTTCATTCTGTGCTCGGAGTTTGATGAAACTGACGGGTCATTTCGTCTGTCCCTACACAGAAGTAACGATAGCGATCAGCGACAATTGAGCTGATTACATTCAAAACCAGCACAATAACTACCCTAATTTCAATTTGACAACTCGACTTTCTGTTTAAACAGCCAGATAACTACCTGGCTACACTGTCTGAAGACGGTGGGAAAAACTAGCCAATGCTATGTAAGAAATATGAAGCTAACGTTAGCCTGTAGCAGCCTTGATATAAGGTTATCAGCCACATACACTGCCCCTTAGCCAAAGCTAGACAATGGCTCAATTTCGTGAACTGTTGTGTAATCAAAATTATTAGTTTTATTTAATTGTACAAAATTACATAAGTTTAAGGTAACGTTGCGTACGCTTGAATATTTTCTTCTCCATCACTCTTCGCTTCTCTGGAAAAACTTGGCTACGACTTCAAGTCCTGACTCCTTTGTGATTGGTTAGAAACAGAAAGATCACGATTTCGCAGGGGATTTGGGGTAATACCCCTCTGAAAGGTGCGGTCTGATGCGGACCTGATGCAAGAGGGGCGCATCAAGGGCTCATGGTGGCGCTCGAGAGTACCCTTGTGAAACACAAAATAAGAAATGGGACACACTAAGCCCCTGGAGGTTCTCGCGGGCACCCGCATTTGAAGTGCGCAAGTGCTCAAGTGTGAGTATTGGGATGCATCCATAATCATGACTCATGATAAATGAATGCATGATAAATTAGTTTATATCAGGTTATTTCCCCCCCAACAGAGGAGAGAACTACTTCTGTAGTTGGTCTGCAACAGTATACACCGGAGAATACCAGGGCTGTCAAATATATCATGTGTATAGAAAAAATAAGTTTTGGACCTGCATACACAAGAGCATTTACTCACTGTACATAAGTGTGTTGTGCTAAAGCCTCAATTAAGTATTTGTAATCCATTCATTAACATGTCAGAATACCTTAACAATTAATTCCTTATCAAATACAATGCTTTGTGAAGAGTGTTATTACATGTGTGGCCTAAAATGCTATTCCCAAACCTGACAAAATGCATCATGTCGCTTAACTTCAGTAAGCACTCCTGTACGCATGCTTATGAATGAATTATGAAGATGTGCAATTATGCTTCACTCACTTAATCAAGGCTTTAGGAATGTATTGTTATGTTGTCCCTGGATCATTAAACATAGAAGTGCAAAATGCAACGCACGTTTAACAAAGTAACTTATTGCATATTAAAGACTTTCTTTGACGTGCTTTCGAGTCAACTTAAACAATGCACTGCACATACAGTTGCTTTGGCAACATTTTATTTACATACAGTAATTGAACATTTGTCTAAATTTGAATACAGGGTCAGGGAAAATGTTGGTAATACTTTACATTAAGTTACACCTATACCTGTGTAGTTAAATTGTAACTAGTTTGGTAACGAGGTTATTAAGTTAGCAATATTCTTACGCGTACATATTTTGAAATATTTATTTACACTCATAGGCCACCTCTTCATGATACACAACAAATCGACCTCGCCTGTTAATTTCACCACGTGGGAACGATTTTCATTTCAGCAGGAGAGACGTAACAGGGCTGGCCTTGTTTCACATGTGTAATTAAGAATACCACTAACTGCTGTTCCATGTTACCTGCGTTGCAGTTACTGAGTAATAACCTCGTTACCAAATTGGTTGCAAATTAACTGCACGGGTATAGGTGCAACTTAATGTAAAGTGTTTTCAAGATGCATCTGCTAATTAAGTGAGTTATGGCCTGAGAGACTTTGAGAAGCCCTGCCCTAGCATGAGGATTGTGTGGTGAGCTCTACAGTATGTCTGTGTTCTGTTGTGTCCTAGACAGCAGCTACATCTATACCAACATCTATACCAATTTGAGATCTCTTTCCTCCTTTGCCGAGTGCTCATTGGGATCTTTCCCCTCCCTCAAATCGCTCCTGTCAGTGATTCTAACCAATAACCGTTATGTGAAATAATTTGCATATAATTATAATATTTAAACATTTAACAAGTACAAAATTTGGCCAGGAGGTTTGGAATGTTGTACCATTATTTTCATTCGGATTTTGTACGTGGCTGA
The DNA here is from genome assembly GCA_022702515.1 of Ilyophis sp. 1 JC-2022. Taxonomy (NCBI): domain Eukaryota; kingdom Metazoa; phylum Chordata; class Actinopteri; order Anguilliformes; family Synaphobranchidae; genus Ilyophis; species Ilyophis sp. 1 JC-2022. The sequence goes on along the minus strand of CM040399.1, from coordinate 21,608,925 downwards.
GAATTTGAGAAGTAGCGTCTCCGTCTCGCTATGTGCTGGTTGTCAGCGTTATTAATTCAAATAAGCTTTTAAAGCCATGTTGTTCTGACTGCCCCCTTTCCCCCCTGTACACTTCCCACAGCTCAGCCACCTTTCACCATGTGTCTGAGGGTCAAGTTCTACCCACCGGACCCTGCAGCACTTAAAGAGGAAATCACCAGGTAGGACCCCCGGACTGCTGGGTGCCTCATCCTGCTAAGGCACAGCTAGGGTGTGGCTGGGCCCCACGTCAGATGGTGGTCAGACGGCCTGTAGTTTCGGCCACGGTGTCTCCCAGGAAGGGAGGGCTTCAGTTTTGGGATTGTTTGCGCGTCACCACACAGCAGCACCTCTGGTCAGTTTGCCTGCACCAGCACATGAAGTGCACTTTAGTGACCAATCACTGAGCAGCTCAGCTAGGGCATTGTGGAGCGACGGTGTGACTGTTGGCAGAAAGCGCTTTGGAGGAGAGTGTGCGCTTGTCCGCCCCTTGACATGGCAGCAATGAGAAGACCCTCTTGTGCTCTACTTTAAAGTTTCCCTTGCTGCCTGAGGAAAATGAGATTTGCACTATAGGGGACTTCTGCACTGGTGGGAAAAAGAATATGAAAAGATTTAGAATGGACCTGCATGCCAGGAACTGAAAGGGTCCCCTGTCTGGAGCGGTAGCCATTTCTCATTATTTAAACCGCTTGCTGTTTGCCGGCCGTGCTTCGATAGGCCAGCCCCTCTAACAGCACAGCAGGTAAACAGCCTTTAGCATGTGTCCAGAGGGCAAAACAGAGCAACCAGCTCAGGGATATTAGCGGCCCTGATGGAGTGGGCCTGTACTGGAAGGGATCACAGCCCTTCTGCCACCCCCATCTCCGTAATCCCCTCTCATACCTCCTATAACCCCAAACCGCCCACACCCCACAAACTACCCCATACTGTCCGACACAACCCTGCTCCAAATGACCGTTACTGGGACCAAAACAGCCTAAAGTGGACACACAAAATCAATGTCCTGCACCCCATCTGTCGCCCCACCTGTCTGCCTCCGAATACACGCGCACGCACACGCACACACTTCTCACATTTTGTGAATTCAGGGCCACTTGACCGTCTCAAAGTAGGGTAAGTAGTCATGTATAATGACACTAAAATGAATGGTTCTTCCTGTGCGGCCTGCAGCTATATCTCCCAAAATACTTTATACAGTGCAAAGCATAAAGAGGAACTTTCAAAGTCACAACATTGCTTTACATATCTCCATAGCCGCATTTCGCATACACACATAAATCTATGTCATAATGCGCCGCCCCTTCAGTAAAGGCACTCCCCTTTCAGTAAAGGCACTCCCCTTTCAGTAAAGGCACTCCCCCTTCAGTAAAGGCACTCCCCCTTCAGTAAAGGCACTCCCCTTTCAGTAAAGGCACTTCCCCTTCAGTAAAGGCACTCCCCTTTCAGTAAAGGCACTCCCCTTTCAGTAAAGGCACTCCCCCTTCAGTAAAGGCACTTCCCCTTTCAGTAAAGGCACTTCCCCTTCAGTAAAGGCACTTCCCCTTCAGTAAAGGCACTCCCCCTTCAGTAAAGGCACTTCCCCTTCAGTAAAGGCACTTCCCCTTCAGTAAAAGCACTCCCCCTTTCAGTAAAGGCCCTTCCCCTTCAGTAAAGGCACTTCCCCTTTCAGTAAAGGCACTTCCCCTTCAGTAAAGGCACTCCCCCTTCAGTAAAGGCACTCCCCCTTCAGTAAAGGCACTTCCCCTTCAGTAAAGGCACTCCCCCTTCAGTAAAGGCACTTCCCCTTCAGTAAAGGCACTCCCCTTTCAGTAAAGGCACTCCCCTTTCAGTAAAGGCACTCCCCCTTCAGTAAAGGCACTCCCCTTTCAGTAAAGGCACTCCATAATTGGAGTCATCAGCATGGCTCTGTAGGCTCACTGACGATGAGGCTAGGTGGAGTGCCTTAGTTATAACCAGTGCAGCAAGACAACACCAGACCTCCACTCACTAAATTCAAACAAATAATTATAACATTATTTGGTTTTCAAGTCTTTTTATTGCAAGTGCTTATATCCATAAAACCCAATCAGGAAAACACAAAGAAAAAACATGAGCCTTTATGTTTCTTAACTTCGAATGCCTTTTTGCTCTATCTTTAGGCACTTTTCAGTCGGTACGCACACTGTCACTACTAATTACCAAATTTAAAGCTTTTCATTATTGTGCCATTACAAAGCCATCCATTCACCCCGACAGCCTGTCATTTAGAAAAAGCGAAGACGGAGCCGAGTGTTATTGACGTGCCGAGAAGGGCTGAACAGCGACAGTGTCGCCTGCATTGTGCACTGAAAGGCTGTGAAATTCTAATGCACAGGCCTACGTGGCTTTGCACTACAAAGCTGCCTTGTCAGACTGAGCAGGCTCAGTTCACACGCTGGCCAGTGTCGTTTCAGTAGCAGTTTGCATCCATTAGCAATGGGCTTGTACCCCTCTGGGTAATACAAGGGAAAACATGTGATGAAGAGGCCACACTAGGCCACGCCCTCACACAAACTTCTACCCTGGACACGCCCTCACACAAGCTTCTACCCTGGACACGCCCTCACACAAGCTTCTACCCTGGACACGCCCTCACACAAGCTTATACCCTGGATACGCCCTCACACAAGCTTCTACCCTGGACATGCTTTTGACACACCCTGATATTCAAACGGCCTCACATAAATCTGTGCCACATCCTCACACAAGGCCACACCTTTACTTTAGAGCACACAGCTCTGACCAAGTGTGCGTGTGTGTGTGGCATGTGGAAGGAGTGCAGAAGATGCCAGAGGATTACAACCCTCTGTGTTTGTGAGTGGGGTAGGGTTTCAGGAAGGGAAGGGCATATGTGGGGTCTGAAAATGGAGCCATTTATCAGTTTCAGGAAGAGATGAAAATGGGGTGAGCAAGGTGCCTGTCCATCAGACAGGAGGTACCTTTCACAAGTCGGCAGAACTGTTGCACTAATAGACTAATGGGCTAGCACAGGCCACTCTGTCACCTTTACCTTGCTCTCCCACCCTCTCAAACCTGAGCATAGGGCTGCATCTGACTGTATCCGACTGTACGTTAACCCGTCTGAACTCACCTGATCACACCTGACACAACTTTGACCATACATCACCCCACCTACTCTTGCCTGACCTCATCGGCCCACACCCAATTCCATCCAACCTTTACCTGACACCATGTGGTCTTCCCTTAAAGTCACATGATCCCTCCCTTTGCTCCACAGGGACACCTGTAGCCTGTAGCTCTCCAGTCTGGAGCTCTCCATACTGTAGTATATACCATGAGATATATATGAAGTACCATGAAGTATACACCTTTCAAGCCATAAGCTAACACTGTGTCCGCTGCGCTGTAGGTACTTCATCGCACACACACCATTCCTGCTACTCAGCCTTACGTACACCCACTCAGTCCACACAGAAGAGGAAACCTGCTTTTAAACAGACGATTCAAGCACTTAATCTCCTGACTTTCAGTGGACATCCAGTTAACGCTATCCACAGCAAACGTCGGCGCCCATTTATAACGTGATGCAAAAATATGGGGCAGAAATCGACTGGCGAACACAGCAATAGCCATTTACCTGCCATCGCCCAGGGAGACCAGTAAACCCATAATTGCTTTTTTGCCGCATACGGCTCCTTAAGTGACACACCATTAACTCCTGTGGCTGTGGCCTAGTTTTAAAGTCAGGGAAGATCACCTCTCTCACACACTGTTGGGTACAGCAGCTCTCTCTGCAGGTGAGGCAGGAACAGACAGAACAGAGGCTATTTCTCCACTCCTGCTGAGGGTATTTCATGTGTTGGGGGATATGAGAGGGTTAGCAGGTGGGCATCTCTGGCAGTGCTCAGACACATGGCTCCACAGAATTTGTGTTTAGCTTATTCTGCTTGTGAAGGGCTGTGCACTTGTGCCAGGTTCTGTCCCAGGCAATTGGCTTCATTTGTCCAATTGGCTTACTCCTCTTCTCAAAATGTACGGCTGTGAAAGGTTTCTCAAGTATACACAGTGGGGAAATGAGAATAAGCTTGAACACATGCTGTGAGTCAGCGGTGCCAAACTTTGGTCAATGAAGGAAACTTTGAGTCAAAGTTAAGGACTAATGTTGATTTTCAGGCCCACTTCTGAAAGCAGTGTAGATCCTTGAGTACGCTCCAGTTTACAGACAGGAGACCTTCATGCTGAGCTCTGAGATTGCGACCGCTGACTAACTTTGATGGTGTCCGTGCTTGAATTTTCTCTGTACTTAGGGACTCAAGTCAGAGAATAATGCTTGTATAAAGCTTTACTCCTCTGTCAGGGAAAATAATTGGCAGCAATAATAAAAAAATAAAAAGATAGCAAATGTATCATGGTGCAGCTTTCATCGGTGCTACATCTGAACATTTTAGTGGGGAAATCTCTGACAGGTAATTAAACTACAGACGCAAACCGTGCCACTCAACCGTGAGTTCTTTACACTTTTCAAAAATTGGAATTGGAGTAATCCGGCGTGACAGTGCAAAAAAGATAATTGGCTTGGAGGAACGGAGGTAAGGGGAACAATAAGGAAATGTGACTAATCGATTTATCACAGAAAGCAAACGGACAGACGTCAAAAAACTTGCAATAAATAGTAATCTTCAAGTCATTAGTTAGTCCTAGTTAGCCCTTTGCGGCATTTGCGTTAGCATAGTTTAAAATACGAAAACAGATCTGGACACTGTTTATTTTATAGAAAGTGTTACTCATTATTTACATTGCACACTTTGTGTACTGAATTTGTAATAAACGAGATGGCAGTGAAAGACAGGGGAACTGGAGGCGGCCTTGGCATTTCATGTGTGACCCTGACTTGTAATCCTTCCCTATGATGGTCTCTGTCCCTGTTTTTGTTAGTCTCTCTCTCAAGTCAAATTCTAATTCAAACTGCTTTATTGCAAGTCATATCTTTAAATATTGCAAAGCATGCAGTACCTCAAACAGAAGAACAATTAAGAAGCAGCAATCTCTGTCAGACTGCAGAGAGGAGCAGCGGCTGCAGACCTCACGGCATCATTTTCACCAGGCCGATATTTTAGGATCTTTTTCTTGTTAACCAAAAAACATCACTAATAATACCACCTCAAACTGAAACATTTAAGCCCCCAATCTGTTCTATTTTTATTTACAGTCACACTTCACATCAGTGGTCCCCAGCCCTGTTCCTGAAGATCTACCTGTAGGTTTTCACTCCAACCCTAACAAAGCACACCTCATTCAACAGCTAGAGATCTACCGTCCTGTAGGTTTTCACTCCAACCCTAACAAAGCACACCTCATTCAACAGCTAGAGATCTACCGTCCTGTAGGTTTTCACTCCAACCCTAACAAAGCACACCTCATTCAACAGCTAGAGATCTACCGTCCTGTAGGTTTTCACTCCAACCCTAACAAAGCACACCTCATTCATTACATTACATTACAGGCATTTAGCAAACGCTCTTATCCAGAGTGACTTACATACTTCTTATTACATCTTATTACATTTATCCAGTCATACAGCTGGATATATACTCAAGCAATGCAGGTTAAGTACCTTGCTCAAGGGTACAATGGCAGTGTCCTACCTGGGAATCGAGCCTGCAACCTTTCGTTTACAAGTCAAGTTCCTTAACCGTTATACTACACTGCCGCCATTCAACAGTTTGAGATCTACCGTCCTGTAGGTTTTCACTCCAACCCTAACAAAGCACACCTCATTCAATAGCTAGAGATCTACCGTCCTGTAGGTTTTCACTCCAAACCCTAACAAAGCACACCTCATTCAACAGCTAGAGATCTCATTGGGCCGCTAATTAATAGAATCAAGTGTGCTAAATTAGGGTTTAAATGAAAACCCACAGAACAGTAGATCTCCAGGAGCAGGGTTGGGGACCACTGCTTTACATAAACTGTACTATCCATAACCATGTTTAACATATTCACTACCATGCCATGATAGATTACAGGACACCTTAATTAAAATGCTATTTTCATTTCATGTCATACAACACATGATTTAAAGCGCCTTTAGGTGAACCCAAAAAAGGCGAACAAATGCTTGTGAATGATTTGTTATATGTTATTATGTAGTAATGAAGGATTCACACATGCATCATGAAGGCTTTCGGAATATACTCTGTGTAAAGTGTGACCTTACTTCAGTCATTACATAATATTAGATTAGTACAACAATCACATGCTGGAAAGCTTTTATCCATGGCGACTTACATGTTTAATTTCCACTGAACCAAAATTCTAAGTACTTTGTTCAAAGATGCAATGGAGGTGCCCTACCTTGGAGTATATGCAAAATTCTGGTCATAATCTCAGTTCCCTAATCACTGCATCCCACTTCCACTACACTCTTCGGTCTTCGGTCTCATAAAATTCAGCCTCCAGGAGTGTGACGTGCGTGCTGATTGGAGGATCTCTCCTTGTCTCTTTGCTGCAGATATCTAGTCTTCCTGCAGATCAAGAGAGACCTATACCATGGCCGGCTCTTGTGCAAGACTTCGGATGCTGCCATGTTGGCCGCCTTCATCCTACAAGGTGATGGGAACTAACGAGCAGAGTTTAACAGAGTCAGGGTCTCATTACCCAGCATGCACTTACTGTGTGCTTTCTGCAGTAATTAATCTGGACTACAGCATACCACTCATCACATTTCTCCACTATGCACCCTCACCATGCCCATCCTCTTTGCTATGATTTCCAGTGATCAAACTTGATGAAGCAAGAGAAGTGTTAGTGTGTGTGTGTGTGTGTGTGTGTGTGTGTGTGTGTGTGTATGCACGGTATCGGATTTTATGCTCTGTTAGGCAAAAAAATCGGACAAATTAATTTATGCATGGGTGTGCACTAGCCCAGATAGCTAGAAATAGGTGGAGCTATCTTGCGCGGCCAATGACAGACTTAATAAAAGCAATCATAGCATTTTGCAAAGGAAAACAAGGTCTTTTGATCGGTTCACAGGAGTGCCGTAATTAACATGTAATGGGAGCCTCACTCCTTCACGAAGTCTCACTCCGCTGTCACCAGCCCCTTCAATAGCCACAGTTCCTCGTTATTGTCCTGCCGACTCAGCCGAATTAAAGATGTGGCCCTTTGTCACCTCATTGGAGGCGATAACAGTCAGGAATGCCTCATGACCCTCAGTGCAGCATAAAAGCACAGGCAAATGGCCCTGGGCCAGTTTACCCTGCAGAAAGACTCCACTGACGCATGCACAAATGCCATTCAGCTCTGCCAATGGTCCTTTACAGCACACGCATGTGCACTTCACATCACATCACTGCTCACATTCACCACCGTAGTGATTTTGACACCAGATCAAAATTGTGGGTGGTATCCCATGATTCCTTCCTGCTTGGTAGGGCGTGTTCTGTAGTAGAGGCCTACAAACAAGGATGACTTCTAAGTTTGACTTTTTGTTTTTATTTGGTGCCTCTGATTTTATTTATTAGTATTTTAAATGTATTTGCACATAAGCAAAGCAGTAGCAAAGACACTCGATGTGAAGGGATGTACTAAAACCAAGTTGGTACGTAAAACCATGCGTTATAAATACAAATAGTAAATTAGTTAATACTTACTGTATACATAAAATGTAGATTTAAAAAAAATTTTATGATGGAAGTTATATCTGACCTACAGAATAACATTGATTGTAAGTGGCCCTAATTAAAATGAAGAAAATATTGTTTGGCTGATTTTTTAAATTGAATGGATTTGGAATGTTTGAGAGAGGTGCTAGCAGACGGAGGGATTGTATCTGTATTCACCCCTGGCTCTCCTGGTCCCCTCCCCAGCGGAGATCGGTGACCACGACCCAGGAAAGCACCCGGAAGGTTACAGCTCCAAGTTCCAGTTCTTTCCCAAGCACTCTGAGAAGCTGGAGCGGAGGATCGCTGACATACACAAGACGGAGCTGATGTGAGGCCACGCCCCTTCCTGTGGCGGCGACACGCTCGTTGGCCCCCACACAAATTTCACGAGCACACACACACTCCTGTTTTCTCCACCGCAAATCCTCACCCAAGCTTTGCAATTAGCTCATAATTGTACGTCCTTTTGTCAGCCCTTAACTTTGAATACAATAAATGCCGTCTCTTCCTCGTTTCATGACAATCGGTCCAGAGACGCAGTAGAAAGCCCCCAAAATTGAAGTCGAGTGCGTACTGAAGAATGTGTACCTTTGTGAGCTGAAGACACAGAATATTGTTTCTGTCTGAAGCCAGTGCGTGACGCGCTGCAGCAGTCTAGACGGGGATGCGCAGCGCAGGTGGAACTAGCCAATGGTCTGGTTTAACAGGTGCTCCGGGGAGCAGCGGAGCCCCTCCCACACCGGCTGTAGCGTGTTGCATAGCACGTTTTCCCTCCCATGTACCTCCTTCATCAGCACCCTCATTAGCGTAGCTATCCTGGCCCCATTCCAAGAGCTGACCCAGCATCGCACTCATCAAGCGGCAGCTGAACAAAGAGCACGCCAGTCACTGTCTTTCCCTCCTCCCCCTCTCTCTCTCTCTACCTCCCTCTCCCTTTTTCGCTTTCTTTCCCTCCCTCTCTCCTCTCTTTTTTTCCTCAGACGTGTTGTATTGGCAGGGCTCTACATTGTCCCACATTGCCAAAGCACATCATTTGCTAAAACAAATAGATACACAGTAACAATGAATGAACAGTACAGTTCCATGAATGGTTTCAGTAACCTACTTAACGATAGCTCTCATTTCGCTCTCATTTAAATTCAGTTCAAGTACTTTATTGACGTGACATACAATAGATGCACATTGCTAAAGCATACGAACAAATAATTAGAAACAAATGCAAAACGAGAAGTTGGTTAGTCAAATCTCGATTACAATATTATTAACATTTTGTTTCTCCCTCACTCACTCACTCCCTCCCTCCCTCTCTCGCTCACTCCCCCTTTCTCTTGACTGATTACAATGATAATTATGCCGCCTTCAAAATATTTCCTCCCTAATGAACAGCTGCGTAGTGTCCGTTGAGGCAGACGTGCGTAATGGAGGCACTGGCTGCTCTGTTGTCTTTGCCGCCGCTTCAGAAGGCTTGAATGAGACCACGCTGATGACTCAACTGCAGATTGCAGACACGCTTGATTATTCCCCATCGATAGTCCCCATATACCAGGTTTTTCTATGCTAAAACAACCCATAGCAAGCTGATTGTCCTTTTGACCTCTGCCGTTAAAAAAAAAAGTGGGTTGTTTTTACAAGACACCACACAAGGGATTTAGAAGTTGCCTTGATTCAGCTAAATGACATTGGCCTTGATTGAACGGGATGGTACAGTGCCTTTCATGCGATACTGACATCCGTGTGCAGTGCATCAAAACAAGACAGGAGCTCCTAAAGGTTTCCTTGTGCTGTGCAGATCCACTGTTCGTTATATTACATGGAGCTGAGCATCTAATTGTTAGTGTCCACTATGGGGTCATCCAGGTGATATTGAGCTCAGTGGATATGCGCAGCAGCTGCTCTTGAACTGATTTTCTTGCACAAGTGAGGTGTCTTGCAGGGCGGGGACAGCACCTGCAGCTCAAAACCTGTGGTAAACTCACCCATGGCAAGGCTGAGGACAGCGAGGTGGCTGGCTGTTTCAACGAAATAGCGCAAGGACGTTGGGAAGCCTTCATGGCACTGGCATTATCCTCTGTTGCCCCCCAGTGGCGACACTCCATCATTTACTCCTTTTTTTGGTGGTTCTTTTAAAATCTTGTCACGAATGTGACGGTGAAAATGTGTCTGAGTGGAAAAGCACATACTCGGATGGTTGAGATTAAGGTGCAGCATGGAACTAGCATTTTTGCATCATCGGTATCTGTAAATGCTTCACATAGATTATTCCCCCGCATATCGCAGATGTAAAGCAACCTGAGGTCACCTGCAGCTGAATAGCACAGACCGTGACGCTACAACTGATTAAATAAGATCATAAGCTTCTCAGCAGCATTAGTTTAAAAAAAAAAAACACAAATATGACAACGTTTTCTCAAATGTTTAACTGAAAAAGTGCGTTTTACACTTATGTCATGAAAGCCGAAAGCACTAAATTGCCTTTCAGTCCCAAAACTCTGTGAGAAATTAGTGACAATGCCACACATTGCAGTCCTGGAGTTATTTTTACATGTTTTTACGTTTTTTCATATACACCAGTCTGATACTTGTTGTTTTTTCCAGAGGACAGACCCCTGAAACGTCAGAGCTGAATTTCCTGCAAAAAGCGGAGATGCTGGAGACGTATGGAGTGGATCCTCACCCATGCAAGGTTTGTCGATTTTCTTTTTTTAAATATTCAGATTCAGCTTGAACAAGTGGCTCAAACATTGACTGATGCAGACCAGCTTAAATAACAAGATGATATAAAGATCAGTGAATCTACACAGATGCAGTGCAGGTCCCACCTAGCACAATATGACCTGTGTGTTGGGCCTGCCTTGTTCACCCCATCTTAAACGTGTCAGGTAATAAACCTGTACTTAAATGAGATAATTATGCATGGCCTGTTGGAGGATTGATTGCTACCATTTTGTCCCTTATATAATACAAAACAGCCATGATGGACTGATTGAGAGGATGAATCACCTTCTACTTTTGAATGCTCAACCTTGGTTGCATACATTATCTCAGTTTAGAGCATGCTTGTCCCTGGGTGGTGAGCCCTGTCACACGACTGGTGAAGGAGGCTGTAGGAGGCCAGACCTGTGCAATGCATAATTTCCAGGCTCTGTGGCACACTCTAACTGTTGGATGGCTTTCCGCTTGGCTGTCTGTCACTCTATTTTCCCTCAGGACGTGTCTGGGAACCCGGCTTTCCTGGCCTTCACGCCGTTCGGGTTCGTCGTGCTACAGGGGAACAAGAGGATCCACTTCCTTAAATGGTGAGGGGCGCCTTCTCTCACCCACAGGCCGAGCTGCGCAGTACATGGCCAGAGCTGAAACTGCACAAGGCTACATGAACAGTCTGACCAATGAGGAAAGAGCAAGGAAGCGGATTGGTCAGTGGACATGCCAGGCACTCTTAGCATTCCAAACAGGTCCAATCACAGCTGGCCCTGACTGCACCAGCAAGAGGTGACCTTGTCCTGGGAAGGGAGAGCCGGCCGAACCAGTGTCTGGTTATGCTTTATAATTTCGACACACGTCTCATTTCAGCTGGCATCAGAATTAGCTTTGCTGTTTAATAAACACGTCCAGAGGACAGAGAACCATGCGGTAACATTAGCGCTGGCTTTTAGTCCTGCGCTTCTGTGATGCCCTTCTGGTTATAACAATGCTGCCCCTTTACAGTTGGCTCAGTGCTTATTCCAGCTGAAATATTGTGTACACATACATACACACAAACACACAATTCGTCTCAGACTTTCTTTGTTCCTGATGTATCAATATGCATCATCTACATAATTATGCAGCAAGAACATTTTTATACCACAACAACTAACAGAAATATGAAATCATGTAGAAAGCTGTTCTAGGTCAATAAAAAAGGGTAACTACATACTGTGCTGATATCGTTTGACTTGCCGATGTTGAATTACCGCCAACACATAGATCATGTACAACATCTCCACGTCTCCAGAGTTGCATTGGTGTTTGTTTTATATGTGATGAACATTTAAAGACTTAATTCCAAGGCTGATGGCTTGTGGGAGCTGTAATTCTATTTTCTTTCTGGGCAGGACTGAGGTGACCAAACTTAAGTTTGAAGGAAAGACGTTTCATATATATGCAAATCAGAAGGAGGTGAGAGCTATAATTTTTCTTTACAGTTTTTCCACCGTAACATTGGTAGTATGGAATCACACATGATCATGTTTTACAATCTGTGTGAAAACTGTCCTGGAGGAAAGTGTGTCCTTGAGTACATGATTTTTTTGCTTTATTTATTATTTAAATGGATTGTAAAGGGGCTGAAAAGTAGTTATAATAACTATAAATTATCACAAAGGGATGTATCCACCACATATCCACCAAATGTATATTCAAAGTATTGTCAATAACTAATAAAGACATATTTCATGTCAGACATAAAATTTGTATTGAAAAAACCTCCGGATTTTGTGATGTAGCTACGCCTGTTTCTCATGATAAATCAGAGTGTCCAGATGAAATCATCATACATTTTCTTACATGGATGTGCTTAGTCTCCACTCCTACATTCGTAGCAATGATGGTCAGAAAATGCCCACAGTTAACCAAGATACTAGCCTACATATCCCCGTTCGTATCCATGAAGGAATGTCAGAAACAATGACAGCTAGGAGTGTGAAGAAAAAACGCAACGGAAACTTTAACTTAAAAAGTCCATAACAGAAAATAAATGCTCTTTGTGTGGCATACATCACTGCAGCAGCGAATGCCATGCAGTTCGAACTTCAGAGGTGTGCATGTTGCAACCATATATTTACAGTAACCAACTCATAATTTCACTTCAATCAGTTTGACATCACACTCATATCAGGCGTTGTCAGGCGTTGACAAACTATGGTGTTGATGACCGCCCTCAGTATCCGCACGACCCCAGCGTAACCACCTCGGCCCGCCCGCCAAAACTAAGCTAGGTCAGCAGGTCAGGTTGTCATTACAATGCCAACTACATCAAACATTACACAGCAGCAGACTACTCTATTACTTATCGAGAAAATCGAGAAGAAGAACATTAGCTACGCCTACCAGCTTCGGTAAATTAGCAGTCCAAGCTAGCTAGCAACTTACCGGTTGCAGCAGGTGCATCAATGTCGCCGGGGGAGGCAGAGAATGAGATCCCGGATAGGAACAGGGAATAGAGAGGGCACAGCCCCAGCAACAAATTTGAGGAATTTGGCCCAGCCAAGGAGTCTCTGCAGGGGCGTTTCTAGACTGCTTTGATTGGGGGGGCATGAAGAGATGTTCTGGGGGTCCTCCCTCAGAAAGATTTGAGCCTCTTAAAACAGATTTTCTGCAGTTCTACACAACCTTACACAGGGCATTTTCAAAAATAAAATGTTTAATTTATGAACATTTAGAATATATATATATATTTTTTCAAAGCCCTAGATTTGAGATGCTTTCATATAAAGCTAAAGTATAGGCTAATCAGTACATTCATGGATAAGATAATTTTATTAAATTTTAAACCCACCTCCGCCCCCCTCATCTTTAAGGAGGACAACTTTATTTATGCCCAATAATACCAAATCATTATCTAATCTTATATGGAAACAAGTATATTAAAGATGAGCGATATTCCTTCATCATTTCAGTCTCTTTGTGCTATTTTCTATTTACTAGTGAAACTACGTTACTGCTCATCATTTAAAAAAATATTTTAGCCATAGGATACAGATACAGGGTACTATATGGTACAGATCCTCAACACGCACCATACTATCACAATTAAACACACCGCACACTATGAACATATAGACTTTTTGGACACTACCACGTACAAGGGGCCCTCATTTCCCCAAACCCACACATTAGACACTAAAGTTTTTTTTAAAGACACAGACACACATGCACTCTTACACAAGGACAGTCTGCACCCGAAACATACATTCAGAGGTTTGATTAAATCCCAATTGCTAAGGTTCAACAGAATCTGTACACAAATTACAGACTTTGAGGAGGCTACCAAGACCCTCTTCAATGCATTAAAACCAAGGGGGTATTCCAGATCGTTCCTCAGACAGATTCGGAAAACTTTCTTGGCTACAAAACAACAGGACACGAGAAAAATCATTCCTCTTATCACCACCTACTCGACATTCAGCCAAATAGCAAACGGAAAACTGAAATGAAATGGAACCTGGCCAGGATTCTGCAAAACACAGACCTGCTCCAAGAATACAAAATAATTTCAGCCTACAAAAAAAACAAAAACCTTAAGAATAATCTGGTAAGTAGTAAACTACCAGAAATCAACATTTTACCCACACAAGGCCAGATATTTTACAAACATAACACAGTGAAAAACAACACTACAAACACAACACATCTTAGTAAACAAACACTCACAGCTAACACATATAACTGCATATATGTCATAAAGTGCACACACTGTGACATAAAATATGTAGGAGACACAGAAAATACAATTAAGACCAGATTGGCACAACACATATACAGTATAACATAAAAAGTAATCAAAAAACGGACACACACACATAGTGGCTTGTTTCCTACACCATGGACTTAAAGCAGTAGAAATATCGGGCCTGCATTCGAACATTAACTGGACACAGGAGGACAGATGTAGGACAGAAAGACATTGGATTAGAAAACTCAACACCATATTCCTAGGAGGATTAAACAAACGCTGGTAAAAAAACTTTAACACAAGAGGGACCAAATTCTTCCTACTTAAAGTCTGCAGTACACTGAATGGCCAGTGCAAACCTTTCACTCATCCAACTTCAACTTCACCCTCATCACTTGGGAGATAAAGATTTTTCCTAAATCTAGGGTTAAAGTAGCCTTGCTAGCTAGACATACGTAGCACCACCATTAAGGGATAGAGAAGGTGGGAGAAATTATATAGCGGGTTGAAATAGGAGAGACTGGGAGAGGGATTAAGAATGGGAAAATAGCAAAATAACTACAGCTAAGGATTACAAAACTATTGATAACGCAAACAAAGGTTCCCTGTGGCAAACGATTGTTTTACTCAGACTCAAAGAGGCCGTTTTAGCGGGATAGCCTATAATAGTTTTATTTGCCTCTAACTATGGGAGGATATGCAATGACATTAAAACATGTATTGGCCATTACGTCAGGTTCTTCAAGGCCTCATGAAGAACTTGAGCCCAATAAGAAACAGCCCAGTAATAATTTGAACTCCACCCATTTAATCCCCACGTCGGAATACATGGAAATGGATAGTTGGATATACAAACCCCAATTCCAAAAAAGTTGGGACAGTATGTAAAATGCACTTAAAACAGAAAGCAGTGATTTGTAAAAAAAAATTTTACATACATTTAATTGAAAACATATTTAATGTTTTACCTTATCAACTTTATTGATTTTGGTAAATATATACCAATTCCAAATTTGATGCCTGCAACACATTCCAAAAAAGTAAAAGAAAAAAGTTTTTAAAAAAACACCTGTTTGGAACATTCCACAGGTAAACAGGTGATGCTATCATGACTGGGTATAAAAGAATATCAAAAGACTCTTGATATCTTATTTTCAGATACTCTTACAAGCAATACTATAACCTCTCTGCATTTGAATGGATGTCTATGGGAATTGGGGGGTGGGACTAGATTAAGCTGTAAATTACACGGAAATAGTATGGACCCCATGTAATTTACAGCTTAATCTAGTCCCAATTAAATTTAAATCTCACACTGTTGCTGATGCTTAATACATACCATAACAACCCCATATAATGTAGTCTGAAGCAAATTACGGATTTACCTTCCCTTTACAGTCCCTTTAAAATCTGAATGAACTATTCAGACATTGTATTTTTCAGGGCTGGTTAACTGTGCAGAAGTGTACATTTTTACGTTGTTATTATTTACATTGTTGTATATTTTTACATATTGTATGTAGTGGGGAAAATGTCTATTGTGTACTCATGTGATTTTGTACATTCCAATCCCCCCCCAACACATGCATGTGCGCGTGCGCGCACACACACATGCACGCACGCATGCACAACATGGGTCACATTACACTTTGAAAGGTAATTAATACTGTTTAATTAAAAATTGCCGCACCATTATCATACAACTAGATATTTAGTGAAACAGCAACCCGCCTTTCATTGGAACTTAAGACCACCTGGTTGTGACATATCCATTTTTCTACCCACTGCACCACACCTCCGCCCTGATACTGGGCTTGTCAGTTGGGTCAGCCATTGCAGTCCGATCTGATCGGTGTGTTGGTTTGGAAATACTGTAAGCCCTGCTCTGAATGTCCTACACACGCAGGACAGGAAGATCATCCTGACATACTTTGCTCCAACGCCAGAGGCCTGCAAGCACCTGTGGAAGTGTGGCGTAGAGAACCAGGCTTTCTACAAGTGAGTCTGACACTGTTGCCCCCTCAGGCAATTGAACTGTTAGTGTATTATGGTGCATATTATATTATATATCACATATCTCTTCTCCCACACACACACACACAAACCTGAGCAGATTGATGCAGGTGGGGTTAATTTTTGGGGTTAATTCCCCACGTCACCACATCAGTCTCCCATACTGCATTACATTGCATTCATTTGGCAGACGATTTTATCCAAAGCGACATACAATAAGTTCATACCGAAAGTCATTGAAACAACAACTACACGCAGGTCAGATAAAGTACAGCCCTATCATAAGGTAGCAGCTATCCATAGTCATGAACATTGAGTCTAGTTCACCCATACGTAAGGTGTGTTCATATTTCTACTCTTATTTCTGTCAATATGTCTGCATTAAAAATGTCTCACTCAAGGCAGAGTAGCACTGAAAAATAAAAGAAGACAGGGACTTATGGGTAAATACAAGTTTTATTACAGATGTATGACTTATCTTTCCTTTCTTGGGGGCTCTGCCATAAAATGAGGTTTGATGTGGCCTTTTGCAGGTCTCTTTACGGAGCACGGTTCTAATGAATTTGGAAAATATCATCGTTTATTAGAAATATTTTTCTCAAATCACTTGAGCTGTGCTAGATAGATGTGAGGAGCTGAATAATTCACAGAGCTGTGGCAGACAGCCCTGCGTTCATGGGGGAAAGGGAGACCGTGATTGGCTAATACACAGGGCCGGAATAAAACGACTGGCCGAGGGTTTGAATGTTCCCGGCATGTCATGGAGGTGGGGGTGCGGACTCTCCCCATGGGGGAGAGGGTGGTAAATAAATCATCATCGCTGTTTGTCGCAGGGCAATACCTTTATGCCACTTAAAACACAAGCTCTCCACTCACTCTTGTGATAGGCATGCTAACTGTGGAAGACCTTTGGGAGTGCTGGGGGGTGTTTTATCCTCTTTTTCTGGCAGGGGAAAAAAAGAGGTAAAATCATTTGCACAATGCCTCCATTGTCCTTATTTAGCATGAGAGGCAGGGCCGGCCCTATCATTTCAGCAACTCTAGGCGAGATTCTGGAAAACGCCCACCCCCCCGATACTATTCACGCTGCCGAGGCAATATTCGCGGGCACAAAACGTGCACACAGTGTTTGAGGAATTAGCACACACACACACACACACAAATACACAAACAATTGCTTTAGTTAGAATACAACAAACATATTTTAATAAACTAAACAAGTAGCTTCCACAGAAGGAGTTACAGACCACTTTTAAGAACACACGTATTGTAATAATAAATAAATGTAATTAATGTATAAATAAAAACTAATAAATAAACTATTATATACAAAAAAAGGGCATGAGGGCATCAGCCATTGGCTCATCAGGTGCTTCATAAGAGAAGAACTGCCTCTTGGCTGACCTCAGCCTCTTCTCCTTAGAGGACAGCATCCACATCCATGTGCTCACATGTGTCACTCAAAATTGCACTCGCCTAGACTTCTTTGTTGCAAAGTCATCAATAACATCCGCATATGACAGCAGGCGAGAAACTTCATGGTTAATGCCAATGATGGCAAATCCACTGAGGCGTTCTTGGACCGTGGTAGACCTTAGCTTCAGCTTTGAGAAGCTTCTTTCTGCTGAAGACACTGTCACTGGCATAGTGACTGCGATCCTGAGGGCCACCCACATATTAGGATAAACCACCCTCAGTTTCTTCCTTTCCAAGAACACCAACAGTTCCAGGGTGGTCATTGTGGCTGAGGGGAGATTTGGAAAGTTAATCAGCTCCAGCGCCAACTATTTTCTCATCTATGTCTGACTGTCCGCCACAGCTCAGGGTGTTGCTCACTGCTTTGTCAGCTCATTGCTGGACAGTTCGGGGAAGTTGACAAGTTGACAAGCACCCCAAAGTTTTCCTGAACTTCTCCCAGGTGTTCAAAACGCTCATTGAGGGAAGTGATGCAAACATCAACCACCCTGTAGAAAAATGTCACTTCCATATTTTTTAGGGCATCGGCCATTGGTTGACCTCAGCCTCTTCTCCTTGAGGACAGCACCCACATTCATGTCCTCACACATGTCTTTGGCACAGATCTGAGCAGAGGCAAATCCAGCGGCTCTGTAGTCTTCCAGGGTGGCCTTCGTTTTTCTCAGGAGGTCAACCGCGATGTCAAGTTGCATTGACACAGACTGCATGACCTTACTGACTTGTTTGACTTTCCTGAAGATGTTGTACCACACCACAGTGCAAATGGAGAAGCGGTAGGACCCCACCTCCTCAGCCAACGACTGTGCTTCTATTCTGATCATCGGGTCTGTGGCCTTGTCCCTCACCTCCAAAAGTGCATGTCGAACATGTACAGCCTGATATCGCACAGCTTCCACGCTGTTCACCCGGCTCTCCCACCTTTACATTACATTACAGGCATTTAGCAGACGCTCTTATCCAGAACAACTTACCCAACTTCTTATTACTTATTTATCCATTCATACAGCTGGATATATACTGAAGCAATTCAGGTTAAGTACCTTGATCAAGGGTACACCGGCAGTGTCCTACCTGGGAATCGAACCTGCAACCATTTGGTTACAAGTCCAGTTCCTTAACCATTATACTACACTGCCGCCCACCTGGTTTCAGAACATGATTTCAAGGTCGTGGTGACATGGCTTTTCAAAATGTCCCAGCGCTTTGTGGATGCTGAAAACAGTGTAAATAGCTTTTGGAGGTAGCCAAAGTATCCAGTGGCAGCTACCACCAGATTGAGTGTGTGTGCGCCACATGGCACGAATAGTGCCCTCGGGTTTAGTTCAAGTAACCTGGCCTGAACTCCTTTGTTTTCCCCTCGCATATTAGCACCATTGTCATAGGACTGTCCCCTACAGTCCTCAAAGGTATAGGGAAAAATACATTTCCTGCTTCAATGTTCTTGGATGGTCACCTAACACAATCAGCCTTACTCAATGATCAAGGGGGGGTTATAAACTAAGCCTGGTGACGACGGCACCGCTAGGGTGTGAAACGGGAGTTAGCCAGCTTACCTAGGTGACAATAACCATTTGGTTCCCTCCCACACCACATACAATGTCCACTTGTTTACCTGTCACCCAATCAGGGACAGGAACCTGCATTCTATGTCAGCATTTTATTTCAGGTTCTGGGTATAAAGCTTGTACCCCACACAACACTATTTTGTGATTGAACTGCCTTACTATTACCCAGTATCTTGTATACTGTAATGAAGACTATTTTGCATTATAATTAAATTGCTATTGACCTAAACTTTGGAACTCCGAGTTTTACTTTACAAAGGACAGAATTCCTACAAAGGGGATATTCAGTTCTTGGAACCTGTCCAGGATGAGGGATGACAAACTCTCGCCAGTTGATTCCTCAGCGACAAGGAAACCCATGAAGTGTTCCGTAACTTCTGGCTTCTCCTCCATTGTAACAATCCTTAAGATAATTGACAATTGCTCTGTGTGGCTAATGTCAGGTGTGCAGTCCAGAATGATGGAATAATATTTAGCCTTCCTAATTTCTTCAATCATATGGGCACTGATTCTCTCACTGATACAGTCAATGAGTTGATTTTTAATTGTTTTTCCGAGATATGAGATATGGCTTGCACCCCTTTCGACTTTAGCAACGTGTTCTTTCATTACAGGGTCGAACATTGCCATCAGCTCCACTGATGTTACCATTGTTTAGTTTGTTGTGTGTCGGATGTTCCCCTAAGGCCCAAGTTTCTCTCAACTAATGATTGAATGATGGCGACCAACCTGCTTAACACCTCACACCATCTCTTCTATAAGTGTCTTCTCAATCCTATAAATAGTTTGCCGCTTTTCTAAGCGAAACTCTAACTCTTTCCATGAAGCCACGCGTTTAGTATGTTCTGGAGTGTTCTCGTGTGTTTTCAGTAATTGGTGGCAATTTTTCCAGTCGTTGAATCCTGCACTGATTCATTTATATTCTTTCTGGGAGAACAGCTTGCAGCAAAAACAGTAAAGGCTGTCGTTTGTCTGTGAGTACATTGGCCAGCTTCTCTTGATTCTTTCCCCATTTACCAGTTTTCTATAAAAGTTGTGGTGGCAGCTTCTCCCATCCTCTCTTTTCGGAAAAATGAAGACGGGTTGTACCTGATAGGGTCCTCTGCTTACGAACTCTGTCCTGACCTTATCAGACATGAATGGCCAGTCGGCAGGGTCAACTGCTGCTGCCTTTGTGGGCTCACGTGCTGCAGACTGTAGGTACATGCCTTCTTGATGAGTTTTCACCTGCAGGCACAGTCAAACATGCATGGATATAGTTAGACACCCACTTTGTGTGTTTGTGTGTGTTAAATTATACATTATTAGTTATTGAAGTGCTATTGTAATAATGTGCAATAATAAACTGGACTCACTTATTGCAGACTGTGCTGTAAATGAGGTTGATTTCTCTGCAGATTGTGTAGCAGGCACACTTGGGACAGGTAGTGCTGCAGATGACAAGCTTTCACCTGCAGGCACAGTCAAACATGCATGGATAGAGTTAGACACCCACTATAAGTGTGTGTGTGTGTGTGTGTGTGTGTGTGTGTGTGTGTGTGTGTGTGTAGGGTGTGGGAGTTAGACATATAACTTAGTTAGTGGCAATAAAAGTACTACTGTATGGTACTGTACTGTACCACTAGAAAACTGTGGCATTGTACTGGGAAGCTTCCAGGTATCAATGTGTGTATGAACTACCCCCCACCCTAATAAACCCAACAGGCAATATAACAAAAAACTTGACTGAACTCACCTGCTACAGGCAGTGATGCAGTCGACTGAGTAGCAGAGTCCTCAGGTTGTGCAGTGGTGGGATTACCCAGATATTTTAAAAATGCACCTGGAAATTATACAGATAATAATGTAGGTATCCATCTGCAGTAATACTGAGCAGCCTGACTAGTTTAGACTAGCTGACATCATTTCCTGTGGCCAACTATGCAAAATACATTTTTAGAAGTGATAACCTAGCTCAATGACTTAGCAGACTTATTTTGTGTCCATTCCTAGATAGCAAGGAAGCATTTATTCAATGTTGATCTCCGATGTTGATTCTGCGTCCAGGTGCTCATCGAGTTTACGTGGAATCAATGCATTGAAATAATGTTGAAACAATGTTGATTTTAGCAATGGAAATCAACGTAACTGATGTTAAATCAATTTATTATCAATGTAATCTATCATAGCTAATGACAATATTATTTTATAACTACATTTGACCAATTCTTGCTCAAAGTAGTCAAAATCTACAAAAAACAAATCAAAATACTTTTGAGTTAGGCTACTAAAATAGATAACACATTGACATCAATTTAAAAAATGCAAACATCTTTATTGATTTTAAACCTCTGCTTAATGGACACAATACATGCAATAGTAGTAGTTTCATTCAGAAAAACGAAAGTTAAAAGTGTTTTAAAAGCTAAACTCTAAAAATAAAAATGTTTGTTTAGCTACTGTAGTGTTCACAATGTGGGTCGCGTTGTGAGCTGCCATGATGATGTGATGTCAAGTTCTTCGTAGTCGGGAGTTCGGGGTAGCTTTCCCGAACCCTGATTTAGCATTATTTACAGCATCGACCGCAGAAACAGCCAATGAATAATTATAACAGGTTTTTTTTATTTGAAAAAGAAAGCGCACCTGAATCTTTTTTTTTTTTTTCTTTTCTTCCCCGCCACCACCCCCCCCTCTTGGGAGGTCAACTTTATTTTTTATTATTACATTTGCCACTTTTAAGAAAGAAAAGAGAGAAGAAAAAAAAGGAAAAAAATATTGTGAAGTCTCTTTGAGGGGGGGTTAAGTTAAGCAAAACAAACAAATAAACAAACAAACAAAAAATATACAGATTAATGCAATATGTGTGAGTTTGTGTGTGTGTGTGTGTGTGTGTATTCAAAAAGAAATTATATATTTTAAAAAAAAATACATATATATATATATATATAAATAAAATAGAAAAACTAAGCACATTGAAACATCAATAATTAAAGTGAGAAGGGGTGACTGCTACACAAAACATAATACAAAAAAGGTTAAGAAGATATAATATTAATAACAAATACCGGGATGCAAAAGATAAACAAATAACAAAAATTGATAAATACATTGGTTCATGAGCAGATAGGGGGATGTCAGTGTTATGGAAGTTGTGGGTGCATATTTACAACTTTTTATAATAATAACAGTAATAAGTATCAACAAAACATAGTTAATATTGTCAAAAAATAACAACAGTAATAATGATAATAACAACAACGAAACAAAAACATTGAAATAAAAATAATTAAATAACTTATAAAGTTAATGTGTGTGTTGCAATATGATTTATGTGTGGGAGTGTGGGAATGTGGGAATGTGCGTGGCATTAGCCCAGCCCCAACAAGGACAAGAATGGAGACCATCTTTCCTTGAAGACTGTGGTGATGTTGTTATTGTGAGCAGTGATTTTTTCCATAGATATGTATTCTGAAATGAGATTGGTCCAATGATTAATATTTATTGATTTTTTTGATTTCCAGTTTAAGAGAATAGTTTTCTTGGCGACAGTTAGAGAAATGAGCAAGCTGTTCTTGTATTTGTTTGATATGTTGATTTCTGAAGTGTCTCCTAATAGACAGAGCTGTGGGGATGGAGGGATTCTGCAGTTCAAGATGGTGGAAAGTTTTTGTGTTACGGAGTCCCAAAAAGAGTGAACCGGTTGACAAGCCCAGAGTGCATGAAAATAATTATCTATTGTGCCTATCGTGCATTGTGAACAAATGCCTGTGTTTGCCAGTCCCATTTTGTACATTTTATATTGAGTAACATGTGTTCTATGGATGATTTTGTATTGAATTAGCTGTAGGTTTGTATTGGGCGTCATGGTAAAAATATTTTTATTGATTTCTATCCAGAAGTCGTTTGAGGGAGAGATGTTTAAATCGGTGTTCCAGCTGGCTGCTGGGACTGTTATAGAATCATCTGAGGTTAATAAAAGTCTGTAAAGTTGTGAAGTTAGTTTATTTAAATTTGTAAATTGAATTATATCATTGATTATTTTGGAAGGTTCGAGTGGGTTAGAAGAAATGTTAATTTTTGTTTTGATTACGGATTTAAGTTGTAGATATTCTAAAAATTGATGTCTCCCAAGTCCGTACTTCTTTATGAGGTCTTTAAAGTCTATGAACTGATTGTTATTGAAAAGATGGTGAAGGTGTGTGATACCTTTTTGTGCCCAAGTGTGATAGTGAAGAGGGGTGCCGCGGAGTTGGAAGTCGGGGTTATGCCATATAGGAGTGTATTTACATGGTGTCGGAGTAGAACCAAATATCTTAATGACTTTCCACCAGGCTGTCAGAGTTGTGGATATTGCCGTATTTTTATAGCAGGGGTGCTGTTTGATGGTTGTGCTAAGGAGAGGTAAATCTGGGAGTGAGATGTTTTTGCAATATAGATGTTCTAAGTCTATCCATGGGATGTTGTGGTCAGTTAGATGGATCCATTTGGTAAGGTATTGTATTTGATTTGCCAGGTAGTAGAAAAGAAAGTTTGGGGCGTCTAGTCCACCTTGAGATTTACTTTTTTGTAGAGTGGATAATTTAACTTTGGCTTTTTTATTTTTCCAGTAGAAATGTGTAATGAGAGAGTTAATAGATTTGAACCATTTATCTGTTGGTGTGACAGGCAGCATTGAAAAGAAATAGTTAATGTGGGGGAGTATTTTCATTTTAACAGTTGCAATTCGTCCTATGAGAGTAAGAGGTAGATTCGTCCAGCGCCGGAGGTTATCTTCTACTGTTTTTAGCAATGGAGTATAGTTAAGATGAAACAACTCTGACAGCCGGGGGGAAATGTCAATACCCAAATATCTAATGTTACCAGTGCGAAGTGGGAGTGATGAGTTTTGTTCTGCAGAATCCCAAGCATCTTCAGAAAGTGGAAGTATAATGGACTTATTCCAGTTTATTGTATAATTAGAGATTTTAGAGAAGGTGGCGATGAGATTAAAGGTTTCTTTTAACGAGGGTACGGGGTCCTGTAAATACAATAAAATATCATCAGCATAGAGGCTAATTTTATGTTGAAGGTTTGTGGTGTGAACTCCTTTAATGGCATTGTTTTGACGTATAGCTGCAGCAAGTGGTTCTATGAAGATAGCAAATAATGAGGGAGAGAGTGGGCATCCTTGCCTGGTGCCCCGGTGAAGTGTGAAACTCTTTGATGTGATTCCATTTGTGGTGACTGTGGCTTTGGGTGAGGTGTAGAGTGTCCTTATCCAATGGATAAACGACTCCCCGAAGCCAAATTTGTGTAGTGTGTTTAATAGGAAGATCCAGTTAACTTGGTCAAATGCTTTTTCTGCGTCAAGTGATGCAATTATTGTCTTGGTTTGAGTTTGTTGTGAGAAGTTAATGATATTAATCAGTCTTCGTACATTATCTGAGGCATGTCTTCCCTTGATAAAGCCTGTCTGGTCGGGGTGTATTAATGTGGAAATGACTGTTTCTAATCTGATGGCTAGGGCTTTTGTAATTATTTTTAGATCGGTGTTTATTAATGACAGAGGGCGGTAGCTGGTAGGTTGAGTTGGATCTTTATTGGGTTTAAGTAGAACTGATATAACAGATGTATTCATGTGTGTAGGAATTTGCGATGTATTTTGTATTTCTGATGTTAGTTTGTAAAATAGTGGGGATAGTATGTGCCAAAAATGTTTATAAAATTCAGGAGGGAAGCCATCGGGTCCGGGTGATTTATTATTTGGCATCTGGAGTAGAGCTTTGTAGAGTTCGTCTAGTGTTAATGGCGCATCTAGGGTGTCTGCATCTTGATTAGATAGATTGGGTAAATCCAGGTTGTTAAGGAAGGACTGTATCTCTGATGGGTCAGGGTCTGTATTTGAAGAATATAAATTACTGTAAAAAAATTGAAATATTTTATTTATTTCTTGTGGGTTTTGTGTGGGTTCGCCTACTGAATTCTTTATGGTTGAAATTATTGCTTTTTCTTTTTTGCGTTGCAACTGACTAGCTAAATATTTGCCTGACTTATTGCCATTTTCAAAATTATCATATTTAAGTTGTTGAATCATAAATTGCGTTTTTTTGTTTATAATTTCGTTTAACTGGAATTTGGTATTTTGTAACTCATTTTGTATTTGTTCATCGGGATTGTTTGAGTATGTATCTGTAAGTTGTTTAATCTTCTGTTCCAGATGTATTTCTAATTCCTGTTCCTTTTTTTTCTTGTTTGTTGAGTATGATATTATGTATCCCCTAATTACTGCTTTACCTGTTTCCCATAGTATTGTTGGTGAGATTTCTGGGGAGTCGTTCAATTCCATATAGGATGCCCACTCTCTCTGTATAAAGGCAGTAAAATCAAAATCTTTGAGCAGTGAGGTATTGAAGCGCCAGCGGGGAGAGTGTTTGGTAGTGGTAGAGGATTTAATGTTTAAGGTGAGGGATACTGGTGCGTGGTCACTAATAATGATTGGATGTATGATGGTTTCGGATACCTTAGTTAGAAGTATATTATTGATCAAAAAAAAGTCTAATCGGGAGAATGATTGGTGTAGTGGGGAGAAATAAGAATATTCTCTAGATGATGGGTTTCTTAATCTCCAACTGTCACCAAGACCAAAATCTCCCATATATTGTTTTAATAATTCTGTAGAGTGCCAGTTTCTTAAATTACCGGCTGTACTTGACCGATCAATTGCGGGATTGATTACAATATTGAAGTCACCGCCAATTATGATATTTGTTGATTCTTGTAGTGTAGAGAATAATGTGTCAAAGAAAGATGGATTGTCGCTGTTGGGACCTGTTGGCAATTGTGAATTTTGTGTCATAGATGGATGCAGTAATTATAATATAACGTCCTTCAGAGTCGGCAATTGTGGAATGGTGAATTAGAGGTATTCTTTTGTTTACTAAAATAGAGACACCTCTTTGTCTGCTGTTGTAAGTTGCTGAAAAAACTTGATTAAATTGTTGAGATTTAAGGTTATGTAATTCAGAATGTGATAGATGAGTCTCTTGCAGCAAACATATGTCTGCCTTTAGTTTAATAAGATGGTTTAGAATTTTTGTTTTTTTAATCTGAGTACGAATTCCACGTACATTCCATGTTATTAAGTTAAGTGTTTGTGTCATGTTAGTGTAAGTGAACCTCTGTTAGAGTTGATCTGTGTGTGTGATTGATTTGTGTGCGTGTGCGTGAGTCTTTTTTCAGTGAGACAAATACAATACCACATATAACTGCACATACATAATACAAAGGTGGATTGGTGTGAGGACATAAAGTGAGAGAGTAAACAAAAGTAGAGAAAAACAGACATAGGGAAAATAGCAAGAGGGAGGGGAGTGTGTGTATGTGTGTTTATCTGTATGTGGGGCGACAGTAGGCCTATGAGTGTGTATGCTAGCGCACGCAAATGTGTGCGTGTATGCATTGAACGGAACCGGTGCGCACATAGGCGTGGGGTGAAGAGAAAAAGAGGGGGGGAGGAAATACTCAAACAAGTCAAATAAGGAAAAACCAAAAAGAAAAGCATAGAACCGGTGAGAGGTTTACAGTACATTATGTAGATCCTGTTATGTCTATCCTATGTTATATTTAGAAGAGCCATGGAGTTAACTTCGTATTTCGGAGGAGTTGACCGTCAATGTAAAGCTTATCCACAACCAGGTAAGCGCGCTTGTTATTATTCCTGTTCTCCTTTAAAATCGGATACAATATTTTGCGGCGTTCATTTATTTCATGCGGAAATTGGTCGTTCATACCGAGATTAGTTCCTTTTAGTTCTCTACCTTTGCTTTTAATTAATTCTTTCTGTTGATAGTGCTCGAACTTTGCGACTATTGGTCTGGGTCCTCTGTTTGACGGTGTGCCGATGCGGTGTACTCGATGGAAGGTTATATTATTAACTGTGTCAGATGGGAGTTTAAGGTGAGTTTTCATGAATTCTTTAATCTTTGTCTCCGGATTGTCGGATGTGGTTTCGGTAATGCCGGAAAAAATAAGGTTATCGCGCATGCTACGTGTTTGCAAATCCAGGATAGTTTCTTTCATTACTTTGTTTTCTTTTGTTACTGTTTCTATTTGTTCGGTTAGAGTTTTTACACATGACTGAAGTGAGTTGTTTGCTCTATCGATTGATTGAATCTGACCATGGGCGAATTCCAGGCTAGATTTTAGCTCTTTAACTTCCTCATGTAGAGAGATGAGAATATCAAGCTTTTTATTAATATTTGATAGAACACTAACCTCAATTTCAGTCATGTGTAAATCGTCTGTATCCGTGGACGAATCTTTTTTCTTTCGTTTGGTGGATGGGGTGGTTGAGCTGTTGCTGTCGGTATCCATATTGTCCTGTTGGAAGTAGTAGTATTGGTCGATGAATGTTTCCAAGTCCGATAATTCCTCCACTGTGAATGTGATCCTTCCCGTTTGCAACGCGGGGTAGAAACACCGATATAGTTCTATAGTTTTTGGTTTTATTTAACGTGGTTTCTTTCTTTTTTTATGTTCAGTCTGATCTTGATCAACCTCCTGAATGTGTCTCTCCCTCCCCCACCGTTCTCTCCTGCCCCTTCAGTCTACATGCATACCGCTCTCTCCCCAACGAAAACTAGGCAGACGCACCTGAATCTGATCAAAAATCAATATGATGACTTTGGTTGTTATTGAAACAAAGATTCCATTTCAACCTAATACATCGGTGAACATTAACATCAGAAAGTGAATGTTGATTTCAACCATTGAAAATTAGTTGATGACCGATACTGATGCTTATAGCAAAATATCAATGTTGATTCAATACTTCCTTGCTATCTGAGTTACCATTTGTAAGATGTAACAAAATAGATAGCTTTAATAATATCAGTGAGGTAAAGGTAGTTCGCTATCTAACGTTAGCTAGCAAGATGACGACAGGTAAAGCAGCTCATGTCAGCTCCCAGTATGATACTATAGCTAGCTGCTAGCTCGCTAGCTTTAAACCTTTGAATTTCTTAAAAAATTTAAATAAACACAAACAGTCACCTCTGTTTTCCTGCCGTTTTTCCTCCTGCATCTTTTTTTGCCTTTTCCAGTGTGCTCCAGAACACTTTGTGTTGGGTCCGCAACCGTCGCCGGCTCTCTTCATGTTGTCGAATTAAAGCAGTACTACCAACTTCTTACAGCCGCGATCGCGCGCGAGTGGCGCGACACCGACACAAATGGACAAAACCCAAAAAAACAGAGGGGCGCAGTGTTGAGGGCGCCCCAACGTTTTATTTTTCATATTCTCAAAACATATAAATACTATCTGAGGGTGCCTAAAAAATGTATAATAATTTGGGGGGGGGAGCCAAAAAAATATAATAATATATATATATATATATATTTTAAAACGTTCTGGCTTGCGCCCCCTGCGCTCTCCCCACAGTTCAGCGCCCTAGGCGAACGTCTTTAACGCCAATGCTTAGGGCCGGCTCTGATGAGAGGAGTTCATAATCAGTGTTACGAAAGCATTTAATAAAAAACAGAAAAAGAGGACCAATGCCTCCAGCCAAGGCCTTTATAAATAAGTACCAAGAATATAAAATAGTGGACAATATAATAAGATATAAAACAGATTGAAATTAAATTAAATGAAATTAAAAAATGTTAAATTAAGTAAAAAGTATCTCGAAAAAAACAATATAAGGCTTCTCTCTCCCAAGGTATATTAATGTGGAAATTAACTCTATCTCTGTCCCTGTCTCTCTCACAATGTTTGCAGGCTTGAGAAGTCCAGTCAGGTGCGGACTGTGTCCAGCAGTAACCTCTTCTTTAAGGGGAGTCGGTTCCGATACAGGTAAATAATGACAGTAAGTAGAGGTCACTGCAGATATTTTACAGCGGAAGGACAAGACGTCTAACAAGGAAAAATAGCAAATAGCACTGTTGTTGACATATTTGTTCAATTTTAAGAACATACCTGCGGTGTGTCAAAACATTGCAATGCTACATATATTAAAGAGGTCACCTGCAACTGACAACAGATCTCCTGTTGTACTATGTGGCCTGTAGTTTTGGAAATGGTCATGTGCTCTTGGGTATATCCATGACAGGTGCTTGGGGTGGCAACATGCAATTAATTGTGAGGCAGAATTGGTGATTGTTTGGGGGGGGGGGTATAAAATGTCATGCATATATTGTGGAATATATTGTTAGATTTTATGTTTTGTCAATTATTTTGGACAATATATCTGCACATTTTTACATTTCAAATTATACTGCGTTCTCATGAATGTAGTGGCTAGGATTTGGAGTGATTTGGCTGTTTTTCACTGTGAGGCACACAGGAATTACTCTACAGCTACTTGGTTTGTGGCGAGCTGCAATGTTTCCCAGAGGACGGTGATTGAATTTGAGAGTTAAGGGATCAGAAGGTTAATCTGATCTAAGTTTCTATGGACTGTAGTGTATCTCTCTGTGTGGCATTAAAGCTACTGGTGAGTCTGGCCGGAGTGTAGCGTAGAGATTCCAGTTTGTCTGTGTGTTATCTAGCAGGAGGTGTGTTATCATGTACATTACATTGTCTGTGTGTTAGGCAGAGTATCTGAACTGTAAGTTTGCTCTGTGTTTTTGTACAGTAACTGAACTTTGAGTGTAGAGCGTAAAGGTCTTTGTTACCTCACAGACGGTGTTACCTTGTCTGTGCGTTATCTCACAGACAGGTTATCTAAATGAGTTTGATAACTGTGCTCATTTACTGACGTTTTGCATGCTTCTCTCCCTTTATTTGAGCTGTGTGTAGCGACAGTGAGCTGAATCTGGGCTAACAGTGAGCTGAATCTGGTAGGCTGTGAGTTTTGTGAGGTTTGTGCCAGTTCACTCACAATGTCAGCATGTCTGACCTGTGAGCGTAGAGGTTCAGGTTCATGAACAGTAAACCATGTGCCGTGAGTGCGAGGAGAATCTGAACTGTGAGTTTTGCTGATGAGGTTTGTGTCCCTGTTCTCTCACAGTGGCAGAGTTGCAAAAGAGGTAATGGAGCAGAGTGCGAAAATCAAGAGAGATCCTCCTGAAATACACAGGTGAGAGCGGGAATGCTAATGTCTACAGAGAGCCTGATGCTGATCCGTGAGAGCAGTGGTTGCTTGATGCTGATCCGTGAGAGCAGTGGTTGCGTGATGCTGATCCGTGAGAGCAGTGGTTGCGTGATGCTGATCCGTGAGAGCAGTGGTTGCGTGATGCTGATCCGTGAGAGCAGTGGTTGCGTGATGCTGATCCGTGAGAGCAGTGGTTGCTTGATGCTGATCCGTGAGAGCAGTGGTTGCGTGATGCTGATCCGTGAGAGCAGTGGTTGCGTGATGCTGATCCGTGAGAGCAGTGGTTGCCTGATGCTGATCCGTGAGAGCAGTGGTTGCCTGATGCTGATCCGTGAGAGCAGTGGTTGCGTGATGCTGATCCGTGAGAGCAGTGGTTGCGTGATGCTGATCCGTGAGAGCAGTGGTTGCCTGATGCTGATCCATGAGAGCAGTGGTTGCATGATGTTTACTTGCGTTACACTTCTCTGCTGACTGGCTGCTTGTGTTCCCTTTAGGGCCGGCCTGGTGCCCAGCAGGAGCTGCCCCTCCATCACCCATGGCCCCCGTCTGACCAGTGTCCCCCGGACCCGCCGGAGAGCCGTGCACATATCCATCATGGAGGGTGAGACCACTGCAGGAAAAATAGCGGGGGGGGGACTTCTGTTTCTCAGATCATTTGGTGATTTGTTGTGTTGTTTTTTTTGTTAATTTGCGTTTCTCCCAATGTTTTTTTCTGCTAAGTATTGAATTGCACTCTGTAAGAGGTATAAAAAATTGCCTTTCAAAGTGCGCCTGGGGAGTACTGCTGACTACCACCTATTTATTCTTATCCCCTCCCCTGTCGCCCTCTCAAATCCAAATTTGCAGCCAGGAGTCAGGATACGACTGCGCCAAGCAGCTTTTAATCTTGTTCTCCCTGTCTCTGTCTTTGATGGGGATTCATTTCAGTTGCGAACCAAAAAACACAGTGTAAGCAGTGGTATTAAAAAATGTCACATCATCAAGAGGTGTAAGATAAATCCCTTCCCTTCAGAATGCCTGGTTCAATAGAACTGTGTCAGCACTTAATCGAGAGCCGTGTCCCCCAGGACAGTCTTGTCTGTGTCCTTCCTATTCGCTTCTCCGGCTGCCCTGGCTACAATGTGGCAACGGGGGCACTTCCAGCCCCCTGTGTCCCTACAATCCCACCGCTCAGAGTAATTCAGCTCTCTGCGTCCCTACAATCACACCGCTCAGAGTAATTCAGCTCTCTGCGTCCCTACAATCCCACCGCTCAGAGTAATTCAGCTCTCTGCGTCCCTACAATCCCACCGCTCAGAGTAATTCATCTCTCTGCATTCTTACAAAAATCATGAAATGTGTGAATTTGTTAATGGCCATGCCAACTGTCATATTTGCAAAAGGGAGACACCACTAATATTAGGCATGCAAGAGAGTGGATTTTCCATACAAGGGTGTCCCTTTTTATTGAAGAGGTCTGTTTTCTGGTGATTCAACTGGTCTGTTGTCCAATGGTTCATTTATATATTTAGTCATTATCATTCCTGCACCATTATGTGTTTGCCAACTTAAACTTAATTTCTTGTTAAAATGACAAGAATGTGTCAAGTTAATTGAATAGTGCTTGCTCAAAATAGTGAGCTAAACAAGTCTGTTAATTTATTTGTGCATTCGGAGATAACTTGACACAAAAACCCATTTCTGAGTTACAAAATAAACTATACTCAGGCAACTGAGATTACATGCTACCTCAAACGGAAGTGAATGCAGCAGAGAAGATGAAACACTTATCTCACGGAAGGTTATTGTCTTGTGCCTTTGACCCATCATTAACCGTGCTTGTTAGAATAGAATAATAGAATAACTAAAGGTTGTTTTTTAAGTTGTGTTAAAGCACAACTGAACTTTGGTAGAACTTTGGGTTGTGTTACCTGGCCATGATATGAGTCAAAATGGTGGCAAAATATGTTTGTTAGTTGCTCTGTGCTCCCCTGGGGTGATGATCCAGAATAGGGTATTCATTCACTTCTATAGGGCAGCTAAAATGGTCTCAAAATGGTACTTCTTGCACGTATACGAACGCAAATTAAGCGGATTCTGTCAA
Source organism: Ilyophis sp. 1 JC-2022 (assembly GCA_022702515.1). NCBI lineage: Eukaryota > Metazoa > Chordata > Actinopteri > Anguilliformes > Synaphobranchidae > Ilyophis > Ilyophis sp. 1 JC-2022. The sequence continues at coordinate 21,576,646 of CM040399.1, read as the reverse complement.
TACAAACAATAACCAGTCCTTAAAATAAATTATTTATAAAAGTACTATTTTCTGCAATGTTGTTAGAAAGCTAACAGAAAAAACTAGCAAGATGTTGGCAGGTCGGTTTGTTTACCATGGATATATACTACCAGGTGGTAACGAGTGGTTTCTGACACATCGGCGCATTAACGCTGTTTCTGACTAACGAATGACCTACCGGATCTACATTTCAAATAAAATACGAAAAAGCAAGGAAACGGCCATTTAATTTTTAAAAACAAAATACGTACGAGGACTTGCTATTGTTTGTATTGATCCACTTAGTTTGCATTCGTATATGTGCTAGTGTCATTTTGAGACCGTTTTAGCTGCCCTATAGAAGTGAATGGAGAGCGACAAATACCCTATTTTGGATTATCACCCCAAGGGAGCACAGAGCAACTAATGAACATATTTCACCACCATTTGGACTCATATGACGACCAGGTAACTACACTACCAAGAGTTCTACCAAAGCTACTTGATTTGCACCAGTACTGACTGTCATCGATCTGGCACGGATAGCGTTTGCATCTGCAAAAAGCAGCACAAACCGCTCTCTTTATTTCCCCCTTTCTTTTGGATCTATACCTCAGAGTTAATGTGAAGAAAATCTGCAGAAAAGAGATTTTTTAAAAAGTGTTTTTCTGGGCCTTTTCACGTGTGAAGGCTCTCCGCTCACTATGCCTCAGTAGAGTGTGTTATTGGAAAATTAAACGTTCCAATATCCACTGCCTCCATTTTGATCCAGTAATAATCAGTGTGGCAAACAACGTATTTTATTGCTCTAAAGGATTGCGTTACAAGCTTGGTTTTTCCCACTATTTAAAAAAAAAATAAAAAAACAATCCAGAGAACAGCTGACAAACGGTAGACCACAGATGGCAGCCTCAAACATTGTGTCCCATTGCGGTCACAGGCTCGTATGCAGAGAGAGCCAGTCATGGACTGATGTGCACTGTAATTATCCATCCATTTTCCAAACCACTCATACCTGGTCAGGGGCACGGGGTGGCTGGAGCCTATCCCAGTATGCATTGGGTGAGAGGCAGGAATACACCCTGGACAGGTCGCCAATCCATCGCAGGGCACACACACCATTCACTCACACACTCATACCTATGGGAAATTTAGACTCTCCAATGAGTCTAACCTGCATGTCTTTGGACCAGAGTACCTAGAGGAAACCCAATGTAATTATTTATTTCTATATTTTTATGTGGACTCATTCTCTCTTAACCCTCCCCTCTATACCTGGCACAGGTCTGGAGTCCCTACGGGACAGCGCCCACTCCACGCCAGTCCGCTCCGTCTCCCACAGCTCCTTCATGCCGCGCTCCCGCAGCGCGATGCCGGACGGGGCGGAGGGGCCCTCGGTCATCTCTGATGAGGCCTACAGCCCATCAGGCAGCACGCTGCCTACCCCTGTGGCCGAGCACAGCCTGGAGATGGCCCTGGCGCGCCAGACCAACGGAGCCTCCTGCAGCATCGAGGAGGAGAAGGAGTCGGAGGCGGGGAGCCCCGCCGCCGGCGACTCCTCCGAGCTCGGGGCCGAAGGCAGGGAGGCCGGCGCTCGCTCGTCTGGCGAAGCGGAACAGGTGAATAAGTTTGTTTTAAGTGTGCTCCGTCTGCTCCTTGTGACCGTTGGACTCCTCTTTGTGTTGCTCCTCCTTTTGATCGTTCTGACTGAGTCCGACATTGACGTGGCATTTTTACGCGATATCCGTCAGACGCCCGAGTTTGAGCAGTTCCATTACGAATACTTTTGTCCCCTCAGGCGATGGTTTGCCTGCAAGTTCTGCTGGCTGGGCGAGCCAATCATTAACAAGTGAGACTGAGGGAGAGGGCCGCACGCCAGGGCTGCGCCCGGGGCCCCGCCCCTTTCCCCTTCCCTTGCCCAGCCTCTCCCCCCCTCCCCGTTGGGCACTCGAGAAGACGATAGCGTGAGCGAGCGATGGAGGGCAGCCCCATCCCAACATGAAATCAGCTTCTCTCATGAAACCCCTTCTCCCCTGCAGCAAGTGCACACCATGGACCACTCCAGGACACGCCCCCTGGAGTCTCCTCACCTCCTGTGTTTTCTCATTTTTTTCTCAATTTTTTGTTAAATTTTTTTACAATTTTTTTATATGTCAAGCCAGAGGACATTTTTTTTTCCTTTTTTTTGTTGTCTGGGATTTCAGGTTTTTTTTTTTTTTCCAACACAACAACAACAACAAAAAAACTAAAAGTCACAAGAAAGATGTAAAAAGCTACATGAAAGAAAGTCAACACGCACTGGGCTTCTACTGAAGGTGTACACAGGAGACAGTGTGAAACAGGGCAGGGAAGAAGATGCCTTTCTTTTCTATGTATTCATTGTCAGATTCATTGTATTTTATCTTAGAGGGAAGAATGATGTGAGAAAGGTCTGATCTGATCTGGCAATACGATATATGACAGAAGAGCTTAATATGAGATGAGCCATTGCCCTGGTACATCATGTTAACCCTTACCATGTAATATTATTTGCTCTGCCCACAGCGTGGTTGCAACCGCTCAACCAGAATTATGGCATTTTGGGTTGAAACCTGCATTGAATTAAAAAAGATTCACATGAATATGTGAATAGAGCAAGTTATGGCCTGGGATTTTAAGCAGGCTAATAGTGGAAAGAACAGCCGTGCATTAAAACAAATGCCAGTGCAAGTGGTGCAGAGGATGTGTTTTCACTGGAAAGGTCCTTAATATGCTGGCTTTACTGGACTTCCATATATGTTTGTTTCTGTGTTCGCAGTAGTAAGCTGTGCTGTAGAATTCCTCATTTTAAAGTTTTATAAAGAATTCAAATGGATACAACGATGTTCTGTTATGTGACCTAGCTATGTCAGAAGCTGGTGGAGAAATGTTTCACATCTTGAAAGCATTCACTAGAACCCATAGGTCCAGTCTAACTAGATGTGCAATGTAAAGAGACATTTTTAAAACACAAAATGCTACCAGCCTTTTTTCCCCGAAGATGTGAATATATTTTTTGCTTTTAAAATGTTCTTTAAGTGAAATGTCTTAGTTTATTTTTTATTAAAACAGAGTAAGATAAGAGAGAACGAAAGAATAGGATGAAGAGAGAAATTGATGGGTGTTTTCTGCGTTGTACATATATATAATTGGGGGGAGGGGCATCAACGTGGAAATAATGCTATTATTAATAATTATAATAACAGTAGTAACACTATACTTTTTTACCATGTATATTTTAACAGAACTGAAATGTTATTTTGTTATCAAAAGAAAGAAGTTATACTTTTTTTCTTCTTTTTTTTTTAGCTCTGTGAATCCAGTGGGGCCTAGTATTTATGGAAAGCAGGAGGGAAAGGCACTGAAACAGGGATTTATCCAGCTCCATGTCACTCCTCTGTCACTTCTCCCCTGAGCGGCAGCCTCCTCCTTTCATTTTATTTGTTTATTTGTTTACTTTTTTACTTGTTTATTTGTACATCTACCAAAGATACTTCCATGGTCTGGGGGGACAAGGCAGCTGCTGGCAGAATCCTAATTGATTAACTAATGGAGTCACTGTAATTATCACAGAGTGACACATTACTGTAGGCTAGCCACTGCATTCGCTTGTATTCTGCCGCCTACCAACAGGGCAAAAGGCTTGACTGTGGAGCTATTTTAGGTGAGAGAGGTGCCTCCGCACTTATATCGGTCTGGCTGATGGGGAGCAATAATTGGGCTGTTACGACCGTTAGACTTTGGATAAAACCCTGTTTTAGTTGTTTTTGTTCTTTTTGTTTGTTTCTGTTTTTGTTTTACAAATGAGGTATGAGTGTTAGCGTTCAATTGTTGTGTGTGTACAAGTGCGTACCTGTATAGCCTACAGCAGACACAACAAAAAAGTTTTTAAATCTGATTACGCAAATCGCCAACGAACGGACAACATGCGGAAGACACAAAGCAGAGTTATCATGGTACGAGGACTATGAGGGAGAACCCATCAGCTTAACTCAGCGGGTGTCAGAGAGTACCCAGCATTCATACAACGGGACGGTCCAAACTTAGGTCTACTCTCAACCCCAAATTGGGTATGCCAGATAAGACAGCACACTACAACCTTCAGATGCAGAGTGCAGTAACAAGGCAAGTCATAAAGAGCTGCCTTAGGCCAGAAAAACCATGTCTGCATTCAAACTGAGATGATGTATAGGGCAGTCTGACTGAGGGGCCAGCCTGAGATGATCTATAGGGCAGTCTGACTGAGGGGTCAGCCTGAGATGATCAATAGGGCAGTCTGACTGAGGGGCCAGCCTGAGATGATCAATAGGGCAGTCTGACTGAGGGGCCAGCCTGAGATGATCAATAGGGCAGTCTGACTGAGGGGCCAGCCTGAGATGATCTATAGGGCAGTCTGACTGAGGGGCCAGCCTGAGATGATCAATAGGGCAGTCTGACTGAGGGGCCAGCCTGAGATGATCTATAGGGCAGTCTGACTGAGGGGCCAGCCTGAGATGATCTATAGGGCAGTCTGACTGAGGGGCCAGCCTGAGATGATCAATAGGGCAGTCTGACTGAGGGGCCAGCCTGAGATGATCAATAGGGCAGTCTGACTGAGGGGCCAGCCTGAGATGATCTATAGGGCAGTCTGACTGAGGGGCCAGCCTGAGATGATCTATAGGGCAGTCTGACTGAGGGGTCAGCTGAGATGATCAATAGGGCAGTCTGACTGAGGGGCCAGCCTGAGATGATCTATAGGGCAGTCTGACTGAGGGGCCAGCCTGAGATGATCAATAGGGCAGTCTGACTGAGGGGCCAGCCTGAGATGATCTATAGGGCAGTCTGACTGAGGGGCCAGCCTGAGATGATCTATAGGGCAGTCTGACTGAGGGGCCAGCCTGAGATGATCTATAGGGCAGTCTGACTGAGGGGCCAGCCTGAGATGATCTATAGGGCAGTCTGACTGAGGGGCCAGCCTGAGATGATCAATAGGGCAGTCTGACTGAGGGGCCAGCCTGAGATGATCTATAGGGCAGTCTGACTGAGGGGCCAGCCTGAGATGATCTATAGGGCAGTCTGACTGAGGGGCCAGCCTGAGATGATCAATAGGGCAGTCTGACTGAGGGGCCAGCCTGAGATGATCAATAGGGCAGTCTGACTGAGGGGCCAGCCTGAGATGATCAATAGGGCAGTCTGACTGAGGGGCCAGCCTGAGATGATCTATAGGGCAGTCTGACTGAGGGGCCAGCCTGAGATGATCAATAGGGCAGTCTGACTGAGGGGCCAGCCTGAGATGATCTATAGGGCAGTCTGACTGAGGGGCCAGCCTGAGATGATCTATAGGGCAGTCTGACTGAGGGGCCCCATTCTTTTGAGGGACCAGGTTGGCCCTGAGTGAACGAACTGTGCTGTGAGGGGACAGAGCTGGAATTGGAAGTTTCGCAGCAGCAGGTTTCGGCTTCATCTGATTGGCCTCCACTGTGCGACACCCTCCGCCCTCTTTCATTCTGCTCTCTGGTTGGACACCACACACAGATGCTCAATGTACAAACTAAACTGATCAAACTAGGCTGGTCACGTCCTGCGCCGCACGGCTTCCTTAATCTTGGTTGAGTTGCCACTTGCCAGTGCTATCTGTTACTGCGCTAGCTGTTTTTATGTCGTCTTCAACGAAGCAACTTTGTGAATACTTACAGTATATGAGCTAGTAAATTAGAACCTTTTCAAGATTTAACAGCATTAGAGACAGAACTTTCAATGTTAAGAATGCAGAGAGTACATTTGTGTTAGTATATTGACAATCTGTGGTTGGAGCAGTTGCTTTTCCAATTGTGATGGGGGAAGGGGGGTTGTGAGGTTATTCATCTGACTTTAGTCAGCTATGGTGAGCCCATCTACGGTGTGAAATGTCATTTCCAGGTGGTTTGGACAAAGCAGGATATAAATGGTCAGGATCATACACTTTATAAAGAACACATTAAATATTGGAGACAAGCTGGTAAACAAGTTTGCATGCTACATTTTCTGCAGACGGTTCTAAAGTTTAAAGACGTATCTAAGATTAAGCTGTACCAAAAATGAACAGCCAATGGAATGATTGGTGACGGTCTATATTACTTTCTCATACCTGAAAACAAGATTCTACAAATACATTTTAAGGCAGTTTCTTTTACATAAATTATTACATAATATGTGCCTCAGAAAACATTTGGAGCAAGGCAAATTCTGATCAGATGGTTTATTTGAAAAACAATAAAATGACAGGCATTTTTTAATTCGGAAAAAGGAAAAGATAATAACAGTAAATTGACAGACCTGAATTGATGATGGTCTCATTGTAACAGCGTCACGTAGCTCCAATGATCACTCGACACATGCAACAAACAAGGCAGCATATTCAGAAAGCAATAATCAAAAAAATATTGGAACAAAAAATGTCACATGGGTAGCCATGAAAACATTCTTTTTTAATTTATGATTCTAGAGTATTGGAGCACTGACAAATGTTTAAATGTTTGTCAGCTCATGACTGTGTTTTCATTATATTGTCCGAAATAACAGGACAGAATTCAATCAAGCTGGTGAATCGATATTATTATCATCATTATGGTTATTATTATTTTGTTATTGTCAATTATGTATTATTAGTGTTTTATAATGTTTTATCTGAACATTGGCAATTGGTTGAAATTGTATGCAAATTTACTGTTCTGCTGCAATTGATGTTGCCTGGCCTTAGTCTGTGTCAGTGGAGAGCCATTCTCAGCATTGAGCTCTATACTGCGATTACTGTGACTCGGGAATGGGGGGGGTGGGGTGGTCCAAGGGAACTAAGAAAAACACATGGCATGTAGGCAGGCAAATTGGGCTACCTTTTAAAACAGAGATCCTAAACACTGTTCTCCGTGTAACTGTGTGCAGAACAGCATGCGATTGGCAGTCCCCTCCATGTCAGGCGTATGGCATCCGTCGGCTGTACTCGTGTGCTGCAGACACCTGGTTGGCTTTCATCTGCTGTCAATAATTTTTGTCCCGCCTCCTAAAACAAGCCTTCCTTCCAGAGACACGCCACATGCCATTGTACTGGACTGTCTCATAGACCCTTCTCCTTCTGGCTAATGTTGGGGGAAACGGACCAAACAGTGGTTATATCTGGATGTCACAGTGTGCTGCTCAGCAAATGTTGGCAATTATGTAAGCAACACAGTTATACTTTCATGTAATTTTTCTTTCGGGGGTGGGGGGTTGGGGGAGAGCAGTCCATAAATGCAGGTTTTGGAGAAGAGATGTAACTGTATTCACACGGTGAACACGAGACGTCCTCTTAAGGTAAGTTCGAACTGAAGGTTGATACATTTGGGCTAGCCTGGCATGGCCACCGCCAAACGTTTTTAACAGCTGATGCGTCACAAGGGCTTACTGCTCACCATTGATTTATTCAACAACACTTGTCCCAGCTTACTGAGATCTGGGGATGAGAAAAAAAGAGGATTGCTGCTACAGAAACCAGGAACTGGGGACAGGCAAAGCTTTACGCAAAACAGTACAGCAAGAGGGTAAGCGCTTTGGGCCTTGTATGGGAGCAAGGCTAAATATTCCATTACTCAAATATTCCACTTTAAGGTTACCTAATTACTTACTTTATTTAGGATGCAAGTGAGTATTTTTTACTTTTAAGTTGTAAGCCCTCATTACTACCTGAATTAACTCATTGATATTTTCAGTTTTTGCAGAAATGCGGAACACTTTGAAAGTACATAATTGCACATTTAGACTTAAGTTCCCACTTTTTTGCCATTGGAAGAAAAAGGCTTCATTATTTAAATAGTTTGGGTTTTGGAAACCACAGATGGTTTGACAATATTTGCTTAATGGAAAGGCACATCGCTAATGCTGTGCGGCTTCCCTTTAGGCCGTTGTGGGAATCAGCAGATTTGGGGATGCAGGACCCAGGAGACATTGATTGAGCAGTGAAAAGAAGACCAAGGAGAGAGAAGGGGGGGAGGGGAAGGAAAGGGTGTTTTTTTATTTATTATGTATGTTCTCAAATGCACTGGATAACTCGTGTCATTCTAATAAAGCCTATTTGAGTCAGTGTATCCTTGGGGCATAGAGACACACGTGAGACACGCTTCTGTCCATCCACTAGGTGGCGCACTGTAAAGCAACACCCAGAGAAGTGAGGAAACTTCAGAATGCCCTTACCTGTCCTCCCACCCATTTATTTAGCCGCACACAGGTGTGTTCTGTGGCGTGAGCTTGCTCTGCCTGCGCAGTCTGCACGTAGCAGGACTGACGGAGTCGAAAGGGAGCAGTATTTATTCTGGGGTTCGACCCTAAACTGCATCACTCTCCCACCATCATTATGCCAATGGACATGTGTGCGTGTGCCCGTAGGCGTGAGCTCTGCATTTCTGTTAGTCTCAATTACTGCATCTTTTTAAACACGGGAATTGAAGATTGCCGTTTGTTTATTTAATATATAAAATACATGAGTATATATATAATATATATATATATATAAACACACAAAACGTGTGTGCCAAATCCTGCTCAGTCCAACTCGTTCCAAAACCATCTTTGTACTGTAGGAAACCATACTTCCATATGAAACAGTATACGATATTGTTTCCTTCTGATAGTTCCTTGTATCTGGTGCCATGAAAATATTAAAACTTGAAATAAACATTGAAAAAAAATGTTTGAAAGAGGCCTTTGGTTGTTTTTGTAGTTTCTAACTGATATCAAAATACACAGGGAAGAAGCATCCAATGGCATAATAGGAACGCACAGCACAAGGCTGCCATCTAGAGGCGTATTTCACTCACTACATTACTTCATAGTAACTGTACATCATTGTGATCGGTTTGACCTTTAACTTCACACGCACACAAATACCGCACTGCTGCACAGCCACACAGCACAAACATATTACACATGTATGAACCTGTATAGTGGCTGGTGACACAGTGTGGAACCAAAAGCCAGACAAGAAAATTGACATACTTACCAGAATAGAGAATTTCAGATCTATTCCAAAATAGAGAAACCCAGCCTTGCCAAAAACTTGGGTAAGTTCAGATGGACAACTTAACATCAATGACTCTGTGGTTCAGCCTTCCATTCATGCAAGACAAATGAAAGGTTGTGTGTGCCAATCGCTCGATATGGTCACTTCCACTCCTTTGCAGACAAGGCTAATCTGTGTAGCAACGGTCTGTGTCCACATGCTCAACACATTCTGTAGGCCCACCAGATACAGATATTCTTAAAACTGAAAGTATTGGGCAGTGCTGTGGTATTGGATGTCCTGTACTACCACCGAGCCCCAGAAATGTTGAAAAGGAGAGGATCAAAGGCTCACAGGAGCTGACCATCTGAATGGCCTAGTCTCCAGTGGTCTCATCATTGTGTACTAGTGGGAATGATCCAACATAGACTGTGCATGATTTAGTCTGACCAAGGGAAAAGTTGAAAAACTCAAGCCTCAGATGACAGGAACCCGATCCAATTTGCAGCAGCTCGCCAAATGTGTTGATTTTAATATGTCTTGGCATTTTGCATTACTGTGGCCTACAGAAAATGACAGATATTGCTTTTTTGCTTGACTACTGCAGGGGGACTATCACGTGTCACATGGACCACGTATAAATGAACCGCCGGTTTGGTCAACGTACACTTGAAGGTGAGAATCCACATGTCGGGGTTGACTTAAGATTCTGAAGACAAACGGAGACTTCATATATGAGCATATCTTCAGTAGCTGCATTTAAATTAGTGTGAATTTAGAACGTTCTTCCTCAATTATGAGTGAAAACAATTACTCTGCAAGTGGAAAAAAAAAGTTAACTTGGCTAAATGAAAAATAAGATATATAATCCCCCCCCCCCACTCCCTGGGTCTTCTAAGCGAATTAATGTAAAGTCACACAAAATTGAAAATAAAAAGAACAAAGACAATCTTTAATTGTAAAAACAAACCTTTAATAAAATTAAAACAATTTTATAATCAGCACAAATAGTTGGAGCATAGCGGATTGTGATTGGACAATGAATCAACTGAGCTTCAGCCAGATATAAAACAGCACTGCATTTTCAATCGAACCTGTTTCCTGTATTATTATTACTGTATATAGTAAATCATTGTCGATATCTTGATTACAGATTGACTGAAATTGTAACATGATTAGAACCAATAAAGAAACAATCATACTGGTCGGTTTTCCCTTTTCATGTAAAGAAAATAATAAAAATAATAATCTCTGATATTATTCATGTTGTATGTATCCAGATTAAAAAGTGCATATTAATCTTCAGTACATGCACTGGCTTGTGACATCACTATGACATCACTGAATCTTTATAAATGCACAGACATTGTGGCTGATTACAGTCTCCGCATATTTAAGCCATCGGAGGCCTCCACACAGAAGAAAGCACCACGGGGCATTTCCAGCATAAAAAGCGATGGTACTTGTCCACGAAAGATCAAGTGATGTCATACTGCCCTCTTACCAGTGCACAAAGAACAGCAGCATTGGAATTTTACATCTTGCTTGGAGTTTCTCTTGAGTTCACACCAGAGGGAGGGGGTAGGACGAGCAGCCTGCGAGTCCACACATATTCCTCCCCCGTTCTATGAGGAAATACCTTGGGAGGGGAAGGGGGTGGGGGTGGCAGAGGGTCAAGAACAATCCCACTTATAGGAGCCAAACTAAAGTGCTGTCATCTGGCACCAATGCTTAGATAACTCAGTCTTAAAGGGGCAGTTCACCCAAAAATGAAATTAAGCTACAGAGTGCTCTCGATCCATCCAGATAGTTTCACTAGTTTTTATAGACATCTGCTGCAGATCACCTTGTTATCACTTTGATACAACAGACCTCAAGGATGTTTGTGTCACTTAAAGCAGCACAAATGTACATTTGCAAAAATCAACAGCAACGTCCCTTTCCAAATATGACACAGTTACTCACAAGCATACATAGACCTTGTTGTGCACGGGTTTTTCCGAAAGCTGCTTTCGGATTTCATTTTTGGGTGAACTTCCTCTTTAAGCCCATTTAATAATGACTCAGCAAACTAGGACAAAACCAGAAACAGGAACTGGCAAGTACAAACATACCCTTCTTTTCCCCACTTTTCTCCCCAGGAGTTCTTCACTATCCAGTAGGGGGTCCCGTTCTCTTCACCGTACCCCACAGCAAGAACGGCATGGTTCACTTTGTCTGTGGTGTTTTCACACACGGTGCTGAAACGAGAGCAGTGGTAGCAAATCACAGGGCAGGAGCATGGCTAACAAGACTGAAAGGGGAACAGAGTAGCGCATGACTGCGTATTATCTAATCTTATTATGTAAAAAGGCTCCCACAAAAATGGGATTTAGCGACTGTGGTATTAAACAATACTAACATTCCAAATTAGGATAATAACTGAAGTTAAAACCTATTTTATCAAATAAAAGTATCTGAGCAGTCAGAGAGAAGTGTCAGAGACTCACCACTCTGGTCGAACTGACTTCCAACAAACATGTTCACCGTTTAAACCTCAATATTTTTGAATGGCAGACAGAGCTGTTGGTTCCAAAGTGTAGCCAGAGAATTTTCAGTATAAAGTGCAGAAGTTCTATGGGGTGACCAAACTGTCGTCAGTTATGAGTGTGATGTCACAAAAGTTAGGACCATCGCTGCTCTCCCACCCCGAGGGATGATTCTCACCTGCTGTACACCCCGTCCTTGTAGTGCATAAAATCACCTGTCACCTCGTATGCAAAGCTGACGGGATTCAACCTGGCTACGGCATCCACCATACCCTTTTCATCATACTTTTAGCGGGATCGGAGAGAAAAAGAACAAACATGTTAGCATTTGACAAAAATAACCAAGTCAAAAAACTTCCACTGAGCAGAGCACCACTGAAAATAGGATTAGCAGGTATTCACCATTGTTATGTTGACACTGAAAATAGGATTATCAGGTATTCACCATTGTTATGTTGACACTGAAAATAGGATTAGCAGGTATTCACCATTGTTATGTTGACAACGTCCTTCACAAATGCAGCTGCCAGGTCAGGGTGGAACTTGCAGGTGCTGTCCTGTAAGCAACAGAATTGTTGGAATATCATCATCATCATCATCATAGTTACCATGTACTTGCACTTGCTTATTTTTTTATTATTTTTTTAAATTTTATTTATTTATTTTATTTTTTTTTCCCCCCGCCACCACCCCCCCCTCTTGGGAGGTCAACTTTATTTTTATTTGTTTTTTAATATTACAGTTCTTAAGGAGAAAAAAAGGGGAGAAAAACATTGTGAAGTCTCTTTGAGGGGGGTTAAGTAAACAAAACAAACATGAGTGATAGCAATACAGGTGTAAAACAGTACATAACATGGTGTTGAAGGACAGGACAGAGGAGATAACAAGTCATGAAATAATCAGACCTGATAAAAACAGAACAAAACAAAACCAAGGCAAAGGACAGAAACAAAAAAAAAAGAAAACAACCAAAAAAAACAAAAAACAAACAAACGACCAGAAAGAAACATGGGTGTGTTTTGACCATTGCTGATGGTAATAAAATAAAAAAAATAAAAAAAAATATATATATTTTGACATTTGCACTCTGCACTTCCACCCTGTACTTGCAAATGAGTTTAACATAACTGACTCACTCGTCCTGTGTATGGATAGTCATCCTCGGTTGCAAGTCCATTGTTGTATTTGACGTACTCAAAGGCCTGACTCGGAAGACCGCTATAAAAACAAATAAGTAAATAAATAATTAGTACCTTCCACCAGCCTGCGAACCAACGCGCGCCTTTTTGTGCATCACTCACCCGAAGCAGCCGTGGTTATTGAAGGCCTGGGCGCAGTCCACCAGCTGCTGCTCTGACTTAAACAGAAAGATACGAAGGAGGAAGCAGTGAGGGAGGAAGCCCAGCTCTAAAGCATAACTCTACAGCACAGCCACAGGCCTACAGGATAACTCTACAGCACAGCCACAGGCCTACAGGATAACTCTACAGCACAGCCACCGGCCTACAGGATAACTCTACAGCACAGCCACAGACCTACAGGATAACTCTACAGCACAGCCACAGGCCTACAGGATAACTCTACGGCACAGCCACAGGCCTACAGGATAACTCTACGGCACAGCCACAGGCCTACAGGATAACTCTACGGCACAGCCACAGGCCTACAGGATAACTCTACAGCACAGCCACAGACCTACAGGATAACTCTACGGCACAGCCACAGGCCTACAGGATAACTCTACGGCACAGCCACAGGCCTACAGGATAACTCTACGGCACAGCCACAGGCCTACAGGATAACTCTACGGCACAGCCACAGGCCTACAGGATAACTCTACAGCACAGCCACAGGCCTACAGGATAACTCTACAGCACAGCCACAGGCCTACAGGATAACTCTACAGCACAGCCACAGGCCTACAGGATAACTCTACAGCACAGCCACAGGCCTACAGGATAACTCTACAGCACAGCCACAGGCCTACAGGATAACTCTACAGCACAGCCACAGGCCTACAGGATAACTCTACAGCACAGCCACAGGCCTACAGGATAACTCTACAGCACAGCCACAGGCCTACAGGATAACTCTACAGCACAGCCACAGGCCTACAGGATAACTCTACAGCACAGCCACAGGCCTACAGGATAACTCTACAGCACAGCCACAGGCCTACAGGATAACTCTACAGCACAGCCACAGGCCTACAGGATAACTCTACAGCACAGCTACAGGCCTACAGGATAACTCTACAGCACAGCCACAGGCCTACAGGATAACTCTAGAGCACAGCCACAGACCTACAGGATAACTCTACGGCACAGCCACAGACCTACAGGATAACTCTACAGCACAGCCACAGGCCTACAGGATAACTCTACAGCACAGCTACAGGCCAACAGGATAACTCTACAGCACAGCCACAGGCCTACAGGATAACTCTACAGCACAGCCACAGACCTACAGGATAACTCTACAGCACAGCCACAGACCTACAGGATAACTCTACGGCACAGCCACAGACCTACAGGATAACTCTACGGCACAGCCACAGGCCTACAGGATAACTCTACGGCACAGCCACAGGCCTACAGGATAACTCTACAGCACAGCCACAGGCCTACAGGATAACTCTACAGCACAGCTACAGGCCTACAGGTAACTCTACAGCACAGCTACAGGCCTACAGGATAACTCTACAGCACAGCTACAGGCCTACAGGATAACTCTACAGCACAGCTACAGGCCTACAGGATAACTCTACAGCACAGCTACAGGCCTACAGGATAACTCTACAGCACAGCTACAGGCCTACAGCATAACTCTACGGCACAGCCACAGGCCTACAGCATAACTCTACAGCACAGCTACAGGCCTACAGCACAGCTCTACACTACAGCATAACTATGGCACAGCCACAGGCCTACAGCATAACTCTATGGCACAGCCACAGGCCTACAGCACAGCTCTACAGCACAGCTACAAGCCTACAGCACAGCTCTACACCACAGCTACAGGCCTACAGCACAGCTCTATGCCACAGCCACAGGCCTACAGCACAGCTCTACAGCACAGCTACAAGCCTACAGCACAGCTCTACACCACAGCTACAGGCCTACAGCACAGCTCTACGCCACAGCCACAGGCTTACAGCACAGCTCTACACCACAGCTACAGGCCTACAGCACAGCTCTACGCCACAGCCACAGGCCTACAGCACAGCTCTATGCCACAGCCACAAGCCTACAGCACAGCTCTACACCACAGCACAGCTCTACAGCACAGCTACAGGCCTACAGCACAGCTCTACACCACAGCTACAGGCCTACAGAAGGATTCAGAATCCTGCTGCAGTCTTACTTGAGATATTGATCATCTGTGATTGGAGAAATGTATAAAATAGAGGAGATTTAATTTAATAACTTATGATGACCCAATGGAATAAAAATTTCAGAGTGAGAGCCAAGGATGGGAAACCGTCATTCATTTCTCACCAGAAGCATGAGTTTTCCGGTAGCGATGGCAGTGACAGACTCCAGACAGCCCGTGGTAGAGAACGTCCAGCAGCTCCCGCAATTACCCTGAAATCAACAGAACCAATGACTCTTATAGCTGCACATGTGACCATTTTCGTCCTTAAAGATTCAAAATACAAAATACCGACAAGCCACACAACCTCCGTGTTCTCTGACCCGCATTAAAACTTACCATGTGAGATTACGGCTGTCACGATCACCATATAATCATAAAACCAACCCTTATAAAAAGCCACATGATCACAATTTTCATGATCGTGATGATGGGTTTAAAAAAATTAAATTAAAAAAATGTTAAACCATTTTTCAGTTTTATGGAGATGTTGCCTATTAAAAAGCGATCACGTGTGCATTTTCCATAACACAATAAGGAACAATTGTAATGCCATCTGCTTCAGTCTTTAGATCTCCTAAAATGCGCTCTCTCCCCCTTCTAGATCAGGAGTTTGGGGAGAGTGGAGAACAAGTGACAGAGTTCTGAACATGAGTTAACAGTTTTTAAACTTAAAGTAGGCCATCTAATCTTTTTCTATGGCGATACAAAGACCCTTAATGTCAATTTAAGAGACAGACCATATAGATTCAGCAAACAGCCTATTAATTTCTATGATAATCAAAACACACAAATTCCCCAGTCAACCTGTTTACATATTGTGGTGGAGGGATGACCATTCGCACTTTCCTTTATCGGGAAAAACAAGCACAACAAGCAATCAGAGCGGGTATTCAATACTGCAGGAAATGTAGGCACCCATGTTCATTATTCCTTGAAACCAGACAAAGTGAACATGTTTGTCTTCCTTGCACGGAACCTCAAGGAGGAAGCGATTGCACATCTTTCTTTTTGCTTCATATTTAGACCGATATTAAGGCCCAATTAAGTTGGCTTCTTCTTATTGTTATTCCACTTTTTTAAAAATTTTCTGTACACTACTCCTACAGCTTTTCAGCCAGACCTACCAATAGCTTCACCTAGCATGGGACTGGGTGTCATGTGCTTTTTGTGTCAACAGCTCAAATATTTTTAGAGATAAGAAGACAGAAGGTAGGATCAGGTTCCATATGTAATTGCATAGAAAACAATTTGCAAGAAAACTGTTGTTTGTATAGGCTGCTACAGTGATCACTTGGTAATAGTTTTGGACCCTGGTGGTAATACCGTTCACTGTGCTGATCTGGTTTACAATTATTTGTTAACCCAAATTTCTAAATCTATCTAGCCCTAGCTCTTTCAAATCCTCCCAAATTTTTTTTGCAAAGTATTATGTATTACAACAGAAGATAGACACCTGTATGCAGCTTAACACACCTTAAACATTTCTGTAACATACTATAAATGTATACAGCTAGATATCCAAAGCAATTAGGGTTTTCCCAAGGGTAAAACTGCAGTGCAACACCTGGGATTCAAACCTGCAAACTCTTGAGTTATAAGCCCAACTCCTTTACTACTATACTACACCATGTGTGCAGCACTTAAACTCAGCAAGACCCCACCCAGCAAAGCCACACCTCTGTGCGTACCCCTGTGAGTCGCCTACCTGGTTCTTCACAGGTGTGACGTAGTTCCCCTTTTTTCTCCAGTCTATGGAATCAGGGTACGGTCCAGTACTGCTAACATGACCCCCTTTAGTGGCAGAGCAGTTCTGATGGAGATGGAGACAAGACACCACCTTAAATTTAACCATTTTTGTAATCTGGAACAGGTTGGAAATGGCATTCGTCATAGCAAGATATGAATCACAACACAAAGGTCTTCATACAATGCAGAGAACGGCACTCTACCTTAGACACGCATAGGAGATAACCGCTGTCTCCACTGCCTAAACAGAAACTTCCTTCGATAAATCTAAATAGGAATCACCGACCAACTTTATAAATTGTTCCTGAGCCCAGAATATTTATGTATTTATTAGTCAACATGAAATAACAGTTAGCTTGGAATATGAATGATATTGTGTACATCATTTTAATATGTTTGATAAAAGGGTCAAAAGTCAAAAAACATCATTGAAAAAAATGTAATAAATTGCTAATCCCACCAGTATGGATAAATTGCTGCTAGAATCATACAGAGGACAAGGCAAAGAAAACAGAACCAGGCCTTAAGACTGATGTAATACCTGAGGCTCAGTCAGCAGGAAGGACTTCCTGAACTCAGCAAAGGTCATGTCAGAAAACTGGTTCAGATCCACTGGGAGACAGGAGAAAGATTACAGATCCACGTTATTCAACCGCCCTGAAGTGTAAAAGGCCGAAGGAAATCATTTGAAAGGGGGAAGATAATGAAAATACTTGTGAATTTGTGGTTTCCTGCATTATGATGGTCAATCCTGTTCTTATTCTCTGTGAATACTTGCAGTCTGTGGAAGTATTCCTCCAGGCCATACACTCTGCTGTACTGTTAGAGTAAATACAAAAAGAAAGATTTGTATAAATTTGTAATCGGAGCTTTAAAATCACCTAAGGTTGTCCAAAAATGTATGCCGAGACCTCCATAAGAGTCTGGACAAATCGCAAAGCTGAAATTGCAGCACCAATTAGGGATCTGTCTGCCGATTTCTAACATCAGACAATAAGTGAAAAATGCTTAAAATAGCATCTTAAAAGACAATATATGCCATTTTAAAATGGCTGTATCTATCTGTATTAAATGATTAATCTGTCACTATTTGCTAGTGTGCCAGTCCCAGCCTCAGTAACTGTACCCAGCCATGGCAATACAAGTAGCATAACTAAACAATCTCACTGGGGTTACATTTTAGAGTACTGTACCTGCTAACCTTTCCCATACTTTAAACACATTTCTGTATGTAACAAACTGGTTATGTATGTATTTTGTGAAATTATTTTAATTGAATAATACGTATGTAAATATGATTGATTCTGTGTCTTGTATAAATGCACCGATTTTACAATAAACAATAAACTATACGCTATAATGGTCATCCCAGCCAGATTACAAAGTGTTTTTGGTAAAATGAGTAGCATTAACTAGGCTGCAGCTAGGCCTACTAGGCTACTACATAAGTATAAATCTACCACTTCATGGAATGTAATTTTATGCATTAAAAAAACATTGAAACATGCTGTCCATTTACTTTTTAATTTTTTTAATTAATTTTTTTAAACGGTCTTAGAGAAATGTATCTAAATTAAATATATACTGCAATACTATAAACACTGTTTGTGGACTTTTTTGAGAACATAAGATTCACATGAAAGCAGCCTATGTGAGATATTACAATATTTGAAAGCAGCAATAACTTGTATATTTTCACAATGCACTGTAGATATTGCAATAACTGATACCATTTCAATATATTGTCTGTATAGCCAATTCCATTTCCAATTGCGCTTAACACCGACAACAGAACAATTCAGCAGGTTAGGACCACGCAGGACGACCGTACAAGTTCCTGGAATCTTTTCTAAAATGTTTAAAGGTATAACCACGGACACCTGGCATACATTTACCTTGGACATCCATAACTTGAATTCAAATTCCTCTGAAACAAACAGAGCACAAAATGTCATTATGAGTAAAGCTTTACTGATACGGTACAAAGTTGTAACAAAGCTTGTGAGGAACTGAAAGTGAACGATATGGAGATGGTATTTGTCCTTACGGCAGTCAAAGTAGGCTAGCCGGTCGGGTAACTAGCTGAAGCGACAAGCAAATGTATAAACGCGTAGCGTAGCCTAAGCATGTTTTGCACAAACGTTTACCTTATACTTCAAAACGTTAATCACGTAATAATCAAGCTTGGCTATGGCTTTCACGGTTTTACAAGAAAGGTAGGCTAATTTCGAAACGGATATAAGTTAGTCATACATGTGTCATAATTTGACTTCAAGGCAATAACCAGTAATACACTTAGCTTCAATGATTTTAACATACACGAGCGACCGATTTACCTTCCGCTGAATAAACAGTGATCGGGGATTGCTGAGAAAAGTGCACAGCAGCCAAAATAACCACTATTACGACGGTTCTCTTCATCGCCATACTGCGACTTAGCCCCGTCTGCTCTGGAGCTTACAGTATAATGTACAGACAGCGATGCCAATAGAAACCAATGGGGAGCATATCCGAACCAGAAAGTTTTCATTTTGCGCTCATCTCACATGCGCAGTTGTGTCCAGTCAAGTCACATGTACAACGAAGAAGGCGCAGATTGGCCCCAGTCAAGTCACATTTACAACGAGGAAAGTGCAGATAGGCCAAAATAAATAATACAAAAAAAAAATACATATCTTAATACTTCGGAAAAATGATAAGTGATTTAAAAATATATATAATGCACAGAGTTAACATCATTATATTAATGGAAATATTTTTTATTTGCTGTCAAAAATGAATGGAGCCCAATGGGACAACTGGGCAAATCATAGATATCAGCAACATTAGGGCAACATTATATAAATGAACACATTATGTTTTATTGATTGCTTGTACAACTACTTAAATCACAGGTTTCCAAGTACATTACTTTAAACATTACAGTAACTTTAAAATAATCATGACACACATAAAATTCTCCTCACTTCCATCAGTTCACTTGGCAGTTATTTTCGCCTGAGCTAAAGTGACTCTCGACCATCCTGTGTTGTACAGGCTACTGCAGCACATTTTTTTACAAGTTTGTTCTAAAGGGAATATTTGCCATTTTCATTTGTTGCTCATAATCTTCATCAAAAATCTCCAACTGAGAGGCAGAGAAATGATTGACCCAGTCACCAACCTCCCCTGCAAGAGAGAGATAGGGTTATCCCAGCATACAAGCACACTTGTTTATATAAAACACAAACCATAGCAGCTAACCTCTGATCCATCTCTTTATCCTCATCTACTGCAACCACCTCTCAGCCAATTACATAAAGCTCCTTAAACACGGGACAGATTTCACTTTGATTTAATCGGTTAATATTTCACCTGATGCATCAGACACGGGCATGTGACTTGTTTGTCATTGTGAAATAATTGCATATGGGTAGTGCTAGAGTCAAAGTTTTATAACTTATAATATACTTGACTCTGATGAGCCAAAACCCTCATTATAAAATAGAAAATAGAAGGTGATAAATTTCAACCTTTTGAAAAAGAGACAGACCTTTTCTCATGAAAGGAGAGATGGAATGGTCAAAGGCAGCCTTAGGGATAAAGCTGTAGTTGGCCATGGGGTTCTTCTTCATGACCTCGAAAGACGTGAGCTCCACAACGCGCGCTATAACATCATCCGTGACTGACAGATTCAGGTACTGCGCGATGCGTTCCACTTCCCGTTCAGGATTCTGAATGAATGGTAAAATGATATGGAGAAGCAGACAACATTTTGATTTAGGAAGACTGGACATACTAAAATTATGCCAGGTGGCATAGGCAGAGGGTGAAAACTGTACGGGTAAGATTAGCAGGGGGAATGGGATTGTGTCCACTCTTGTGCGAGCGCACAAAATCCTAGCATTAATTTCACCATAAATACAGTTTTTTTAGTACAAGAGCCCATGTAGGCTTTGGTTGTAAAGTACCAGTAGGGGTGTGTTTTGGAGTTAGGGTTTATAAATCAAAGGTTCTTGAAGCTTTTGGAACATTTGAATATTACACCATTTATTTTAAAGTGATACTGCAGTCAAAAACCGACTTTTCCCGTTGAAAACTGATGTTTTGGGTTAGATTATGATCATACACAACTGTTTATGTCCGAAAATTTCTGGGGATTCGTGACGACACAAGACCCTTAACATAAAAATGGGTGAGGGCTTCTCAAGCGTGCTCCGTTTGTTCAAAACTGAGTCAGTTCACCAAGACACAGCCTTTCACTCCTTGACCGTATGAATATTCATAATATGACTACGTGGCATCATCTTCATATGACCACACCTAGTTAAAATTGAAGCGGTAAAAAAGGCCTTAGAAAAGGCTCTGCAGCATCTTTTTAATAGCACACAAATAGAAAAATAAATAAACAACACTCTAAAACAGAAATAAAAATAAGTGTGCAAGATAAGTGTTCCAAATAATGTTACTGCGGTAAGTGTTACAAAATTTCACTGAGGTAACCTAGTGTTGAATGTCACAGAGGTAAAATAGCCTATAGTGTTGCTGAGGTAAAATGTGACCCACTCTACAAAAATGAGTCTGATGTGGAAAAAAATAAATAAATAATTCTCAGAATTATTATTTTTTATGATTTCCCTTTGGCGGTCCGTGAAAACATTTTGGCGGCCACTGCAAAAAAATAGCCTACGCGTGATTTCTTTTTTTCTATCGGCATGGCAGCCAACACACACATAATTTATAACATTTTGAATTGACATTAACCGACAGTGTGTCCAGAAATGCTCCGTGAGTCTGTGAAGATCCTTCAGCTTGACTGTCACTTCACTGACAGGACAACACGTTGATGGATGAGACTGGCTGGCTAGCTAACTAACCAACTAACATTAGTACAGGTAGTCTAACCATGCAGCAATCAGCTACACGCAGCCGGCCAGCTTAGTTACCTCTTCCGCAGTAGGCAGTAGCCTAGTGGATTGAGTGTGAGCCAACTCAACCTAGAATCCTCTAAATCGCTAGCATTTGTATTTGTAGGCTTTAATAGCCTACATTATTTTAAATCGCCATGTCCGGCCTTACACACCCTCCGCCTATGCCAGGTGGGTATGTATGGATGTGGGGTGCAACGCAAACTCACCTTTTTCATGTCTTCATAAAATAAATAGAGTATATTTCTTTTCTCTTTCTCCTCCCAATAACCTTTAACATGGTCATACCAGGAGCCCCAGGCCACTGTGGATAAGAGGAAAATAGCAACAATGTATAAATGTGTTTCTATGGTGCTGCATTTTATTGAAGCAAACGGAAATTACACAATAAGTCTCTACCCATCGAGATATATAAAAACATGTTTACTCTACGCGTTTATACATTTGTTTGTAAAGTAGGTGCAGCTAGTTACCTGACCGGCTAGCCTACCTTATGGTAATGCATTTGTGCTTGGGACAGATACCATCTCCAAATCATTCACTTTCAGTTCTACACAAAACGTCCTCAATCAGTTTATCGTGTGCTTGTTTCAGAGGAATTTGAATTCAATTCTGGATGTCCAGTTCTACACAAGCAGTGATAAAGTTGTACCGTGTCAGTAATGAGTTTCTATTGACCACTTTAAGGGTTGTTTTTCCTGACAAATTTTCCTATTAAACTCTATGAAAAAATAAGTCAGGACAAGAAACCCTTCAATTTATCCATCCATATCTACTGCATATCTGGCAGCAGAGTGATGGTTTAAGGCTTGTTTGATACGTCAGACCCTTGCTGACTTAGAGCCATTTAGCCAACCATGTGTTCCATACTGTTCCAGTGTAATTTACAGCTAAATCTAGTCCCACCCCACTAATTCCCATAAAAATACATTCAAATGCAGAGACGTTGTAGTATGGCTTGTAAAAGTACCAGAAAATAAAATATCAAGAGTCTTTTGATGTTGTTGGGTCACAGACATCAGAAAGTCATGGCATGCAAAGGATATGCGACCAAATATAAAAAATGATTACTTTATTCTATATATAAATGCAGGCGTGCCAATAATTCTGGTTTTGTTCAAAATAAAAAAATTTTGATGAGGGATTTTTTACTTTTCCATAATAAATTTACTTCAATTAAAGAATTTCTCATTTTTTCAGTGTGAGATTAAGTTAATTGTGGAGGGCATTGTATGTTAAGACTTTCTTGCGCTGCATCACCCCCACCAGAATTCACAATTTTCAGTGAAATATGTACATAGCGTAAGGCTCCATTAGATACCGAGGGCCGTATTCAGAGATGGCCAACTTAAGTCATGCGCTTAAGTGCCTCTCCTGCGCGGATTTAACGCGGACTGAGATACGCCGTATTATAATCTGCGCTACGCGGGTGTGTTTCTCAAAATGTGGGTGGCACAGGGCATGATATTCTAATTACCTGTTTCTTGTACCTGCCCCCTTGGTTTACAGCTTTCTACTAAAAGAAATGTCTGTGGGGGTATACATTTTCAACGTATCAGTGGCATTGCCTTTAATAACCGCATTTGCCTTTGTAAAATCCTACATTTGTGAAGTGAAAACGTGTATCTTGCACGACTTACAGACACGCCTCATTTTCATCAAATCTCCACCCCGCGCGTGTAATGCTGCGTATGTACTGGAGAGATGCTTAAAACAGCAGATAAGTCAAATGTCTGAATCACAAATGACTGATGATTGGCATTTATGATGCTAGAAAGTAAAAAAGTACATTTCATTTTTTATCACAGATTTTTCCTTGCATTGACATTCCCATCAACCTTGTGGGAATTCTCATCAGCATCATACAGTACTAGCAACTGCTTTCAGATAAAGTGGTGAAGATAGTATTATACTTACACTCTCCCCTCATGTACTTTTGGATGTAGTCTTCCCAGGGTCCTGGTTCAGGTATGGTCAAGTTCATCCTGGCAAAGTGGTAGTAGCTTACCAAGTTGTCCTTAGCATTGCGGGCCACATAGATGACCTGGGCAGTGTAGTTGTGGGAGTGGGGGTCAGGGGCACATATACACAAAATGGTACACTTATTCTGCCCTGACAATGAGTAAAGGCAGTCTTTGGCCGTGTCAGAATCAGCACTCTTCCACACTATTGAGTAGCCTTGATAGATAGGACGAGAAAGTTGAGCAGGCGAAAATCTTTCAAATTGCAGTATACTTGAAACACCCGGATGACACACTTACTTCCGGGATTTCGCTGAGTACATTCAGGAGCACACTTTTCAAGAAGTACACAAACATTTTGGTCTCATAAATATGACGTGAAACTTCGTTTAAAAAAAATGAGGCGCAGCTTCACTGATGTTTTCCTTCAAATACAACAAAAACAACACATTACATGGCAGCGCAATGAACGTCTTATGAACTGCTTACGACACTTCCACAGTATGGTTCAAAAATAGTATGACGGATATTTTTCACAGACTGATAGACAGCGCAAATTAAATGGCACACTTCTACCAGTGCACTGTACGCAGGAGACAGGGCACAGTAGATAGGGCTCCGATTCGGACATAGTCTTTGTGTTATGTTCTGAGTTTCTGTCTGTCGGTTTTGTATTTTCATTTTCATTCATGTATTTATTATTTTCCATATATCATTGCATCTCCCGCTGTTCTTGGGTTGTCCAAGTCTCATCTGCGTGTATGTTTACCCAGTCTCGTGCATGCACTATTCGGTTGACAGGGATTTTCTGTGGGTTAACGCTGTATTTCCGAAGTCTCATTTTCTGCTACTTCCTGCTTTCCTTTCCGTGTATAATTGTATATATTACCAACTTGCGCTAACAATCACTTGGGTGCTTTATTATTTACGTGCACTTTACGAAACCCATTAACATAAATGTGTACCAACTAATTGTCCGTCTTGTAGTTAGATATTAACATTTGACCAGCTTCCCCCGCTTTATCTTTTCTACCAGCATTACTAAGCTGCTCCTGAGCTACCTGTTAACTTGTTCCAGCTGTTTTTCCTTAGAGACCACGCCTCCCCTTATTACTGTGCACACTCCCTTCCTACTCGAGCCCGTTGTTTGTCATGCATGTTTTCTGAGTCCCTTCCATGTATTAGTTCTTTCCTCGTTATTGAATTATTGTTTCTCTATGTTTTAACCGCACGTTGTTTGTTACCCCTCCCCTTCCTCAGTGTATTTAAGACCCACATTTCCACATTTAGCCATGCCCTTTTGTATCTTAGCCTTTTGATTTCTGGTTTTTGACTTTTCTTTGTGTTCTTATCGACAGATTTAGCCTAGCGATTTTGTACCTTTGCTTTTCTGATTCCTGGTTTTCGACTTTTGCTTGTTTATTTGGTTTTGAATACCACTCTGCTTACCTGGCTTTGACTACTGAACTGATAATAAACTACGTTCTTTGCCTTATCCTGGTCTGCTATTGGGTTTTCAGGTGTCCAGACATTTCACTTTGCCTTACCTTGCATTTATTTTCCCAGAATCCTTCAGGCACAAGCTGAATAGACAAATGAGTCTTGATTATCCTTGGCGGACTCATCATGCAAAGCTGATCTAGTCCTGAGAGAGAGAGCATATTTAAGGGTAGGACTTTTACAACATGGCACCAGGAAGGGTGGGAGAGGAGCAGAAAGGCTGCTCCTATTTCAGGTGACCTCACCTCAGGTGTTTCCAGTACCTGGAAGGACTGTACAACCATTAACAGTGTCAGCCCCGCTTATAGGCAGGGAACTCATTCCAAATCAAGGAAGCTGCTTAAAGGGATATTTCACCTTAGTGTGACTTAAGTCATTTTGTGGAGCCTACCCCATTATATTTGCATAGTGTGAATACTAGCAACATCAGTGATCCCTGCTGACCGTTAACGGCATTGCCGTTAGTCCAGTTGTTTGAGTCCCCATTCACTCCCATTCATTTTTGGGACCTCACCAAAATGAATCGTTTTAAAGCACACACTAACTACGGTAGATAATACATTGATAAAAGAACACGACGGTGAAAAGGTACGTATTTGTTTTGAGCTTATAAGATGTCACGTTTAAATTAGCTATAATAGTGGAACTATTTTCGGATATGCGACTGCGTAGAAATACAACAAGCCGTAATTTGATTTTTAGTTTTATTATGACGTAAACCTACAACTAACTACCGGTAGCCTACTACATTTGGTGAATTAACGTCAACTTTATTGTATGCAAAGAAGCTTCACTATTCTTCACTGAGTTAAAATAAAGGTTTTTGCCGGATATTCTTTTTTTATTTATTAAAGATAATAAAACATTGAAACTACATTAAATATCAAAACAAACACATACCTTTTTACCGTCATGTTCTCTTTTATCGATGTATTGTCTGCCCTAGTTAGAATGTGCTTTAAAACGATAAATTTTGGTGAAGTCCCGAAAATGAATGGGAGTGAATGGGGACCCTGACAACCGGGACTACCAGGGATGCCGGTAACGGTCAGCAGGGACAGCTGATGTTGCTAATATTTACGCTATGCAAATATAATGGGGTAGGCTCCACAAAATGACTTATGTCACACTAAGGTGAAATATCCCTTTAAATTAGAGGACTATCCTATTAAAAATTGTTTGCATATTCTATATGAAAGGGGATGTCTGAGTAACTGTGTGAAGGATCGCTGTAAATAATGCTTTTTTCGTACGGTGTTGACTGTCAGCAGGTGTGCTCTTTCTGCAAAAATAAAGACCCTTATAATTGGTGTCTGGTTTCTCCCTGACTGGATTGCCTCTTTATTGATTTTTTCTTCTGGACCCAACAATATATATGCACGAATGTGCACACACACTCATACACGCACGGCGTACACACACACACACACACACAGACACACTCATACACACACACACACACACACACACACGTTAGAAGAGGTATAACGATATAAATACCAGAAAGGATGGGAGGGCAGCAGAAATACTCAAGGAATGGGCTCCTCACAGGTATGGGGTCTCTCCTGCATGCCTCCATGTCTCCATTGTGAAGTAACAGGTCTACTATCTCCTGAATCCAGGTAGTTCCTACATTAAATAAAAATAGGCAGAATGACAGAAAAGAAAGGCAGAAACAGCATGTCCTTCAGAATTTAAGAATGCCTATAAACCACAGAATTAAAAATACCTGGCCAGTGTACTTTTCATAGATCACCAATTTAGCTACACTGTTCACAATTGCTATGCAGGACTAGTATGAAACAGTCAAATATAGCGCAACCTGCTTGTCAGGATAGCATTCATCCTGCATAGATATTTTAATTCAATATGGTATGTGAAGCACTTAAGTGCCTTCGAATGAACTGAATGAGCAAATTTGTAAAAATCTAGACTATTAATACATTTCAGGCGTGTCTTATGAACATAGTCCATGACCAAAGCCATGCTTGTTCCCACCACTTAAAATAGTTAGTTTCACTGTGCAGTACTGTAAATATTTTAGGAATGATAATTTCTTGTCCATGAACCACAATGCCATGCTGCAGCTCAACTTAAATGCATTGGTCACATGGCAGTGCAGTCAATCCAACTTAAACATAAAATTAATCGATTAATTTCATGAACTACATTTAGGAATTAACATTGTACATTGTACTTCTACTTTGCCAGCTTAATCTAAATGTACGGTAAGAAATAAATAAATAAAAAACAGCTGCTGAGTGAGTTTTGAAACAAATCATTTCACCCAATGCAGCCATTTTGTGATTTGACAGCAATTTACTCAGATTTCAAATAAAACAAAAACATTTATTGACCAATTTATTATGATTCAAAATAAAGACTATTAATTATTAGATGGTATTAATATAGATTGTACAATCTAAAGACATTTAGGGTGGATTGTAGAGTACTGTTTCCACCAAATATTTTGACATTGGTTAGATGTCTAATAAACGTCAGTCATGGAGGTCGATATGTCATAGATTAGTGGAGCAGAAATTAAAGTATTTTTTGACGGTATATTGCAACATGGGGAGAAGTACAAAACACTGATCTTATAAGTATAAAAGTGGTCGCGTCATAACTCAACATCGACCGCTGGTCGAACATTTGTTTGGGGGGTTGTTTTCTTGAACAAATAAATTTGTTTTTCCGAAATACCGTACCAACAGGGATTTAGCTGCGCCACAAGTTTATGGAAACTTTATTGCAGTGTAAAACTGGATTAGTCTCACAGCAAACCTCTAGCCCTTCCTGAAATTTAGACATTGACATTTATGTTTTACACCTCATTGGGCCTCATTCATGAAACGTTCCTAAATATGCGCGTATATTTACGTACAAAACAAGTTAGTACAAATTATTTATGCTGGATTCATCAAACTGTGCAGGAAAGGCAGATTTGTTCATATTCTGTGCGTATGTTCATACATGCCAATTTATCGGTGTTCACCTTATTTTGCGATTAGCATAAATACACACCCGTGATTTGCCTTACATGGAACTTCCATTTAAAGGCGCATACGAAGTCACAATGGTCTAGAAAAAGCTAAATAAATAATTATTTCGACACTGAAATCAAAGCTTTATTAGCAGATTGTTCAATCAAGAAAATAATTTTTTATATTGCCCATTCCGGTGCCAAAGTAAATGATAAAGTAGCCTACATGGTAAAGTAAAAAGGGGTATATGCTGGCAGGATATAATATACGGGAAATGCAAAATTTCCAGTCACACAAATTGTTAAAGTTCAAGCCTTTATGCATCGGACGAGCGCATTGCCTCCATCTGCCAAGCAGTACGCTACGATCTTTCTCGCAGCCTGGAAATAAAATTATTAATTTATTAATTTTGTCATTCTGTTGGTGTTCTGTGCATGTGAAAGGTGGTTTGAAATCCCCCATCCCCTAGTGATGGAAAGAGGTAGTTAGGAATCTACACAGTTAATCGCTATTTCAACTATACCAATAAGCCAGCCATCTCTCACCGCAGTGTTGTGCAAACGAGTGCCAACTTCCCCGCAGAATTAAGTGGTCGTGGGTCCCACCAGGCAACTGGGCTAGGACGTTGAGCAATACATTTCGCATGACATGAGCTGCACAGATGTGATAGCCCTTTCAATTCATTTCAGCAAATGTATCTTCAGATGGAGCCTTGAGGCTACATTTGTGCAGTAGTTATGCCACCAATAACATTGGGCAGGTCGGCAATTTCATAAAAACCAGAAAACGACTAACCAGCCATACATCACTCTCAGCCAACAAATAGCCTATGCGTGGTCCTAAAGATGCCTTCTCTCCTAAGAAGCAAACTCCTCCAACAGCACAAGATCAGACATTGCAACCCTTAAAGCGATCCATCCATATCTACTGCATATCTGGCAGCAGAGTGAAGGTTTGAGGCTCATTTGATACCTCAGACCCTTGATGACTTACAGCCATTTAGCCAAGCATGGGTTCTATACTATTCCTGTGTAATTTACAGCTTAATCTAGTCCCACTCCCCAATTCCCATAGAGATCCATTCAAATGCAGAGAGGTTATAGTATCGCTTGTAAGAGTACCTGAAAGTCTTTTGATATCCTTTTATACCCGTTTACCTGTGGAATGTCCCAAACAGGTGTTTTTTTAAAAAATAATTTTTAATTTTTATTTTTTAAAAACTTTTGTTTTGCCTGTCCAAACTTTTTTGGAATGTGTTGCAGGCATGAAATTCAGAATTAGTGTACATTTACAAAAAATAATAAAGTTGATGAGGTAAAACATTAAAAATCTTTTCTTTGTACTGTTTTCAATTAAATATATGTAAAAGAGAATTTACAAATCACTGCCTTCTGTTTTCATGTGCATTTTACATACTGTCCCAACCTTTTTGGAATTGGAGTTTGTAGATAGGTAGCGTGTCTGTTTGAGCGTCCGTTTAAGACTGTCGACACGCTGTCCATCTAAAATAATTAAGATTTTTGTAAGTGCTGGTTTTCCTGTTCCATGTTTGAACTGTTTTGAACCACTACTAGCACCACCCTGAACTGAAGTAAGCTACTATAAACCGCTTCAACAGCAACGTCAGCTGAGGTGCAGAAGCAACCCTGGGCCAGTATCACAGCGGGCAGCATAGACCCATTTTATGTTTGTAACTAATGTTCATGTGAGTTGCAACCAAGACAGTAACATTAACATTACACTGGCTAGTTATCGTTCGTGGGCTAACCCTACAGACAGCAAAACGCATCTTTCATGCGATATTGATCATTGATATTTGCGAGCATATTTTAAAAAATATACAGACTGCAATATTATATACAATGTTTGCTATTTTCATAACTAAATTATACATCGCCGAACTCGGAAGAACCTGAAGATAATGAGGATGGCATGACTTTAGTCAACGTCTCTGATCAATGTCGAACCTTCCAGTATACAGTAAAGACCTGCAGCTGGAATTAATCACCACTGACGTAGATCAGTGTGACGCAGCACGTCTGGAAACAAGCTGGTAACAAGGGAGCCGGGAGGCGCAGTTCGAGTGCGGTAAGCTTAAAATCGATATCGAAGTTTAACAAATAACCAGGGGTGTAAAAAGTACCCAGAAATGATACTTAAGTGTGGATACTGTCTCAGAATCTTACTCAAGTAAAAAGTCAGAGTATCTGGCTAAAAATAAAAGTAAAAGTCAAAACGTTCCTACTTTTAAATGTACTTAAGTACTAAAAAGTAAAAGTAAAAACTTGTTTTATTACAAGGGGTCTCAAACTCATTCCATCGTGGGCTTCGTTTAAACTACACATTGCACCAGGTGAGTTAGTTGAAGAGGTGAGCTAATTAGTGAAATCATCAGCTGGTGTTTAGGCACGGCTGGAATGAAACCCAGCATACACTCGGCCTACAATGGAATGAGTTCTGCGATGGACAATGCTGAAATTAAAGAACAGAGGACACTTTTTTTTTTTGCATTAAAATTATTTAATACACTTCTCAAATCGAATTTGAAAAAACATGTTGAGGTAAACTAACATGGGCGGCATTCACATCACAGCATCCAGTTGTAAAGTTGGCCAAACTACAACCTTGGAAAAAATTAAGGGTTTAGCTCAGTTTTTTTTTATACGTGGGTTCGACATTGCACATCCTAAGGTTCTTGTCAAATAGTTATTTTGAATGCATGTGTCTAATCAAAGATCCCTGCTTTCTAGTCTTGCACAAGGACCAATCAGCATGGGTATGGGCGGGTTAATTTTCCATTGATGGGCATTTGATTGGCTGTTTTAAATAAAGTGCGGCCGCATGATTAATAACGTTAATGTTAGTTCGGCCAGAGAAACAAATATACTAATTAAAATCGTTGGACATGCGAGATTTGTACTTTGTACATTGAAGGTCTGCATTTGTAAAGTAATGTAAGGAGTAAAAAGTAAGTTTTTTTTCCTGAAATGTAATTGAGTAAAAGTACAAGTATACAAACTCAATAATACTCGAGTAAAGTACAAATCCCCAAAAACAGTACTTAAGTATTGTAACGAAGTACAATTACTCATGTACTTTACACCCCTGCAAATAACCCGCCAATTCCCTTCATAGAATTCTTCTGTTGTGTGACTGAGCGGTTGTGTGACATTCCAATTCCAATTCAACATCCTGTGGGGCATGTCCAATTCGATTCAAATTCCAACTCATGAATTGAATGGGGGCCAATTCTTAAATTCAGAATTTTGCACAACCCTGCATCATTGGAAATAAGAATTTTTCTTAATTTGTTGTTATTTGTGACCTGCCTGGTTAAATAAAGTTAAAGTGTTTGTTGTGAGTGTTCCTGCATTGTCCTGACTTGGATGACAAGAAAATAAGCAGGTTCCCAACAATGACAGTAAGAATGATTTCTACAAATATTCTATTGTAGGCTATACATTCATTACTGTATATTATGTAGTATCCATTTATAGTTTCCTCAGTCTAAAGTCAGTCATTTAGAGCAGCGGTCCCCAACCACCACAGATGGATGGGTCAGTGGGTCATTTGGTACCGGGCCACACAGAAAGACTAATAATCAATAAAATATTTTTTTATTCAGAATCTGAAAGATGTTTTATTTTGAAAAATGACCGGAACCATCCATCTGTGCATCTGTGTCTCTTGAGATGGTGAGTTGTATTTTTTATGCACTTTATATTTGTTTTTATGCCAGTCGTATCATTTTATTTCGTCATATTTATCCCCCCACACCTTGAAGGCCGGTCCGTGAAAATATTGTCTTACGTGAAACCGGTCCGTGGGCCAAAAAAGGTTGGGGACCGATGATTTAGAGTGTTGGTAGTCAGAAACTACTTCCCTCTTTTTGCTCATTAAAGCCCTCATAGTACTGCTCACCTGATTTGGGATAAGAAGCAATGAGGATGTCAGTACTGTCAGGGCAGAAAGCCCAAACAGACTCAAAGTTTTGGGCGATGTGTTCCATCAGCGGGATTCCTCTCACTTTCTTCAAAGTAAAGCGAATGAGTGAATTTTGTGCTTTCTCAATAGCCTGTATGTATGTCAGGTCTTCCATTCTTGTTCTTTAGAACACTGAAAAGAGATGAGAAAGTAGTTAAAGGGGCAGAGGTGAAAACAAAAATGTTGGAAACTGGTTCAACAAGGAATGTAACAAGAATTCTGGAATCCAGCATCTAGTCCAGGTGTAGATTACTGTAACCCCTGTGTGCAGGCTTAATATTGCCCATTTTCACTTGTTTTGTACCATTTTGTTTAAAGCTGTAAAACTCCATATGTAAACATTACACAAACACCAGTAATGACTTAAATTAAAGAAGACCCATGTAACATTCATTATCATTCTTTAAATGAATACATTTTAATTGAATATATTAATTATTGGCAGTGAATACACAACCCCCGGTGAAAATAAAGTTCCACCACTCTAGTGAACCGGAGAGTCAAAGATGTGAATAAGCTAAAACTTTACATTATCTGGTTCACAAACCTCCGGTTAGTTGTAAAAAAATATGCACAAGTCCCAGGAGGCAATATTAAACAGTATACCTTTTGTTGTTTTGGCTCTGTACTGCAGCACATTGGATTTGAAATGGAACAGTGAGGTTAAAGTGCAGACTTTCAGCTTTAATTTCAGGGATTTAACATCCATATCAGGTGAACCGTGTAGCAATTGTAGCCATTTTTATACACCATTTTTATTCTGTATCTCGAATAACTGCCATTCTTGGAAATAAACATCACTTTCACCAAGTTCAAGAACTGTCCTTTCTTCCTTATGAAATCAACCAACAAGGCAAAACAAACTCTATATCCTCTATATTCAAATCATTTGAATTAAATTAAAAAAGAAATAAATTAAATGAAAAAGGATAAGTCAATTACAATAATGAATAGAAATCACACATTCATTAATACAGTGTTTTTCAACCTTTTTTGAGCCAAGGCACATTTTTTACATAAAAGAAATCCTGAGTCACACCACCAACCAAAAGTGTTACTAATTAAGTGAAGTTAATAGGATAAGATAATTTCCCACGGCACACCTGACGATCTCTCACGGCACACTGGTTGAAAATCACTGCATTAATAAACATAGGCTGACTACTTATGATTTACAAAAAGGTAGACATTAAACCAGAAGTTGATTTGAAATGACCAGTAAAGAGACGGATAAGCCAGACCTAGCCAGAGTATTACCCTCGTCCAGTTTCAGCGTAGCAGGAATCAAAGAACACACAACCAAGAAATGTTTCCTTCAACCCCCACAAAAATACCTTACCCAGCAGGAACTGCTGTGATTGGGTGATGCCTCGTTAAAATTGTAAAGGGGCGGGTAGAGGGTGGGGTCAGGCTTAAGACAAGATTACACACGTAAGTTCCCTCACTTCCATCAGTTCACTTGGCAGTTCCTCATGATCTCATGAGGAATATGTTAATATGTTCGCGTGAGCTAGTGACTCTCGACCATCCTGTGTTGTACTGGCTACTGCAGCACACTTTTTTACAAGTTTGTTCTAAAGGGAATATTTGCCAACAACATGAAGACTCTTGATATCCTATTTTCAGGTACTCTTACAAGCGATAGTATAACCCCTCTACATTTGAATTTCTATGGGAATTGGGGGTTGGAACTAGATTAAGCTGTAAATTACATGGGAATAGTATAGAACACATGGTTAGCTAAATGTGGCTGCAAGTCATCATGGGTCCAAGGTATCAAACGAGCCTTAAACCATCACTCTGCTGCCAGATATGCAGTAATTATGGATGAATCACTTTAAGGGTCATTTCTCCTGACTCATTTTCCTATTGAACTCTATATGAAAAAATAAATCAGGAGAAACAACCCTGAGACCTCCTACTGATTGGCAGACTGATTGATTTAGGAAACCAGACAATCGCTTCCTTAAATCAGTCACATTATTTTTTTATATACATTTGTTTCCCATCTCAGAATCACATCGCCATCCAGTTCACCTAACAGCATTCAGATTAACTCAGCTGAATCAAGAGTGCTTTTTCTGTATCTCAAATAACTGCCATTCTTGGAAATAAACATCACTTTCACCAAGTTCAAGAACTGTCCTTTCTTCCTTATGACATCAACCAACAAGGCAAAACAAACTATATCCTCTATATTCAAATCATTTGAATTAAATTAAAAAAGAAATAAATTAAATGAAAAAGGATAAGTCAATTACAATAATGAATAGAAATCATACATTCATTATTAAACATAGGCTGACTACTTATGATTTACAAAAAGGTAGACATTAAACCAGAAGTTAATTTGAAATGACCAGTAAAGAGACGGATAAGCCAGACCTAGCCAGAGTATTACCCTCGTCCAGTTTCAGCGTAGCAGGAATCAAAGAACACACAACCAAGAAATGTTTCCTTCAACCCCCACATAAATACCTTATGCAGCAGGGACGGCTGTGATTGGGTGATGCCTCGTTAAAATTGTAAAGGGGCAGGTAGGGGGTGGGGTCAGGCTTAAGACAAGGACTGGATTATTTAAAAGCTGACAATTTACCTATTAAAGTGATGTTGTTAAAAGCAGGGATAAGTCCATTATATTATCAAAAACTTAATTGTTTTAGCCTCTGGCAAAAAAAATCCAGGCTTCAGCTACTGAAATAAACCTGACTTGTATTGGCCTGGATCTACGGAGTCCCCCAAGGCACTTAACGGAAAAGACCCACAGAGAGCGGTGAAATGCCATCACTCTCGCCTCTCGCAATCTTTAATCCGATTGGTTATTGCGTATCGTCTGGACGCCTCACATCGCAAGCAATCCCAACATGCTTTACAGACATGAGGAATCGCCTCTAATTGAAAATGAATGGTGGTGGTGTAATCGCATGAGAAATCCGCTCCACACCGCTTTCTGTTAGGTGGAAAAAAAATGTCAACGTGGAAATCCGGATTGCAAAACCGAGAGTAGGTAAAATTAACAAATTAATAAAAGTGTATGTGTGTGCGCGTGCGTGCGTGTGCATGTGCGCGTGCGTGTGCGCGTGCGTGTATATATATATATATATTTGAAAATAGGCTGCTGGCGCCACTAGAACCCCTTTCTGAATTAATGGGTTGAGGGACTGGTCCCGGGGTATATTCAAATGAAAATGCAAACTCCCAAAAAAGAGATCTACTGCTCAAGAAATGTAGACATAAATGTATTGTGCAGAGTAATATATACAATGTTGACGCGTTTCGACAGTGTCTTCCTCAGAGCATTGTGATCTGAGGGGCTGAAAGTAGTTTTCTAAGACTTGCAAAGGCAAGATTGATTGCAGGTGTTGTGGTTCAGCCCAGGTGATTCAATTAGATTTGTGGCATGTGACAAAGGAATTAAAATTTGTCAATCACATTTAATCACATACAATAATTAAGAAATTAACACTGATACTATAAGGAAAGTAAAAGAGACGGTGATTTAAAGAACCTAATAAAAAATTATAATGATAATATGTGTATATAAATACATAGTAAAGAGGCAAATCTTAACTCAATATGCATTGCTGTCAGCATTGTGTATATTGCTCTGCACAAAACATTTCTAAATTTCTTGAGTGGTAGATCTCTTTTTTGGGAAATATATATACATATATATATATATATATATATATATATATATAGGCAGAGGTGTAAAATCCAGGGGTTAAAAAGTAAAAGTCCTGCCATGTGTTTCTTCCACCCATGAACAGCCAGCTGATTTCACAAATTACTTCTACCTCCTGACTGAGGAATTGGACTAATTAGCAAATCCAGGTGATCGGAACAAAATACTGGGAAGGACTTTTACTTTCTGAACCTGGATTTTACACCTCTGTATATAGACTATATATACACGTGTGAATATACATTCGTGCACATGTAGGCAACATGTAAACACCTACACGCCTCACTCATATTTACCGGAATATGTGGGAGTTTATTGATTTGCGAGGCATAGCCTATGTGAGAATTGTATGCTAAAGTTATCCTTTAAAGCCTAATAAAGAGCAGGTCTCATTTACCATACATTGGATTTAGGTCTAACGTTAATGCTTTTACATGCAGCTTTCCTGAATTTGGCTATGGTAGAATATAACAAGGAGTGAATAAGCTTGTGCTAACGTTACCTATTGTCCTTTTAAAATAATGCATAAAGGAAGTAGCTCCTTTCGTTCTCAAAGTGTGTGATTGAAACCGCATACTACATGCTATGGTATAGTATGTACTGTGTAGTACATACTAAAACAGTAGTCTATGTACCAGTAGTAACGTTACATGGACCTGCGACCGTCAGTAGCCTATTTTTAAAAAGACGTTGTAAACGCATCGAGAAACCAACCAAATTAGATGAACAGAAATTCCCTAAATATCTACGGATACTATTTATATATTTTTTCATTTCATGTTCGGAACCCATTGTCAAAACGAGTCCACCCATTTGAAAGTTACCTCAGCCAAACAAATCAAGGGCTGTGTCCAAATCAGAGCCCATCTACTGCATCTTTTCTTCTGTGTACATTGTACTGGCAGATGTGTGCTGTTTAATGTGCACTGTTTAGTATGCAATGTGCAGTATGCAAAAAAAATACCCTCCATACTATTTTCCAACCATACTGTGGAAGTGTCGTAAGACGGCCCACCCTTGCGAGGCCATGTCACATGTTATTTTTGTTGTTATTGAAGGAAAATGTCGGCGATGCTGCGCCTCATTTTTTAAAACAAAGCTGCGCGTCATAATTATGTGACCAAAATGTTTTAGAAAAAATTTCACCTACTTTCTCATCGTGTCTACTCAACAAGCCTACTCAATAGTATGGAAGGGTGTTAATTCTGACACAGCCCTTGACTGTATAATGTACATTATAGTAGGGAATCGTGCATTGCTCCGTTTGATACTTTATGTTCAATAAACTTTATTATAGAACCTACATTTCTGGTGCTGCCCAAGTGAGGACCTTGATGATTCAGACATCATTTTAATTTTACTAATCATCTTGCTCACTGCTACCAAATTTGTATGTATTCCCTACAATATGAATTTTGGCAACATATGCTGCCATCTAGACAACGTCTTTTTCAGAGACGTGTGTGCCAAGCCACATTCTGCACATGTTACAACAGTGTGGCTTCGTAGTCAGAGAGTGCAGGTGCTAGACTGGCCTGCAGTCCAGACCTGTCTACCATTGAAAACGTGTGGCGCATTATGAAGCGCAAAATACGACAATGGAGACCCCGGACTCTTGAGCAGCTGAAGTCTTCTATCAAGCAAGCATGGAAAAAAAGTCCACTTTCAAAACTACAACAATTACTGTCCTCATTTCCCAAAAGACTACGGAGTGTTGTTAAAACGAAAGGTGATGTAACACAGTGGTAAATAATACCTGTCCCAACTTTTTTGGGACATGTTGCAGGCATAAAATTTAGAATGGGCGTATATTTACAAAAAACAATAAAGTTGATGAGTTAAAACATTAAATATCTTGTCTCTGTCCTGTCAAAAAGGATTTGCAAATCATTGCTTTCTGTTTTAATTAACATTTTATACACTGTCCCCGCTTTTGTAGTGGTGTGTCGTTCAGGAATGATTCCGTTTGGGAAAAGATCTGACTCAGGATTCGTTCCTTTGGTTCCACACTCAGTTGCGAGCTTTGCATTTGCTGAAGCTGCAGCTACTCATTTCGCAATTGTAGAAGCCATTTTTGGACATACCATGTACACACTGTTGTTCTGAATCTAAAGCTCTTCTGTCTTTCATAGGCTTATATCAACATTTCCATACAATGGTCTAGAGTGAAAGTAATCTGCTGAGAGGGGTTGAAATGTAAACTGTAAACACCAATGCTTCTCTCTCTCTTTCAGAAAATCTCCTTACGCTCCAGTCTACAACTGAGTGTGACGGCTTATACACATTGTGACACTCTTGAGATGCAATTATGTCACTTTTGTGCCGCAAAGCATGAAAACGATATGTTAAATGGCGAATTGAATTATCATTTCCTTTTTGTTATGGATCATGCGATTACAATAAACTGCAAATGCAAATGTGGTTTTTAATTTTATTTTTAGAAGTGCTCGGTTTTTCATTTTAAAATTATGGCAGGGTTGTGTCGTAGAGGGCGAGAAAAAATAAATGTGAAATGGATTTGCATTAACATTTTCAAATTGTCAGATAAACTGCGTAGATTAACTTGAAAATTAAAACGCAAAGTGGCCTTTTGCATTTTCATTTGAATTATGTCAGTTTTTGCACACATCGAATGTAAACGAAATGCAATCGCCGATTTGCATTTTCATGTGAATTTTGGCGCGGATATGCTTCCAGAAGGACCAGGGTTGGCCACCCCTGGTTTAAGGTATTGGAGATTTAATTTAACATGTTCTGCATAAGTGTCTAGTGTCTATAGATTTTTCTTATTCTTTATATTTTTCTACTTATATTATTTATATATTAGTTATGTGATACTATATGCTAGCTAAACTCTTTAGTAGTAGGCTACATTTTTCAATACTAAAATATTTACAATACTAAATGCCCTTTTGTCATTTTGATTCTGCTGCTGAGCCTGTATTCACTCAAATTTAAATTAAAAATTAGGTTGCTTTAAAAAAAAAGAAAAAAAAGAAGTTATTACCATGTTTACCTTTAAAGAATCACTCAAATGCCGTTATATGTACTGTAACACCCATTGTCTTTAATGCATAGGCTAGGCACCGCCACGGTGGCTTCACTATTCACTAACAATGCCCCCCCAAACATATATGCATCCACAGAAAGTGAAACCCTTGATTATATTTTATTGATTGCTTAAATGACTGAAATCACAGGTATTGTTTCCAAATACGTTACGTTAAACATCAAACAGTAACTTTAAAATAATTAATTTCACACGTAAAAGTTCCCTCACTTCCATCAGTTCACTTGGCGGTTCCTCATGATCTCATGAGGAATATGTTAATATGCTTGCGTGAGCTCGTGACTCTCGACCATCCTGTGTTGTATATGTTAATATGTTTGCGTGAGCTCGTGACTCTCGACCATCCTGTGTTGAATATGTTAATATGTTTGCGTGAGCTCGTGACTCTCGACCATCCTGTGTTGTATAGGTTAATATGTTTGCGTGAGCTCGTGACTCTCGACCATCCTGTGTTGTATATGTTAATATGTTCGCGTGAGCTCGTGACTCTCGACCATCCTGTGTTGTATATGTTAATATGTTTGCGTGAGCTCGTGACTCTCGACCATCCTGTGTTGTATATGTTAATATGTTTGCGTGAGCTCGTGACTCTCGACCATCCTGTGTTGTATATGTTAATATGTTTGCGTGAGCTTGTGACTCTCGACCATGCTGTGTTGTATATGTTAATATGTTTGCGTGAGCTCGTGACTCTCGACCATCCTGTGTTGTATATGTTAATATGTTCGCGTGAGCTCGTGACTCTCGACCATCCTGTGTTGTATATGTTAATATGTTTGCGTGAGCTCGTGACTCTCGACCATCCTGTGTTGTAGATGTTAATATGTTTGCGTGAGCTCGTGACTCTCGACCATCCTGTGTTGTATTGTTGGGAATTCCATTGGTTAATCTCCTGTAAACTGATATGTATTACTTATATTGAAATATGTATTGGAATATATCATGTGACAATCCTATAAACTGATATGTATTACTTATATTGAAATATGCATTGGAATATATCATGTGACAATATATATTGATTGTATCTGAATATGTATCTATGAAATGTATCATGTGCACCAAAACACAATAAAATATATAAGGTATAATGTTAGAAACACATAATACACTTTCACAGCAGGTATAATGTGAGCACAAAAGCACATAATGTTAGATCAAATGGAAGCACGCTTTCACAGCAGCACAGCACCTGGTATTTTTTAAGGGCCGGTTGGGAGGTGTGGGAGCGCGAGAGCACCTGATATTTTTTAAGGGTCGAGTGGGAGGTTTGGGAAAGCCTGATGCTGAACCACTATGAAGTATGAAAAGGCAGACTAATTAAAATGCACACAAAAACACAAAAACACATAAAAAATAATGAGGAGAGTTTACAAAAAAAGAGCAATCATAATGACGTGAAGGTATTATTCATTTTCGGTGCTTTCCAGAGTTCAGTTTAAGGTTTCCATCCACTATGGTTTAAAACCAAAAGGTCAAGAAAGCAAACAGAGACTGGGCATGCGCGGACATGCGCATTGAGGAAACCATCTTGGCTTGAGGATAGAAGAGAAGATACCTGATGGACAATCTGATAAGAAACTGTATAAAATGGACTGTACCTAATGAATTGTTGAGCATCTCTGCAGAGGGGCTACGACTTTGATTTTGTGGTATACGGAATAAAGTCTGACATTCTCTGAGACGACTGCTTCATCATCTTTATTTGAACACTTAGAGAAATTTGAGAGCAAAAGTTGAGAACTCTGAATTTTCTTGAGAACTCTGAAAATCTTGTCGCTTGGAAACCACGACAAACTTGGCGTCACGAAACCAGGATAGGATCAAGGCTGATTGCGGTGCAGACGGGAGGAGGAGACAGGGGAGGGTCCTTCCAGCCGGCTAATTGACAGAAACCAAGGTAAGCGAAGTTAATCTTATATCGCTTGAGAATACCTTGTTGAAATATATGTATAGATATAGTGGGGGGAAAAAAGGCTCTCTCTCTCTCTCTCCCTTTCCCTGCTAAAAAACAGTGACCAGACACCTTGCCTATTAAAAAATCCTGTACAAAAGTAAAGATAAAGTTTGATAAAAATTGTGTAAAAGAGGACGGCGGTAATCTGAGAGAATCATTGCGCAAGCGATATTTTGTATGAAAGTGAGTGAAAGAGTAACACCTGGGCAGAGGTCGCTATATTGAACGCTAACTGCAGGTGTTGGAGTGAATGGAAGTTTGGGTGGTCAGAGCTACAAACTTGAAGTCAGTAATAAAACGTACGGAGTGAGAGAAGAGTGTTGTGTAAAAGGGGGCCCACTGAGAGACCAGAGAAGAGTGTTGTGTAAGAGGGGGTCCACTGAGAGACCAGAGAAGAGTGTTGTGCAAGAGGGGGTCCACGGAGAGACCAGAGAAGAGTGTTGTGCATGGTGTGAAATAAAATAAAAGCGTGCGTGCTGATAAAGAACGAATGATGATGTAATAAATTACTGTTTTTAAATTTGTTGATACAAGATATGCATTTTGAGGTTTTGACGTATCATGAAAACGGGAAAATAACTGAAAGACATATATACGAAGAAGGTTGTGAATTGGTAAAAAATAATAAGTATATAATAGAAAGAAAAATCAAAGGAGAAATAGAACTTGCATTTGAAATTACGAGAAGTGAGTGGCATGAAGCTAAATTAACGGCAATGTTACACGGACGGTTTGTGCAAAAATTTGAAGTAATAGAGAGTTATAAACATTAATAAAGAAAAAGAAAAAAGTAGAACAAATTAATAACTTAATCTGTTGTGTGGATAAAATTGGGGAAATAAGGTGCATGATAAAAAGTGATAAGCTAATAAACGGGAAAAACTAGAACTTGTATAGGGAAAATACACAGCGTGAGTAGCACGCAGAAAATTTTAAGGCTATATTACAAGGAAAGCTTGTTCAGAAAATTAGAATAACAGAGAGTGATAAAGAATAATAAGGAATAAATAAGGTAAAAAGAATAAATGGGATAATATGAACATTTATTTGATATCTGAACAAACATATGGTGTCTGAATAAGAAAAGTATTTTAAGCATTTCAAGTGTGTTCAAAAAAAGAACTCGGATAATTTGGAAAAAGTTGCGCGAATGAATACGTGAAATAGAATATAAAAAATAAAATAAGAAAGGGATATAAAATACTGAATTTACATTAGTGCGAGTGAGAAATAATTTAGGAAATAATCTAAGTGATAAAAGAAAGTAAAACAATAAAATAAGTAACAACGGAACAAATATACAAAAGGTATAATAATTTATAGAATAAGTTAAGAATTATCGGTTGCCTGAACAAAACATATGGTGTTTAAATAAGTAGGAAAAAGTGTTAACAATAGTTTAAAGTAAATTTTAAAAGATTGAAAGAATTCTAGAAATAAAACTGTGACTAAAGTATGAGAATTAAAATATAAAAGAAGCATAGATCTAAGTGTTAAAGATAAATAACGAAGTGAGGAATAAAAATTATATGAACTAGTTGAAGTTAAAAAGACAAGAGTAATTAAAAGAAACGATGAATGATAACTATAAATACGCATTGGTTAATAGAAAGAAAAGGTGGTTTATTTTGTGAGAAACACTCAATACGCTGGGAGTCAAAAACGGACCACGAATTACCGAGTAATGAGAATGCAGTAAGAGACCAGTGGATGGTGCGAACAATAAACGGTTATACTGAGTTCAGAAGAACTCTGAAAGTATACACTGAATATAAATTAAACCAAGAAAAGTGGGAGGAATTTCGAGTTAAATATTGGAGCAGGATAGTAAAAGAAGAAGATTAAGAATCCTGTAATAAATTGTTAAAAGGCTGAATAGAAATAAAAATAAA
Source organism: Ilyophis sp. 1 JC-2022 (assembly GCA_022702515.1). Lineage (NCBI taxonomy): Eukaryota > Metazoa > Chordata > Actinopteri > Anguilliformes > Synaphobranchidae > Ilyophis > Ilyophis sp. 1 JC-2022. The sequence goes on along the minus strand of CM040399.1, from coordinate 21,534,050 downwards.
ATAATGGGTACACCAGTAGAGAAACTGGGGAAGCGTTGTCCAGCCCTAGAAAAAGATATAGTAAAAATATCTGCAAAATGGGAAAAAATAACTAAAAAAGGAATCACACGTTGGCCAAAAGAAGGAACATTTGATCTGGCAGTGTGTGAAGAAATGATTGGGATGGTGATGAATTACAGAGCAAAATATAAGTCAAAGAAGAGGACTGAAAAAAGAAAGAAAGAATTGGAAGTGTTGAAAATGTTTAAAGATGCAGGAATGGAGCTGTGCCGAGCCTACAGGGGAAAAGGAGGAAAGACAACGACCCAGACCAAGCTGCCCCTGGAAGATCCAAACCAGCCACCGCCATATTCAGGAAGAGACAACCAGCAAAAGGAGGAAAAAGGTATTTACCCAATAATAAAAGGAGTACTGACTGTAGCAGGGCCATTGGAATTAGAACCAACAGAAGACGAGAAAAAAGAGAAAGCAAATAAAAAGAAAGAGAAAGATGAAATATGGAAACAAATGGTGGAAAGGGAAAGAATAATAAATGAAAGGGAACAGAGGGTAGAGACTGGTATGGAGACGGAGAGGGAAAGAATAAACAAGCAGCGTAAAGACATAGAAAGAGATGAAGAACAGAGACAGAGAATGTGGCTGAATATGGAAAAAGAAAAACAGAAAAGAGAACAGGAAATAAAAGACGAACGAAAGGAGATGATAAAACAGGCACGACAGAGAGAAGCAGATCTCAAGTTAAGAAAAGAGCAGGTGGAAGAAAGGGAGAGATTAGGGCCAATAGAAAGGGAGGATGAGGAAAGGAGCTATGAGAGGAAAAAAGAAGCAGAGAAAAGGAGAAAGTGGCAGGCAATCAGGCAGTATAGGGAAAGAAGAGGAGAGGAGGTAGGATACTCCTGGACAATACCTGCGCAGATAGATTCAGATGATGAAGAAGAGAAGGGTGAGGAAGAAGAAGGAGAGGGAGTGCAAGAGAGGAGGCAGCGAGAGGAGGAAGAAGAGGAAGGAATAAGACAGATAGAGGAGGAAGAATTAATACGGTTACAAGAGGGAGAAATACTGCAGCCGCGTAGAAGTGAGAGGGAAAGAAAGCAGACAAAGAAATATGGAGCGTGGAAAATAAATCCACTGTTGGTTAAGGGACAGCAGCGACAATATATTCCCTGGGGTTCTCAAGACCTCCAAAATCTGATCACATCCCTGCCAGAAATACAGGATGGAGCGGCCATTTGGATAAGGAAGCTGGAGGAGGAAATGGTGGGAAAGATGTTGGCGCTGGGAGATGTAAAGGCCCTACTCGGAAAGGTAGTGGGGAGAGAAAAAATGCTGGATATAATGCAGCAGGCAGGATTTCATGTGCAAGGGGCCAGAGGAGTGGGACTCGCTGGTGTGGATGGAAATCCATTCGACCCATACAGAAAACAGGTGTGGGATGCCCTGAGGAAGGCCTACCCCACAAGACCGAGCACAGCAATGCTGAAGGGAGTGGCCATGACAGAGGGGGAGTCAGTGTGAAATAGACAGCTTAAGGCTCTTAGAGAAATTAGCACAGGGAGGACACAAGGTGTCCAGGAAAAAGTTACAATACTGTCAAACAGAAGTAGAATACTTAGGAAGAAAAATAGCATTTGGATGTAAAAGTATAGCTGAAAAACAAGTGAAAGCTATAGTGGCTGTGCCAAAGCCAGAAACAGTAGGCCAAATGATGACATTCCTAGGTATGACTGGATTTAGTGCAGATTGGATAGCAGATTATGCAGAGAAAACACACCCACTGAGGAAAATAATGAAAGAAGTAGGGCAAGACAATTGAAGAAATAAATTAAAGTGGGATGTGGATGCCGACACAGCGTTTGAAAGCATCAAAAAGGAGCTAATACAGGCTCCAGCCCTAGCCTTACCAAACTATGACAAGACATTTGAAATGTATGTGTCAACAAAGACAGGAGGATTTGCTACAGCAATGTTACTGCAGGAAACCTGCAAAGGAAGGAAAAAGCAGCCTATAGCTTATTACAGCACTAAGCTAGATGAGGTGGCACTAGGCTATCCACCCTGCTATCAGGACTTAGCAGGAGTGTGGTGGGCCTATGAAAAGGCAGTAGCAATAACAATGGGATATCCAATAACAATATATACTCATCATAAGGTAGCAGAAATGATTGAACAAGGTAAATTTGTGCTAACCCCAGCAAGGATTCATAATTACTACATGTTAACGGTATATCCAGACATAACCATAATGAAATGTGATAAAGTAAATCCAGCAGAATACATACCTTTGGCACATGAGGGAACACCTCATGAATGCGTCCTAGAAAGCAAGGAGTTCATGAAACTCAGAGCTGATTTACAATCAGAACCATTGGAAGAGGAGGGAAAGAGAATACTCTTCGTAGATGGATCCTGTTATATGGATCATGAGGGAAATCATGCAGGATATGCAATAATAGAAAAGAGAGGGACAGAGTGGATAACGTTAGAGGCAGAAAGATGCTCTCAACCATGTTCAGCTCAATTGGCAGAAATAAAGGCTTTTAACTAGAGCATGTGAAATAATGGCAGGACAGAAAGCAGACATATATACTGACTCAGCGTACGCACACGGAGTATGTCATTTGTTTGGAGCAGTGTGGAAAAATCGTGGCTTTCTAAAAAGTAATGGCAGTGACATACAATACAAGGAACAAATCCTGGAGCTAATAATAGCTATGTTAAAACCAGAAAAATTGGCGATAATAAAGTGCCAGGCACACAAAAAAGGCAATGATTTTGTAATCAAGGGTAATAACAAAGTGGATGAAATAGTAAAACAAGCTTCAGGGTGCAAAATGGCTATTATTGCACCAACACAGACATTAGTGGTACATTCAGCTCCAACTTTGGAGGATGTGAAAGATATGCAGCAGGCTGCTGCTGAAAATGAAAAGGCAGAGTGGGAAAAGAGGGGGGCTAACGAAGGGCAAGATGGCTTTTGGAGAAATACAGAAGGGCTATTAATAGCTCCAACTCCCCTACTAACCCTACTAATAAGTGAAGCTCATGGAGTGGATCACTGCGCGCGAGGTGAAGTAATGCGATCAATTAAAAGAGAAGGATTTTGGTCACCATACTTGCAGAATTTGGTTGATTACCAGCTGAGCATATGTACAGTATGTGCTCAGAACAACATTAGAAAGGGGTTAACAGCACCCATAGGCCATATACCAGTACCAGAAGGACCGTTTAAACATCTGGTGATGGATTATGTGGACATGCTAAAAAAAAGTGAGAGGAAAGAGATATATGTTGGTAATAATAGACAGATTCAGCAGGTGGGTGGAAGCAGTTCCATCCAAAGACCAGGGAATGGGAACTGCAGTAAAATTTCTGATTAACGAGGTAATTCCTAGATTTGGTATACCTGCTATGATAAGCTCTGATAATGGACCTGCATTTGTGGGAAATGTTATTAAACAGGTAATGCAAGCAATGAGAGTCAAACAAAGGTTTGGATGCGTATATCACCCCCAATCGCAGGGGATAGTGGAGCGCATCAATGGAACTTTGAAAGCCAAGATAAACAAGATTTGTCAGGATACAGGGTTAAATTGGATAGATGCATTACCTTTGGCACTAATGAAGTACAGAATGCAACAGAACAGAGTTACTCACCTTAGTCCACATGAGATGTTGACAGGGCGAACAATGCCAGCACCTACACTAAGGGGGCCCTCAGGAGGTCCTAACTTAGAGGTATTGGAGTTAGAGCTAAGGGAGTACATGAAACAACTAACTGCTATACATCAGACTATATCTGAACAGGAAAGAGCAAACGAGCAGGAGAATCCGGAAGAGGAGCATCACCTGAGACCTGGAGACTTGGTTTACGTCAGGAAATTCAGAAGACGGTGGAACGAACAAAGGAGAGAAGGAACTTTCCGAATGACCAGAACATCACCTACAGCTCTACAAGTAGAGGGCAGTAAACTGTGGTATCATTTAAATCATTGTACAAGAGCAGTAGGAGGAGAGTTGGATAATGAACAAGAAAGAGCCCAGGGAGATGATGGTGATGACCACCATTCAGAGCAAGAAGGGGAGGAGCCCGGTGCTCAGCAGGGTGGGGAAGATGAGCTACAGGAAAGGGATGATGAGCAGCCTGGGCCTAGTGGGATTACTAATGTACCTCAGCGGGCTAGTAGTGATGATACTGATAGGGGTTCCGAGGGTCAGCTCCCAGGGAATGACGTTGGGGGGCTGAACCTAAGCGGGCTGAATTGGACCGAGCTGATGCTGTTAGCGCTGAAGGAGGATTGGAACAATTGGACTTCAGCGACCTCGTCACTTTGGACGTTACAAGCATTAATAGCCCAAGAGAAAATGTTTAATGAGGACATAAATCGGACAGAATGGTTGACGGACAATGACGATAGTGATAGTGGTAGTGGAAGTGATAGTAAGGACTAGGCAGGGGATTAGGCCCCCCGAACCTAGTCCTTAACAGGCGGCGGCGGAACTGCAAAGTTCCGAGGGCACGTTAAAAACTATCTATAGTGCAGGGGAGAAGACTGAAGGCCCCCGTGTCTGATGAAGTATGAATAGACATACTGCCGTGGTACCGTCTAGTCGGCGTGGCTGTCGCATGTAAGTGTGCAGGCAGTACGTGGTATGTGGATGACAGTCCACACCTCGCAGAGGGGTGTAAGAGACGACCTCTGTGAACAGGCAAGGCTGGTGAAAACGGTCAAAGTTTCTAAACCCATAGCAAGGTGGGATAGGGATCAGACCGTCGGTTCCTAACCGGGTGGTTAACAGCTACTACGGGGTCCTGATTAGATGCAGGACTGGGGATCGCTATCGACTGGGTCACCGGCCGGTTGGATCGCAGAGGGCAATAAGACCATGAGAGATGGCCGCCGCATCCGGCTCAATGTACAGTCAGGCCACTATAAGCTGAAACCGAATGAGTTAGTAAGCGAGTAGTGTTTTCTGTGATCAGTGTTTTTGAAAATAAAGCATTGGGAAGCAGGAAAGCTGAATTTCCTTTCACTCAGAGGAGTTTGGGGAAAGGAATTCAGCGGAAAGGGATCTAGCCTGGAGCTGCGCCCCAGAGAGAGGGAGGCTCGAAGGATCTAAGTGAACCCAGAGGAATTCCTAATAAATATAAGGCGAGAAATGAAATAGCAGCAGGATTTGAGTCAATTTTCTTATGGATAACACCTAATAAGAATGTAGAGTGGATAAACTATATCTATTATAATCAGCAGAGGTTTATCAACTACACTGACGATGCGCTGACAGCACTGGGACAACAATTAGCGGCTACAAGCAGAATGACTTGGCAGAACAGACAAGCACTTGACTGGCTGTTAGCGGAAAAGGGGGGAGTGTGTGTTCTGTTCAAAGATTAATGTTGCACCTTTATTCCAAACAATACTGGTGATGGGGGAACATTTACCCAGGCTATGACTAAATTGAAAGGATTGAGAAAAGAAGTGACAGACAATGCAGGATATGGGCATGAGGTCTGGGACTGGTTAGATAACTGTTTTGGAAAATGGGGAGCATGGTTTGCTAAAGTGGGAGTTATAATTCTAGTAACAATTATTTGTGTGGCATTGTTGTTATGTTGCCTATTACCGGTTTTGAGATCTTTTCTCACCAGGGTTGTGGGGGCGTATCCTCTGGTGATCAAGACAACTCAAACCACAGAGGAATCTCCACTGGTACTATATTCGGTGACAAGGCAACAACTATTTGGCCAAGGAAACAACCACAAAATAGACACTGAGATGACCACGATTAGAATGACACAATATGAAAATGTGCAGTCACCTTACTATGATCAGCCAGAATATTACGCATAGAGTTGTAAGAGAAGTGCGACCTTTTTTGCCTTCCTAGAGAAAAAAGGGGAAGGTTTTTTGGCTGTACGTCTCAGGGCTCTTAGTCACCTCTGGAACAGGCAAAAGGGGCTATATTTACTTATATATTAGGAAAAGTAGCACACTGCACTATATAGCAGAACACTTAGCGTAGTTGCCACTTGACACCTGCTCCAGATATGACCGAGAACAAGGCAGAAATAAAATGTATATATGGGGGAGTAGGGTGTCCAGGTGATCACAAACCTGACAGGGATTCACAATATTGGAGAGCGAGTTGTGTTGCAGACGGATATAAAAGAAAGTTGGTTTATACACTATCCTTTCTCTGACAGGTTCCGGTGATGACCGATTAGCTCCCAGTGGTTACGTACTCTGGATAACTCCTGGACCACTGGTGTGTTATGCAAGTATCAGTTGCCCCTCTTGTGGGACTGGGACTAGGAACCATATACTCAACATTTTTAAAGTCTCATATTTACTTTTATAAATCTTTAAAAAAAAAATTATACTAGCGCCAGATCAGTCAAAAGCGGCGGCCAGGCATCGAGGACTACTGACTGCAAGATAGTTGATCTCATTTTGCAGTATACATAACATAATCACTTTCTTATATTTTTAACTATATACTTTTAATTTTTACTTTTAGCCGCTGCAGGGGTACAGCAGTGTACCTGTAGGCTGAGACACTCTGCAGTGGAACTATAACCGTATGTAAACCTCAGATAAGGTATGTATTTTAATACATAACTTATGGGAATATGACAGTGACAGAAAGGTGCTTAGTATGGCTGCAAATATGTACCCTGAGTACGCTTGTTGCTGCCATACACCTAGAGTAAGTCGTGGAAGGATGATTAAAAGCCGGTGAGTTAAAAAAAGGAAACATTGGTAAAGAGGGGGTCGGATATATGAACGCTCCCCTACAGCACTGTATATCTATACTGGAATTGGTGATGGTGAGGCTATGAAGCCTCAAAGGGGGGATTTGTTGGGAATTCCATTGGTTAATCTCCTGTAAACTGATATGTATTACTTATATTGAAATATGTATTGGAATATATCATGTGACAATCCTATAAACTGATATGTATTACTTATATTGAAATATGCATTGGAATATATCATGTGACAATATATATTGATTGTATCTGAATATGTATCTATGAAATGTATCATGTGCACCAAAACACAATAAAATATATAAGGTATAATGTTAGAAACACATAATACACTTTCACAGCAGGTATAATGTGAGCACAAAAGCACATAATGTTAGATCAAATGGAAGCACGCTTTCACAGCAGCACAGCACCTGGTATTTTTTAAGGGCCGGTTGGGAGGTGTGGGAGCGCGAGAGCACCTGATATTTTTTAAGGGTCGAGTGGGAGGTTTGGGAAAGCCTGATGCTGAACCACTATGAAGTATGAAAAGGCAGACTAATTAAAATGCACACAGTCACACAAAAACACATAAAAAATAATGAGGAGAGTTTACAAAAAAAGAGCAATCATAATGACGTGAAGGTATTATTCATTTTCGGTGCTTTCCAGAGTTCAGTTTAAGGTTTCCATCCACTATGGTTTAAAACCAAAAGGTCAAGAAAGCAAACAGAGACTGGGCATGCACGGACATGCGCATTGAGGAAACCATCTTGGCTTGAGAAGAAGATACCTGATGGACAATCTGATAAGAAACTGTATAAAATGGACTGTACCTAATGAATTGTTGAGCATCTCTGCAGAGGGGCTATGACTTTGATTTTGTGGTATACGGAATAAAGTCTGACATTCTCTGAGACGACTGCTTCATCCTCTTTATTTGAACACTTAGAGAAATTTGAGAGCAAAAGTTGAGAACTCTGAATTTTCTTGAGAACTCTGAAAATCTTGTCGCTTGGAAACCACGACAGTATATGTTAATATGTTTGCGTGAGCTCGTGACTCTCGACCATCCTGTGTTGTATATGTTAATATGTTTGCGTGAGCTCGTGACTCTCGACCATCCTGTGTTGTATATGTTAATATGTTTGCGTGAGCTCGTGACTCTCGACCATCCTGTGTTGTATATGTTAATATGTTTGCGTGAGCTCGTGACTCTCGACCATCCTGTGTTGAATATGTTAATATGTTTGCGTGAGCTCGTGACTCTCGACCATCCTGTGTTGTATATGTTAATATGTTTGCGTGAGCTCGTGACTCGACCATCCTGTGTTGTACTGGCTACTGCAGCACACTTTTTTTACAAGTTTGTTCTAAAGGGAATGTTTGCCATTTTCATTTGTTGCTCATAATCTTCATCAAAAATCTCCAACTGAGAGGCAGAGAAATGATTGACCCAGTCACCAACCTCCCCTGCAAGAGAGAGAGATAGGGTTATCCCAGCATACAAGCACACTTGTTTATATAAAACACAAACCATAGCAGCTAACCTCTGATCCATCTCTTTATCCTCATCTACTGCAACCACCTCTCAGCCAATTACATAAAACTCCTTAAACGCCCGAATAACAAAGAACTGAATTCACCTCGATTCATAGTTAATATTTCACCTGATGCATCAGACACAGGCATGTGCAGTGGCAAATTGCCCATGAAGGCATTTTCATTTCAGATTTAGCTTCCTCAGAATCTATCTACAAATAAATCCATTTACTTAATTTCCAAATGCTATTATACATCCAATAATATTGTAAGATGACTGTATCTTCCCTGAAAACTATTCTCTAAACAGGATTTTGTTATCAACAATTCTCCTATCTCATTATTCCTCTGTGCCCCAGAGTTTTTTTTAGGTGCAGGTCACTCTTGGGCATGTGACGTGTTTGTCATTTTGAAAGAATTGCATACAAGTAGTGCTTAAGAGTCAAAGTTATATAACTTATAATACAGTCAGGTCCATTGATATATTATTTTCAGGTACTTTTACAAGCGATACTATCATCTTCCTGCATTTGAATTGATCTCTATGGGAATTGAGGGGTGTGACTAGATTAAGCTGTAAATGACATGGGAATAGTATGGAACACATAGTTGGTTAAATGGCTGGAAGTCAGATATGGATGGATCACTTTAAGGGTTATTTCTCCTGACTCATTTTTCCATAGAGTTCAATAGGAAAACAACCCTTAAAGTGATCCATCCATATTTACTGGCATGATAGTGATGGTTTGAGGCTCATTTGATACCTCAGACCCTTGATGACTTACAGCCATTTAACCAACTATGTGTTCCATACTATTCCCATGTAATTTACAGTTTAATCTAGTCACACCACCCAATTCCCATAGAGATCCATTCAAAAAGAGATGATAGCATCGCTTGTAAGAGTACCTGAAAATAAGATATTTTGATGATGTTGGGTCACATACATCAGGAAGTCATGGCATGCAAAGAATATGCAACCAAATATTAAATATGATAGCTTCATTAAAGTTTATGTTAATGATTATGTTAATAAGTCAATTTACTTTTGGTCCCCTAAAATGGGGGGGGACTATGTATAAAAATGGCTACAATTGCTACACCATTCACCCAATATGGACGTACAAACCCTCAAATTAAAGCTGAAAGTCCACACTTTAACCTCATATTCACTGTTCCATTTCAAATCCAATATGCTGGAGTACAGAGCCAAAACAATAAAGATTGTGTAACTGTCCAAATACTTATGGACCTGACTGGATATTTGACTCTTGAGGAGCCAAAACCCGTATTATACAATAGAAAATAGAAGCTGATAAATTTCAACCTTTTGAAAAAGAGACAGACCTTTTCTCATGAAAGGAGAGATGGAATGGTCAAAGACAGCCTTAGGGATAAAGCTGTAGTTGGCCACGGGGTTATTCTTCATGACCTCGAAAGACGTGAGCTCCACAACGCGCGCTATAACATCATCCGTGACTGACAGATTCAGGTACTGCGCGATGCGTTCCACTTCCCATTCAGGATTCTGAATGAATAGTAAAATGATATGGGGAAGCAGACAAATTTTTATTTAGGAAGACTGGACATACTAAAATGACGCCAGGTGGGTATGTATGAAAGTGGGGTGCAACAAACTCACCTCCTTCATGTCTTCATAAAATAAATAGAGTATATTCCTTTTCTCTTTCACTTTCCAATAACCCTTAACATGGTCATACCAGGAGCCCCAGGCCACTGTGAATAGGAAGAATAGAGCAACAATGTATAAATTAGTTTCTATGGTACTGTATTTTATTCTGAAATCTGAAAAGTCTCTATCCATGTAGATATATGAAAGCATCTACCCTATAGGTTTATACATGTCTGTAAAGTAGCTACAGCTAGTTACATGACCGGCTCCATCTCCACAAAGCTCTCATAACACCATTTTTTGGTCAGCTTGTTTCAGAGAAATTTGAATTCCAAGATATGGATGTCCAGTTCTACATAAGCTGTGTTAGAATGTTGTAAATGCATGCATTTCTATACTACAGATTAAATATCAGTTGAAGGTGTGTTGAATGGTAACTGTTGAGACTTGTTTGCACCTTATATACATTTTATAAAACATATTTTCCAAAAGAGAACTATATTACCTTTAATGTGTTGAATGGTAATACAGCTCAGTCTGTCTCAGAAAGAGTTGTATATCATAACTGCTTGTTTTTTTAAGTGATTGTTAATTGGCTAATTGATTGCACGTGACATCGGGAGGTGGTCCATTGGGAAGGTAAAGGCTGGGTTCTACATTTTATATTTTTCTATTGCCAACTAAGCCTAGAGCACAGAGAGCACATGAAAGGAAAATACCATCTTGATAATGGACTTGTAAACTGTGAAATTTTATGTCATCAAGGACAAAGACAGCTTAATTCACTAAGTCCCTTGATAACTAGGATAGTTAAATTGATAATTCAATGACCCTGAATGACATTCATAGAATTGATGAACACATGACATTATGTTAAACTGTCCAATATTTTTTGATGCCCGAAAATGGGGGGGACTATGTACAAAAGTTCAGAGTTTGAGAGTATGATGTTTGAGACACAGCCATTCTGTTAAAATAGGCTTGCTATCCTATATCAGTACCTTTTTGACTCTTAATAAATAAGAATACTCAGGAGATGGTGCTCTTGAACCTTTGAAGTGGTAGAATTCTCTAAGATGTTTCAGCATGATATTTTCCTGCTTTGTCATTCCATCAACCTCATTGTGATTCTCATTAGCATCATACAGTGCTGGCAACTGCTTTCAGATAAAGTGATGAAGATAGTATTATACTTACACTCTCCCCTCATGAACTTTTGGATGTAGTTTTCCCAGGGTCCTGGTTCAGGATGGTAAAGACACATCCTGTCAAAGTGGTAGTAGCTTACCAAGTTGTCCTTAGCATTGCGGGCCACATAGATGACCTGGGCAGTGTAGTTGTGGGAGTGGGGGTCAGGGGCAGGAAAAATCCATTCAAATTACAGTCACATACACAAAATGGTATACTTATTCTGCCCTGACAATGAGTAAAGCAAGTATTTACCTTACCTTGCATTTATTTTCCCAGAATCCTTCAGGCACAAGCTGAATAGGCAAATGCGTCTTGATTATCCTTGGCGGACTCATCATGAAAAGATGATCTAGTCCTGAAAGAGAGAGCAGATTTAAGGATAGGACTTTTACAACATGACACCAGGAAGGGTGGGAGAGGGGCAGAAAGGCTGCTCCCATTTCAGGTGACCTCAGGTGTTTCCAGTACCTGGAAAGACTGTACAACCATTAACAGTGTTAGCCCCGGAGCAACTGGGACTCATTCCTAATCAAGGAAGCTGCTTAAATTAGTGGACTATCCTCTTCAAAATTGTTTGTATCTTCTATATGAATGGGTGCAGGATCGCTGTAAATAATGCTTTTTCAGTACAGTGTTGACTGTCCGCAGGTGTGCACTTTCTGGAGAAATAAAGACTCTTATAACAATGGCAAGGCGCATTGAAGCTGTTCTGGCGGCTCGTGGTGGACAAACTCCTTACTAAGACACTTTATGTTGGTTTTTCCATTAATTTGTCACCTGTGTGTGTGTTTGTTAATCATCATCGCAAGATATATACTTGCATGCAAACAAATGCGCTGTCAAAGTCCAACAAAAACCTCTCTTCAAAAACCCAACCAAAAGGGTTTTTTTTAAGGCTGGGGAACCAGGCCCTTTTGTAAGGCACAACAATCAGGCGAACGGGGAGCAACTGCCCTGAGTACAATTAAAGTCACCTGGCTCCCCTGCCTGGGTGTAATGGCGATGCAGTCCAAGGGGGCACCCCCCTTCCCGGCACCGCAATATATACTGTATACAGTGTATACAGTATTCGTGCAGCAACACAATTTTTGTTGTTTTGGCTCTGTACTCCAGAACATTGGATTTAATTTGAGCGTTTTTTTAGAGGACAAAAAGTAACAAATTAACATAAACTTAGTAATCATATTAAATTAGACCCCCACCATTCCGGCTTCAAACCTGGACACTCAACGGAGACTGCACTCCTCTCCGTCAGCGAGATGGTTCATGCAGCTTGGGCAGCCTCCCTCTCCTCTGTGCTAATACTCCTAGACCTCTCTGCCGCCTTCGACACTGTAGATCACTTCATCCTCCTGTCGTCCCTGTCTGCAGCGGGAATCGGCGGCTCGGCCCTGGCCTGGATTATGTCCTACCTCTCGGAACGCTCCTCCCAGGTTGCCTGGGCTGGTAAAGTATTGGCACCCTGTCCCTTTACCACAGGAGTCCCCCAGGGCTCAGTCCTTGGTCCCCTCCTTTTCTCCACCTACACCAAATCCCTTGGCCCTGTTATCACTGCTCACTGTCTTTCTTACCACTGCTATGCTGACGATACTCAACTATTTCTCTCCTTCTCACCCTCTGAAACTCAGGTGTCAGCCTGCATCTCCGCTTGCCTGAGAGACATCCAGAGCTGGATGGACAACCACTATCTCAAGCTCAATCCAGGCAAGACTGAGCTCATCTACATTCCTGCTCTAACCTCTCCCCCTCTCAATCTCTTCATTTCCCTAGGAGACACTCCACTGACCCCAACGCCCTGTGCCAGGAACCTCGGAGTGGTGATGGACAACAGGCTGTCCCTCTCCGAGAACATCGCAGTGGTAACCAGGGCGTGCAGGTCCTTCCTGTACAACATCAGGAGAATCCGTCCCTTCCTCACCACCCACTCAACCCAGCTCCTGGTACAAGCGATGGTGCTGTCCCGCCTGGACTATTGCAACTCTCTTTTTACCTTTTAGGGTTGTTTTAACGCACTTGTTTCTAGTTCAGAAATGCACTATGTACGTCGCTCTGGATAAGAGCATCTGCTAAATGACTATAATGTAATGTAATGCAAGGTAAAGGCTATAGATACAGCATTTAACCCCCTCTAGTGTCTCATATGGAGATTGCGTTTCATAACACCACTGCGGTTAAAAACTGGTTGCCAGATTGACTCGCCTGCATTTTGTGTACATGACGTTATCCTACTTCATCTGAGTGTGAAGATTGGAGTCAGACACAGAATCAATCATGTCAAGTGAGAAATCTTTTGTGGTTGGACAAGTAATAAATTCATAAACAAATTTTGCAATATGTAGAAATGCATGACCTCCATAGATGTAGTTTGCTCTATGTGGTGGTGTTTTACAAATTCACGTAACTGTGATGGTTTCCAGTGGCGGAGAATCAAATGCAACAGGAGTGGGAATCAGAACAAGTCACTCACAACAATGAGGACCACAAATAGATTAAACCCCAAAAGGGTAGGACAAAAAAATGAAATAATCATAGAAGCTAAACAGCCAAATGATAATCAGTCCAGGAAAATAGGGTGAACTCGAAACACGAGTAAGAACACAAAACGAAGTCTCCCGAGCTCAATACTAGAGCGAACATGAGAAAGAAAAGAACACCTTCGGCACGTAAAACTAACACGTCCAGAAGAAGGTGAAACAAAAGTGAAACCACTAAAGAAAAACTGTCTCAGTGAGAACAGCAAGGACAAAATAGCACAGCGAAGCTAACAGAAGGAGATAATCCTATACCTGAAATAATAAAGCTACAAAGCAAGTCCCTCATGAACATAAAACAAGTTTAATATCATGAGGTCGCTTGTACCTGGCTATACCTCAATGTAATATGAAATGACAAAGAAGCACCGGGGAAGCGGAAGTGAGAAACTTAAATACCCCGCAGCTAGAAGCACAGGTGAAATGAATAACGAGCAAGGGGAAGCAAAACCCCGGAACGGAACGTGAAAAAAATCTGATAGATTCTCAATCGGAAAAAACAGGACGAAAACCACAACATAAAAGGAAACAATAACCCAAGAACCATGACACTAACCACAGTGAGCAAAAGTCGTAATCTAGGTCTATAGCCAGGGGTGGAAATCTCAGAATGAGAGGCGTTTTCGCTCGTTGTGAAATAAATTTGTCAATTTAGCCAAGGTTTTACCCGGTTACAGCCTGGCTACATCCTAGCCAGTTAAAAAAGTTTCACATTTCAACCAAATGCAGCCGGTTTTTCACAGACGCGAGATGCCGTTTCACCGTCTTTTCACCGACTTTCCTACACACAAATATTCACTGGGACGCTAGATGACCTCTCGTAAACCATTGTGCAAACAGCCAGCAGCCGACAGCATATTAGCTACACTGTGAGCCCACTATCTGGGTAGCAAGCTAGCTAACGCTAATGTCTCATTGTGAGATAAAAGAAAAGCAAAATGCCAGAAATACTTTTTTCGGTCATACTGTAATAGATTAAGGTCTGAACTCCAGCTAACAGAAGATAGATAGAGTTCAATAGAAAAATTAGTCAGGAGACACAGCCCTTCAAGTGATCCATCCGTATCTACTGCATATCTGGCAGCAGAGTGATGGTTTGAGACTCGTTTGATACCTCAGAGCCTTGATGACTTACAGCCATTTAGCCAACCATGGGTTCCATACTATACCCGTGTAATTTCCAGCTTAAGCTAGTCCCACCCCCCAATTCCTATAGAGATCCATTCAAATGCAGAGAGGTTATAGTATTGCTTGTCAGAATACCAGAAAATATTATTTTGATATCCTTTTATACCCAGTCATGATGGCATCACCTGTTTACTTGCGGAATGTTCCTAACAGGTGTTTTTTTTAACTTCCCAGTCTTTTTTTTTTTTGCCCCTGTCCCAACTTTTTTGGAACGTGTTGCAGGCATGAAATTCGGAATTTTTGTACATTTACAAAAATCAATGAAGTTGATAAGGTAAAACATTAAATATCTTTTCCCCTTAAATATGTCCTACCTGGGAATCGAGACCCTTGATGACTTGTATTGCTTGTAAGAGCACCAGAAAATACGATATAAAGTGTCTTTTGATGTTGTTGGGTCACAGACATCAGGAAGTCATGTGACCAAATATTAAAAATGATTACTTTATTCTGCATTATGTTAAACTGGCCAATATTTTTTGATGCTCAAAAATGGGGGGGGGGGACTATGTACAAAAGGTTCTATAATTTATAAACGGTTTATCGGATATGGATGAAATTAAAGCTGACAGTCTGCACTACAACCTCATTGTCATTGTATCCATTTAAACTCAAAGTGCTAGAGTACAGAACCAAAATTACAAAAATGTGTGTCACTGTCTAATGAATTATGGTACTCACTGTATATGTAAACACACACACCACACACATCAGAACAGGTATAATGAGATAAATACCAGAAAGGATGGGAGGGGAGGAGCATTGCTCAAGGAATGGGCTCCTCACAGGTATGGGGTCTCTCCTGCATGCCTCCATGTCTCCATTGTGAAGTAACAGGTCTACTATCTCCTGAATCCAGGTAGTTCCTACATTAAATAAAAATAGGCAGAATGACAGAAACATTGTCGTTCAGAACACAAATAATTAATAAATGCGTAGAATCAAGGGTGTAGGAGTGTTATGGCACCTGGGGGGGACACGTGAATGCTCGGGGGGTCCGGCGCATGCCCCAACGGGAAGACAATTTTTGAAGAGCAGCATGAAATTCTCATTTCTGGTGACTTTTGAGAACAATATTTATAATTCTGCTGTTAACAAAAAAAATCTATCCAGCCTACTTCTTGCTAAATTTCCCTCCCTAACTTCCTGAAAGTCCCAAAAACCTATCATTGGTGGAATGTTGGGAAAATGTAAATAATAAAGCCGCAAAAACAGTCCATATATCACATTAAAGTTAGTCAAGCCGGAAAGTCTGAACACCCCTTTCACCTTCTCCACGTTTTATTACATTACAGACACATTCTAAAATAGATTGAGTTCATTTTTTGTCTCAAAATTCTACACAAAATAGCCCATAATGACAAAGTGAAAACATGTTTTTAGAATTTTTTTCAAATGTATTAAAAATCTAAAACTGAAATCTTTCATTTACATAAGTATTCATACCCTTTGCTTTAACAAATTTTTAAAGTGTCATATTTAATATTTGGTCACATATCCTTTGCATGCGGTTACTTCCTGAAGTCTGTGACCCATCAACAACAAAAGACTCTCGATATCTTATTTCCAGGTACTGTCACAAGCGATACTATAAGCTCTCTGCATTTGAATGGATCTCTATGGGAATTGGGGGGTGAGACTAGATTCAGCTGTAAATTACACTGGTACAGTATGGAACACATGACAGGCTAAATGGCTGTAAGTCATCAAGGGTCTGAGCTATCGAACAAGCCCCAAAGCCCAAACCATCACTCCGTTGCCAGATATGGAGTAGATGTGGATGGATCACTGCAAGGGTTATTTCTCCTGACTCATTTTCCTATAGAACTCTATGGGGGAAAAAGTCATGAGAAACAACCCTTAAAGGGATCCATCCACATCTACTCCATATCTGGCCGCAGAGTGATGGTTTGGGGCTCGTTTGATACCTCCCAGCATTGAGCATGCCAATTGTATGCTTTCTCAAGACTTGCAACATCTGTGGCATCGTGTCATGTGACAAAAACACACATTTGAGTGGTCTTTTATTGTCCCCAGCAAAAGTTGTGTCAGTGTAATGGTCTCATTGAAGGAGAAATGCTGAGTAGCGTGAATGGAAACAAATTTGTGCACAAAATTTAAAACAAATAACTTTTATTTGCGCAGGGAAGTACATGGCAATTTTCAGAGGCTCCACTTTAATGCTCCTCATCAGAGGTTCACTGTTGGGCCTGGTTTCCTGTTCTGAGAGAGAGAGAGAGAGAACAAAATAGAAATAACATGTTATTGACATTTGACTTCCAAATGGGTTTTGGCCTTGCTCCATTTTGTTGGTCGGAACAAAGATGCCTTGCAGAACGGGCAGTGAAACCTCTTGCAGCATGTGGTGCATATCTTAAGTGGCAAGGATCGTTCTTTTTGTATTGTTATATGAATCTTGAAAAAGAGAAAGCCTAATTGGTCAATTTGAACACTTAGTTAATTTCACTGACACAAATTCAGCCTAGTACTGGACCAAAAGACATTTTGAATATTCTGTCCTGGATTGAGCTTAATATGTGACTGTGAAATCACTTCATATATACAGCACATGACAGAATCTAACACGAGTAAGTAGTGTAAGCCTATAGATGCAGAATACATAATAACTGACTATTAAAAATACCCAACATTACAAAACAGTCCAAATGAAGACTGGCTGATAACACGTAATGTGGGGGTAAACAGGCAGTCAGCGCAGTTTAGCTAATTATTAAGATTAATTAAACTTCATTCAAATGGTAAAACAATTAGTATTAAACAAACATTTACACTGGAGACAGAACTGCTAATGTAATGTAGCTGACAGACACAGATCATATCGACATGCTTTTATCTTTTGAAGTTTAATCAATGTGCTGGCTAGAATTCATTATCATAGCTAGTCAAATAGTTGGGCTTTCCAAAATCTCGCTACGGCTTCATTAAACAAATAAACAAATGAGGCCAACGTCAACGTTTGTTCGTTTTGCAGCAAGCTATTGGTAAACTAACATTATAACAGATGATGGTTTGTAGTGCCTTTTAAATATGCTTCGATTATCCTGGAATCGAACATTTACATTAGCAAAGACTATCATAAGCTAACGTTAAATTCTATTTAGCTAAATGTTAGATACGTTAGCCAGCAAGATCTATTTAAGTAACGTTAGCTAGCTAACATTACATGCCCAACCTAATGCTAACGTTAGATCCATAGCCATACACTCTGGCTAACTCTCGAAACGGTGTCAGATTCACGTTCACGTTACACACATAGCGTTAGATAGCTACTCATACTTCGACTAGCTAGCTAACGTTAACTTTGCTGTCCAATTCAAGACACCAGAATTGTTTTTAACGTGAAACAAATAAAACTTGATTCATATTCAGTTTTGTACTCACATTCAGATTGTCCTCCATCTTCTTGTTTCTCTTGTGCATGCGCAGGACTCAAGGGCCCTGAGACTGCACTGCTCCGGTATTGCAGGCACACACCCTTCTCGAAGCGTCTCCAGTCAAGTCGCGTTACACTTTTCCATATTAAAAAAATACCAACGGTAGATTGCTGTGAGCGTTGTATTTCCTCAGCATTATCCTTTATTCGGCTTCATACACTTATTGGAGTCGACTCTTAAGGCCGTGATTTACTCGCACGAATAAATCGCACGTTGAAAAATAAAAACGAACTCCTGTATTGTTCATAAAATCTTGCACATCAAACGCGAACTGTCCTTTGCGAAAAAGCGGCATTTAATTTATTCGCAGCAAGTTCGTTCTTTGCAAAACTATTTATCTATCCAATCATAACAAGTTTCCATGACTGACGTCACCACACTGCCACAACAAACTACAACATCCAATATGGCGGACCAACTGATTTTATGTGTGTCACAGTATAGCGTCCTCTTTCATAACATTACATTACATTACATAAGAGACATAATAGTTACAAAGACAACGATTTGAAGGACAATTTGTGGAAAACCATAGCCGATCAAATAGGCTATGAAGATGGTGGGTTTATAGCTAAATGGTTGCAATACGCACAACTTGCTATCTGATGAGCTCCCACAGGTTATTAGCATTGGCTTAAAAGTTGTCTCCAGCTATTTTAGCCAGCTAACGTTAGCTAACCTTTAGATCTAACGTTAACGTTGATAGCAGCTCACGTGAATAAAATAACAACCAGTGGCGATTACACACAAACATAGCTACACGATACTTAGGCCTATTTATTTTTTTGACTTTAGGCAAGTTCATGTAGGCTACGCTGTGTCGTTTGCCTTGGTGAAAACAAAGGATGAAAGCTAGTTAACCGCTATATGTGATATTGTTTCGTGGATATTTGCCGTAGTAATTGTGGGCTATAGGCTAACCGAAGGAGAAAGACGACACGTAGTCTAGCTACCGGGTCTGGCCAGGGGCAGCCACTGTGATGGAGGGAGAGAAAGGGGGAGGAGGAGAAGGGCAGGGTAGAGTAGCCTATATGAAATGTTTTTGCTGTCACACGGTTGTCTGTGTGCGTGGCAAATAAAGTTACCCAAAAATCTTATTCCGACTCCTGTGTGGATTTCCTGATTACTGATAGCCAAAAATAAGTACCGAAAATAAAACACGTCTCAAACGTACTATAAACCCGAGTCGACTCCTATACGTGTCGTCCGTAAAATATCGTAATTCAAGTGACAACTGATGTTACTAAAGGTTAGACTATTCAAGCTAACAGGGAGCAATCCGCTAGCCGACAGGGCTAGCAGGCTAAATTACCTCAGACAAAGCTAAACAGGGAGCTATCAGCTACACAACATCAAACTAAATGTACTCCAAATCAACGTATAAAGGCCTTTACACATCGGGGACGTAACGAATAAGCGAGGCGAAAATGCGAAAGATTTGTCGGCGAATATTTCGCGTAAAAACCTGACACCTGCAACGATGCGAAAAAACGAAAAACGCGTTCTTTTTCACGGTTGAAAATCCCTGCGAATAAAAATGGATTACTCTTGACGACCTGGTTATCCGTTCGGTCCATCACGGAACGAAAGTGTATTTTTTTTGCCTCTACCAGAACGTTAAAAACAGAGCATGCTTAAATTACATTGCCAAAATATTGAACGGGGCTTATTATGTGTCCATTTTTACTTATGTAAAGTTTGTTTTGTCTACAACATGCTCTCCTCTTCCCTCCTTTTACGGACATACGTGTCCCTGAGATTTTTCCACTGCTTCTTGATCTCTTCCACTAATATAAAGGTTTAACCACAACATAATACATTACGTCATTTCAGCAAACAAACATCTTTAAAATAAATTTGTCGTAGTCTATACAGTGTACAATATAGCCTAAAGTAGCCTATGCGATTTTGATTATAAATGCTTGAACAGTTTTGTTTTCGGTAACGTTACGTTGGGTGGACGTCAGATGCCAGTAGACCTACAGGTAGGCTACATGTTCCGATCATTTTGTAAGATTGCAGGCTATTCTTTAAATGTGAAACTGCACCAAAAAACAGTTGACCGGGCTATATTATTTTGCTAATACTCCCGCCATTTGTTGCCAACTAATTTATTAAGCTACTGAGTAACCGTAGCCTATGCCGAGTGTAACTGATTCGGTTGACAATTATGTAGGCTACTGCGGTGCGGTAGTCAGCAGTTCACATAGGCTAGTCAGTTCTGTAGTTCTGTAGAACTCACTGAACTGTGGTAGTAGGAGTAGTCTGTGGTCAGTACAGTTCGCTACAGTTCCTATGAAAATCCCACCTGTTCTCACTGAATTGTGATAGGCTTCCTCATGGCAACCAGCAAGTTTCCCTTTCATTTTGAGACGGATGTGTGCGGGTTGGACCCGTAATGCACGACTCAGAACACTGACGTAATAATAAATGCCCGCAAGGGCTTTATTATGGGGAAATCCAAAATCGTAGTCACAAGCAAAGTCCAAAAACCAATAAATCCAGCCAAACCAAAGATACAGTACCGAGGGAGAAGGCAGTCTTGAAATCGGTATCCGTGCACAAGTTCAGTAACCAGAGTAGCTGTCAGCGGAGCAGGAGTACAATGCAGGGGTAAAGCAAAGTTCGTAGTCGTGGGGCGTAGCTGGAGTCAGACCGAAGTCCTATCCGCGGGGCAGAGGTACAGAACAGACAGCAGGCAAAACTCGTGGTCAAAAACAGGCAGTGGAAACGATAGGCAGGCAGTAACGATGGTCAGTAAACAGGCTAGATCAATAACAGTAGTCAAAACAATGGAAAACGCTCAAAAGTGACAGTAGTAAACTAAAGGCAACAATTTCGCAAAGACATGACATGAACACTGATCTTATATGCAGGTGTAGACAGGTGCAGACACTTAGCTTGAGAGCAGCAGGAAATGGAAAACAGCTTGAGAAAATGAGACGCGTAACAAGGCAATTAGTAAATCGTTAGTAGTTATCCTATCCTATACCTGACATTAGTAAATGACATGCACGAGAAACGTAAGGTAAACATGAACACATAGAGAGTTAGTATTACCCAATCCTGATCTAAAGTTAGTAGATTAGTAAATAGACATGAGAGAATGAAACAATTAGGGAAGCGTGAGCGACAGCAAGAGAAAGAAACAGCATGAACGCAAGGCTGCGGAAAAACATGGAAATGTGTATGCTAACAATGAACTGCATCATAACAAACAGAACACAAGCATGGCATGAACAGAAAATAAACTGACACACTAAACATGAAACGTGGCATCAACATGACAGAAACGTAACACATTTATCTCTATGTTTCATTCCGACTATCAGGTCCGCCTTTAGCTATAACGTTAGCTGACGTGCACGCAAGCGTATGAACGAATCATTGAGTGATGATCCGGTACACTCAGTTCACTTTAAAATTTGTTCAAAAAGATTTGTTCGTTCGCGTACTGCCCAACACTAGTCACCACGCACACAAGCAAGAACCAGGCCTGCAACGAGTTATTTGTTTATGCCGGCTTTTGGGGGTATTTGTTAGTGTTTTAAAGTGTGTGGGCCCACCACTATTGTTACATTTGTGACATTGAGAAACATGTATTTTGTTCTTTTCTCTTGTGTGTCTGGTACATTAAAGGTACGTGCACTTGTTTTTGTTTAAAGCACAAGGTGATTTGCTCTGTTCCTGGTACAGCTAATACATTCCTATGGGTTTCATTTAAAGCGTGGTGTACTTGCTCTAGTACTGTTTACAGTCAAAGTAATTAGACCCTATCTATTTAAAAAAGCTATAGATAGTTAGTTTGATTAGCTTTATACTTACAGCTAGTATTATATTGTCCACTGGAAGAAAAAAATATATATATACAGGTGCAGCTCAAAAAATTAGAATATCGTGAAAAAGTTCAATATTTTTTGTCACTCATATATTGTGAAATATTTCAAGCCTTTATTTCTTGTAATTTTGATGATTATGGCTTACAGCAAATGAAACCCAAATTCAGTGTCTCAGAAAATTAGAATATTTTGCTTTAACATATTTTTAAAGTACCATATTTAATATTTGGTCGCATATCCTTTGCATGCTGTTACTTCCTGAAGTCTGTGACCAATCAACATCAAAAGACTCTCGATATCTTATTTTCAGGTGCTGTTACAAGCGATACTATAACCTCTCTGCATTTGAACTGATCTCTATGGGAATTGGGGAGTGAGACTAGATTCAGCTGTAAATTACACTGGTACAGTATGGAACACATGGCTGGCTAAATGGCTGTAAGTCATCAAGGGTCTGAGCTATCGAACGAGCCCCAAACCATCACTCCGTTGCCAGATATGGAGTAGATGTGGATGGATCACTGCAAGGGTTATTTCTCCTGACTAATTTTCCTATAGAACTCTATGGGGAAAAAAGTCAGGAGAAACAACCCTTAAAGGGATCCATCCACATCCACTCCATATCTGGCTGCAGAGTGATGGTTTGGGGCTTGTTTGATACCTTAGACCCTTGATGACGTACAGCCATTTCGCCAGTCATATGTTCCATACTGTACCAGCGTAATTTACAGCTGAATCTAGTCTTATCCCCCAATTCTCATAGAGATCAGTTCAAATGCAGAGAGGTTATAGTATCGCTTGTAACAGTACCTGAAAATAAGATGGTATCAAACAAGCCCCAAACCATCACTCTGCGGCCAGATATGGAGTAGATGTGGATGGATCCCTTTAAGGGTTGTTTATCCTGACTTTTTTCCCCATAGAGTTCTATAGGAAAATGAGTCAGGAGAAATAACCCTTGCAGTGATCCATCCACATCTACTCCATATCTGGCAACAGAGTGATGGTTTGGGGCTCGTTCGATAGCTCAGACCCTTGATGACTTACAGCCATTTAGCCAGCCATGTGTTCCATACTGTACCAGCGTAATTTACAGCTGAATCTAGTCTTATCCCCCAATTCTCATAGAGATCAGTTCAAATGCAGAGAGGTTACAGTATCGCTTGTAACAGTACCTGAAAATAAGATATCGAGAGTCTTTTGATGTTGATTGGTCATAGACTTCAGGAAGTAACAGCATGCAAAGGATATGCGACCAAATATTAAATATGATACTTTAAAAATATGTTAAAGCAAAATATTCTAATTTTCTGAGACACTGAATTTTGGGTTTCATTAGCTGTAAGCCATAATCATCAAAATTACAATAAATAAAGGCTTGAAATATTTCACTATGTGTAATGAATCTATATAATATATGAGTTTCACTTTCTGAAATGAGTGACAAAAAATATTGAACTTTTTCACGATATTCTAATTTTTTGAGCTGCACCTGTATATATATATATATATAGACATATACATGTATTGGTATTATAATCCGCTCTGTGCGACATGGGCACATACAGAGCTCCCCTGGCTACGAGGGAGAATCACTTGTTCCACATGACCACCCGTGACTCCACGAAGCCCGGGAGCCCGTGAGTACAGTCACTTTCAGCTCTATTGAGTGAAGCGGCCCATTGTAAGTAGCACGTGGGTCACCATGCACACAAGCAAGGACCAGGCCTGCAACGAGTTATTTGTTTATGCCGGCTTTTGGGGGTATTTATTTGTGTTTTTGTTACGATCTCCGTAGTGGTAGAGGTAAGGACCCAAACGCAGACCACAGGATAAGGCACAAGAGTTCTTTATTCCGTTCAGGGGTCAAGCCAGGTGATCAGAGGTAGGTAGGTACAAAACAAACGACAGGCGATAGGGCAATGAGGGACAATCCAGGAAGTCGACAAACCAGGGAATCTGATTTCAGGCAGTGCAAAAGGATCAGGCAGGAGAATAGTCGGTAAACAAACGTGGTCAAAGTCGAACGGCAAACTGGGCAGACAAGGGCAAGGCAAAAGAATAGTAACAAAAGGGTATCGTTGAGGCAGAAACAGATCACTGGCATAAACACAGGTAGCAGGCACAGGAAAAGTAAAACGACAATCCGACCCAGACTGGAAGTAACAAAGGGCTTAAATGCACAAGTAACTAATGACACAAGAGGAATCAGGTGTGTGAGGGGCGGGGTTCCAAACGAGACACAATGAAATACATCTGGGAAACAATTAAACAACCACAGAGACAACTAGGGAAAACGCGGACTGGATTCCAAACATACACAATGACAGATGACCTGGAGTTTCAGGAAATCGTGCATAGAGTAAGATGACAGGAAGAGGAGATCAGATGCAGCTGAGAATGATTAGCAGAGAAAGAACAGCATGAAAAATGTGCGCTCTAATATGTTAGTGAGATTAGTAACTATACACACACCCCTGCCGTTAGTATGATTAGTAAGTATATACAAATTAGTCTGTTAGTGGAGTTAGTAGATCTAATCTTATCGTTAGTCTGTTAGTGGTAATTAGTAAATCTAATTGCTCAGAGATAGGTAAGAAGCAAGAGGGAAACCGAACACCAATGAAAACACCGGAAAAGTACAGAGACGTAAAACTGGGAGTGACAGATCGAATGTAAACAAGCAGACACAAGACAACTAAGAAAACCCGGAAAATAAACAATACATACAAAATAACGATACAAATAACAGGCATTACTCAGATCCTTACAGTTTTAAAGTGTGTGGGCCCACCACTATTGTTACATTTGTGACATTGAGCAACATGTATTTTGTTCTTTTCTCTCTTGTGTGTCTATTACTGGTACATTAAAGGTGCGTGCACTTGTTTTTGTTTAAAGCACAAAGTGATTTGCTCTGTTCCGGGTACAGCCAATACATTCCTCTGGGTTTCATTTTAGATTTATACTTGCAGCTAGTATTATATTGTCCACTGGAAAAAAAAATATAGACATATACATATAATGGTATTATAATCCTGGTCTCCCTTTATACAAATTCTTTCCCACTCTATTCGATTTATATCTAGAATTATTATATATTAGATACTCTTCCCATCTCTAAATCACTGTTATACTGGGGTTGTATACAAAAGGTAGTGGTTGGTGTACAACTATTGACTTGTGAATCTCACTGTGTTCTTATTGATGTCTTTTGTGTAAAGGACATAATTGATGTGTGCTGGTTTGCATCGCTGTCCCAACTTAAAGTATATACATTCTTAAATTCAATACATTACTTGTTTATATAAAGAAGTTGTCTGGTCTAGTCATTTCATTCTGAATAATAAGCTGAGTTCATTAAACATCAACAGTTTGCTGGGTATAGTTTACTCCTGTTCAGGATAGCATTAGTATACGAACCCGTAGCCCCATCTTCCTAGTTTATTCCCTTTCACGCGTCTATAGACACTGAGTAGGGGGTGGGCGCTACACTTCTATTTATAGCAGGAGCTTGTGAACAAAAACAGTGAAAATTAACGTAAATAATCTGTAAAGTAGGCTACTCGGCCTATTGCAACTTCAAACTCGGCAATGCTCTAGCTCGTTTACATAATGTTAATAGGCAATATAGATAGCATCACGCACATATGAAAATAACTTTACAGTGCACATGTAGACAGGTCTTCTTTTTGTAATATTTAAAGTGGAAAATGCTTTAATTTACCAATTTTCCAAAGTATCCTACTTGAAATCTCCTCAGAAAACCACGGCTGGCACGCAACCACGCGCTACAAAGACAGGGTCTGTGTAGCAGGTAAAAAAAACCCCGCTCCGCCTCTGTGTCCCATGTATTCCTGGCGTAAGGGCCGAAACATACCTTACGCAAATACATAAACGTGTACGCTTCTAGCTACGCGAACAGTTTGTTTTTTTGCCATGACATTTGTGAAAGACAAGCCAGAGCGTTGCAGCGAGGGACGCTATATCAGGCAACAACAGTAAACAACTTTCTTGTTCGATCTGTACTTTCCTCCGGTTTGCATTTCACAAATGTCATTGCAAAAGAAAAACCGTTCGCGTAGCTCGAAGGGTCCACGTTTGCGTATTTGCGTGAGGTATGTTTCGGCCCTAAAAGACATAAACACTGGCGATGTGTGCTTAACGTGTGTGACAGAATTGTGGAGAATGCGCACGTGTGTAATTTACGGAATAGATATGGATGGATAACTTGGAGTTTCTTCTGCTGACTTATTTTCCCATAGAGTTCAATAGGAAAAAATTTCAGGAGAAACAACCCTTAAAGTGATCCATCCATATCTACTGCATATCTGGCAGCAGTGTGATACCCCAGACCTTTGATGACTTACCGCAATTTTACCAACCATGTATTACATACTGTTCCAGCATCATTACAGCTAAATCTAGTCCCACCCCCCAATTCCCATAGAGATTCATTAAAAGGTAGAGACGTTATATTATCGCTTGAAAGAGTACCAGAAAATAAGATATCAAGAGTCTTTTGATGTTGTTGGGTCACAAACATCAGGAAGTCATGGCATGCAAAGGATATGCGACCAAATATTTAAAATGAATACTTTATTCTATATATAAATGCAGGGGTGCCAATAATTGTGGCCAATTATTGTTTATAACCCTTTTTACTAATTTTTACCAGGGGTGCCAATAATAGTGGAGGGCACTATATGTATATGTGTGTATATACACATATATACATACATACAGTAAGAATGTTTTTTACAAATATTCTATACATTAATTACTGTATTATTTAGTATCCATTTATAGTTTCTTCTGTCTAAAGTCAGTCATTTAAAGTGTTAGTAGTCAGAAACAGTTCCACACACTTCCCTCTTTTTGCTCATTAAAGCCCTCATAGTACTGCTCACCTGATTTGGGATAAGTAGCAACGAGGATGTCAGTACAGTCAGGGCAGAAAGCCCAAACAGACTCAATGTTTTGGGCAAACTGCTCCCTCAGCGGAATTCCTCTCACTTTCTTCAAAGGAACGCGAATGAGTAAATTTTGTGCTTTCTCATAAGTCTGGCTGTATGTCGGCGTTTCTTCCATTCTTGTTCTTTAGAACACTGAAAAGAGACGAAAAAGTAGTCAGAACTCTTATTTTTAAAGGGGAAGAGGTGAAAACAAGAATGTTGGAAACTTGTTCAACAAGAATTCAATCCAGTATCTTATTCATATGTAGATTACTTTAACCCCTGTGGGCAGAGGCTTAATCTAGCCCACTTTCACTTGTTTTGTACCGTTTTGTTTAAAGCTGTAAAACTCCAGGGGCCACATGTATAAAACTTTCAGTAAAAGAACATGTGAAAGAACACTCAGGGAGAAAGCCGGAAATCTGCTTTCGCAACGTTTGGCATTTTTTCCCCTCTGCCTTTCTATCACTGTGTTGCCATATCACACTGTCATTGCGTACACATGGTGTCTAGCGTGTGCAGAGGTACGCAGGTTCTCTGATGTTATCCAGTTGTGTTAAAAAAAAAATAGCAGTACAACATCAGTAACCTGATGAACCACTGTTATTAGTAGTAGTGATATTTCTGCATGGCAAATAATTTACTTGTAGATGTAGTAGTGTAATAGAAAAACAACAGACCCAACTGTCATGACATGCACGCTGCTTGTTCTGAGTAATTGACTAATTCATTGAAAGGGGCATGTTCAAAATAATAGCAGTGTGGAGTTTAATTAGAGAATTCATTCATTCTGTGAAAAAACGGGTGTCATTAATTGTCCTTTATTAAGGAAGAAGGGAAGCAAATGTTTCACACATTGTTATAAAATATATTTCCTTCTGAATTGCTAAGTAAAATGGGCCGTTCCAAACATTGTTGGGAGGAACAACGTAATTTGATTATGCGTTTTTTTTCCTCTCCAATCAACTTTTTAAACAAGTGCAGGAAATTATAGGATGCTCAGCTAAAAAGATCTCAAATGCTTTAAAATGGCAACAAAAACCCAAAACACGCGGAAGAAAACGAGCAACTACAGTTAAAACGGATCGAAGAATAGTCAGAATGGCAAAGATTCAGCTCAATCCCCCGAGCTCAACCCCATTGAAAACTTGTGGGGTGACATTAAAAATGCAGTTTCTGAAGCAAAACCCAAATATTCACAGGAACTGTGGAATGTAGTTTGTTCATCCTGGGCTGAAATAACCGTTTCTAGGTGCCACAAGTTGGTTGACTCGATGCAATGCAGACACGCAGCAGTTATCAAAAACAATGGTTATGCAACTAAATATTAGTTCAGTAATTTAAAGTGAAGTTAAATCTTGAAAAATTTCTTCTTTAAGTGTTTGAGTTTGAAGAGAAAAATGTCAACACTGCAATTTTTTTTTTACATATTAATATTCCCTTTATTTGCTTCCTGTAAAAGAATAATGCAGACTTGATGAAATTTGTTAATGCTTTGATTTGGAATCGAATGTGTAATGTTTCCACTACATTTGAAATATGGAACTAAAAGCTATTAAAAAATATTTGCACTTTATTCACTTTTTTGAACGCACTGCTATTTATTTGAACACCACTACATCTGAATTTCTGCAAGAAAACTCGCTTACGCAGCTTTCTGAGGGAATTGTTCTGCTCAGCACTGTTCATATATGTGGCCCCAGATGTCAACATTACACAAACACCATTAATGACTTGAATTAAAAAAGACCCTTGTAACATTTATCATCTTCCCTTAAATGTTAGCATGTGTACAAAATATGCACAAGTCCCAGGAGGCAATTTTACACGGTATACCTTGGTGTCAAAGAAATCGACCCATGGATAATTGTGCGTCACAGTAATTCACATACAGTGCAGTCCGTAAGCATTTGGACACTGACACAATTTATGTTGTTTTGGCTCAGTACTCCAGGTGAACAGTGTAGCAATTGTAGCCATTTTTATACATAACCCCCCTCCATTTTAGGGGACCAAAAGCAATTGGAGAAATTAACATGAACTTAAATAGTCATCATATTTAATATTTGGTTTGGTCTGTGACCCAACAACATCAAAAGACTCTTGATTTTCAGGTACTCTTACAAGCGATAGTATAACATTTGAATTTCTATGGGAATTGGGGGTTTGAACTAGATTAAGCTGTAAATTACATGGGAATAGTATAGAACACATGGTTCGCTAAATCGCTGTAAGTCATCATGGGTCCAAGGTATCAAACGAGCCTTAAACCATCACTCTGCTGCCAGATATGCAGTAATTATGGATGAATCACTTTAAGGGTAGCTTCTCCTGACTCATTTTCCTATTGAACTCTATATGAAAAAATTAGTCAGGAGAAACAACCCTGAGACCTCCTACTAATTGGCAGACTGATTGATTTAGGGAACCAGACAGTCGCTTTCTTAAATCAGTCACATTATTTTTGAATATACATTTGTTTCCCATCTCAGAATCACATTGCCATCCAGTTCACCTAACAGTATTCAGATTAACTCAGCTGAATCAAGAGTGCTTTTTCTGTATCTCTGATAACTGCCGTTTTTGGAAATAAACATAATTTTCACCAAGTTCAAGAAATGTCCTTTCTTTCTTACAGAATCAACCAACAAGTCAAAATGAACTATATCAAGTTTTGAGATTAAATAATTTGAATGAAATTAAAATAAGAAATAAATTAAATTAAAGAGGATAAGTCAATTAGAATAATGAATAGAAATCATACATCAATTATTAAACATAGGCTGACTACTTATGATTGACAAAAAGGTAGACATTAAACCAGAAGTTGATTTGAAATGACCAGTAAAGAGACGGATAAGCCAGACCTAGCCAGAGTATTACCCTCGTCCAGTTTCAGCGTAGCAGGAATCAAAGAACACACAACCAAGAAATGTTTCCTTCAACCCCCACATAAATACCTTACGCAGCAGGAACTGCTGTGATTGGGTGATGCCTCGTTAAAATTGTAAAGGGGCAGGTAGAGGGTGGGGTCAGGCTTAAGACAAGAACTGGATTCTTTAAAAGCTGACCATTTACCTATTAAAGTGATGTTGTTAAAAGCAGGGATAAGTCCATTATATTATCAAAAACTTAATTGTTTTAGCCTCTGGCAAAAAAAATCCAGGCTTTGGCTACTGACATAAACCTGACTTGAATTGGCCTGGATCTACGGAGTCCCCCAAGGCACTTAACGGAAAAGCCCCACAGAAAGCGGTGAAATCGCATGCCATCACTCTCGCCTCTCGCAATCTTTAATCCGATTGGTTATTGCGTCTCGTCTGGACGCCTCACATCGCAAGCAATCCCAACATGCTTTACAGACATGAGGAATCGCCTCTAATTGAAAATGAATGGTGGTGGTGTAATCGCATGAGAAATCCGCTCCACACCGCTTTCTGTTAGGTGAAAAAACAATGTCAACGTGGAAATCCGGATTGCAAAACCAAGAGTAGGTAAAATGAACAAATTAATAAAAGTGTGTGCGTGTGCATGTGCGCGTGCGTGTATATATATATATTTGAAAATAGGCTGCTGGCGCCACTAGAACCCCTTTCTGAATTAATGGGTTGAGGGACTGGTCCTGGGGTATATTCATATGAAAATGCAAAAATGGTCCGCAACTCCCAAAAAAGAGATCTGCCGCTCAAGAAATTTAGACATAAATGTATTGTGCAGAGTAATATATACAATGTTGACGCGTTTCAACAGTGTCTTCCTCAGAGCATTGTGATCTGAGGGGCTGAAAGTAGTTTTCTAAGACTTGCAAAGGCAAGATTGATTGCAGGTGTTGTGGTTCGGCCCAGGTGATTCAATTAGGTTTGTGGCATGTGACAAAAATTTTTAAATCAGTCAATCACAGTTAATCACATACAATAATTAAGAAATGAACACTGATACTATAAGGAAAGTAAAAGAGACGGTGATCTAAAGATCCTAGTTACATTAAAAAAAATGTAAGAAATTATAATGATAATAATAATGTGTGTCTATATAGTAAAGAGGCAAATCTTAACTCAATATGCATTGCTGTCAACATTGTATATATTGCTCTGCACAAAAAAATTATGTCTAAATTTTTTGAGTGGTAGATCTCTTTTTTGGGAATTGCGGACCATTTTTACATTTTTATATACAGGTGCAGCTCAAAAAATTAGAATATCGTGAAAAAGTTCAATATTTTTTGTCACTCATTTCAGAAAGTGAAACTCATATATTATATAGATTCATTACACATAGAGTGAAATATTTCAAGCCTTTATTTCTTGTAATTTTGATGATTATGGCTTACAGCTAATGAAAACCCAAATTCAGTGTCTCAGAAAATTTGAATATTGTGAAAAAGTTCAATATTGGAAACTCATGGTGTCACACTCTTATCAGCTAATTAACTCAAAACACCTGCAAAGGTTTCCTGAGCCTTTAAATGGTCTCTCAGTCCGGTTCAGTAGGCTACACAATCATGGGGAAGACTGCTGACTTGACAGATGTCCAGAAGACAGTCATTGACACCCTCCACAAGGAGGGTAAGCCACAAAAGGTCATTGCTAAAGAAGCTGGTTGTTCACAGTGCTGTATCCAAGCATATTCATAGAAAGTCGAGTGGAAGGAAAAAGTGTGGTAGGAAAAGGTGCACAAGCAACAGGGATAACCGCAGCCTTGAGAGGATTGTCAAGCAAAATCCATTCAAGAATTTGGGGGAGCTTCACAAGGAGTGGACTGAGGCTGGAGTCAGTGCATCAAGAGCCACCACGCACAGATGAATCCAGGACATGGGCTATAAATGTTGCATTCCTCGTGTCAAGCCACTCTTGAACCAGAGACAACGTCAGAAGCGTCGTACCTGGGCTAAGGAGAAAAAGAACTGAACTGTTGCTCAGTGGTCCAAAGTCCTCTTTTCAAATGAGAGTAAATTTTGCATTTAATTTAGAAATCACGGTCTCAGTCTGGAGGAAGAGTGGAGAGGCACAGAATCCATGTTGCTTGAGGTCCAGTGTGAAGTTTCCACAGTCAGTGATGATTTGGGGTGCCATGTCCACTGTGTTTTCTGAAGTCCACAGTCAACGCAGCCATCTACCAGGACATTTTAGAGCACTTCATGCTTCCTTCTGCTGACAAGCTTTATGGAGATGCTGATTTCATTTTCCAGCAGGACTTGGCACCTGCCCACACTGCCAAAAGTACCAAAAGCTGGTTCAATGACCATGGTATTACTGTGCTTGATTGGCCAGCAAACTCGCCTGACCTGAACCCCATAGAGAATCTATGGGGTATTGTCAAGAGGAAGATGAGACACCAGACCCAACAATGCAGACGACCTGAAGGCCGCTATCAAAGCAACCTGGGCTTCCATTACACCTCAGCAGTATGGAGGTAGATTTCTATCAAAAATAACCAAGCACAAAAGTATAATCCACAATCGTATTTATCATCCACACACACACACCTCTCAATTTGTGTTTCGTAAAAATAATCCACAATCGTATTTACCATCCACACACACACACCTCTCAATTTGTGTTTCGTAAAAATAATCCACAATCGTATTTACCATCCACACACACACACCTCTCAATTTGTGTTTCGTAACACTGGCGAATCTACAGTTGTCGATCGAAGGACACGCTTGATGTGCTTGGATTTACGGACAGAATTTTGAGACAAATATTCCGCTGTTTTTCACCGTGTCGTTTCACGATCGTAACTTGCAATTCGTAATCGTAAACTTCTTCTTCTTTGGTGCTACATAACACGGCGGTGGGTCTGTTCGGCTCATCAGCGCCACTTTTAGAACAAGTGGCCAAAATTGCACATTATCTTTAAGAAGCGGATTCATGGTAAATTTAATTAAAACAACCGAGTTGTGAGTTTATTTAGGTTGTAAAGTTAACCCCACGCTAATCTTGCGATGGCAAGTTTTTTAAACAGTCATTGCACAAAACTATCAGATTGCATGTAGCTAGCTAGCTAGATTACATTACACAGGGGTAGGTCCGTACACAGTAGCTACATAACTCTTTCGCCCCTCATGGAAAAGATTATGTAAAACAAACTCAACCATGTGAAGTATTATAGCCAATTAAATTAATTTGACAGCTATTCTCACTGATACCGATGTCTCCTATTAAATCTTTTATTTGTTCAGCTAGCTAGCTAGTAGATAAGACACATAAATGAAAATGAGAATTCAAATTGCATGGAGTGCTCTCCTTATTTTAGCTCAGTGTTGTACTTCCTAGTTCCTATCAATGTACGGACCTACCCCTGTGTAATGTAATGATAGGAGGCGTGCAAAAATTGGAGTTTTGTGCAATGACTGTTTAAAAAACTTGCCATCGCAAGATTAGCGTGGGGTTAACTTTACAACCTAAATAAACTCACAACTCGGTTGTTTTAATTAAATTTACCATGAATCCGCTTCTTAAAGATAATGTGCAATTTTGGCCACTTGTTCTAAAAGTGGCGCTGATGAGCCGAACAGACCCACCGCCGTGTTATGTAGCACCAAAGAAGAAGAAGTTTACGATTACGAATTGCAAGTTACGATCGTGAAACGACACGGTGAAAAACAGCGGAATATTTGTCTCAAAATTCTGTCCGTAAATCCAAGCACATCAAGCGTGTCCTTCGATCGGCAACTGTAGATTCGCCAGTGTTACGAAACACAAATTGAGAGGTGTGTGTGTGTGGATGGTAAATACGATTGTGGATTATTTTTACGAAACACAAATTGAGAGGTGTGTGTGTGTGGATGGTAAATACGATTGTGGATTATTTTTACGAAACACAAATTGAGAGGTGTGTGTGTGTGGATGATAAATACGATTGTGGATTATACTTTTGTGCTTGGTTATTTTTGATAGAAATCTACCTCCATACAGCAGTACCACAGGCTGATCGCTTCCATGCCACGCCGCATTGATGCAGTAATTCATGCAAAATGAGCCCCAACCAAGTATTGAGTGCATAGAAATGAACATATTTTTCAGAAGGCTGACATTTCTGTTTAAAATATTCTTTTTTATTGATCTTCTAATATTCAAATTTTCTGAGACACTGAATTTGGGTTTTCATTAGCTGTAAGCCATAATCATCAAAATTACAAGAAATAAAGGCTTGAAATATTTCACTCTGTGTAATGAATCTATATAATATATGAGTTTCACTTTCTGAAATGAGTGACAAAAAATATTGATCTTTTTCACGATATTCTAATTTTTTGAGCTGCACCTGTATACAACACTTTATATTGCTATTACACTATCTGATACACCCCATGCTCTGCAAGCCTGTTTCGTTCATTACAGTTAATTCTGGTTTAATTGTCGGCTCTTTTTTCCAATAGAGTACATTATAACCTTAGCAACGGTATAGTCCTTGTCTTCCGGGATGCTTTGAACAATTTAGTACAGTCCAGAGTAACGGCAGATTTCGTTTTCATGGTCTCATATTACGCAAGCTCCATAAAAAACTCATTTACATAACGCATTTCCCTTTACTGCTATGTAAAAAAAAATTGTCTCTAAAAACCTGTTGGTCTTGTAAATGGCAGGCATGTGCCAAAGATGTACATTCGTTTTTCCACTCGAGTACTGTCTTTCCAATATGATTGATGGGCTTATTGGTATTTGCGCATTTTGAGTGCATTTCACATACTGTATTGCAATCGTTTAATTTACTTTTGATGTAGACTTCCGATTTTCATTGAAGATAGGACATTTGGTAACATTTTGCAGATGGTGGTGTAAGACTGGAATTGAGAAATCCTAGAAGCAGCTGAACAACGCCGGAGGTGGACCCTGTAAGGATGTAATAAACCAGAACCTCAATGCCGTAAAATGTCTGCTGGGACCATCTGGCGTAAAGTTTATGACGGTCAAAGAATGTCTCCAGACGTCATGAGCTTGGACTGTCGTAACAACATGCACACAAACAGGGCCATAGTGCCCCCATATGGCGTTATCAGGGCAGGTCAATTCCCTGTCCTTTAACATATTTTCACCCACAACACAATATGGGTATACATTGCTTTTGTCCTCAAAAAGCTTAAAAACATACAGATGTGATTGATACTTTTGCTACATTGTACAGTATACACTGGAACTAGTCTGGGCACTGGAACATACATTATACACTCTTTCCAGAGAGATAATCATGTATTGTTCCATTTTTGAGTGTTACATTAGTAAATACATCAAGTTAACGTACCTACATTAACAGGGACAACTAGGGTGTAAATGTAATATTCTCAACAGGAATTCTGGTAGCTTTGTGGCATTAATATCAATCACATCTGAGAAAACTGTAGAGATGGGGAGTCTCATGGCAACACAAACTTAGACCTATTCATGTTTGATATCATTTTGATGGTCTCGGTGTGAGTGGTGCAATGGTCTACATGTCCTAAATGTGTAACATGGATGGAAGGTATATTTCATAAACACTGGCGTAAGCTGCCGTTGTTAAATTGCCCTTACATAAAACCATTCTGTGAAACCCCATAGAAGGGGGGCGAATAGTGCTGACCAGTTTTATGGTTTTACGACCGTCTGCAGTCAGATCAAACACAGAGTTTGAGCATTTAAGGAAGGGAGACAAACTAATCTGGGGAGATTGTAACCAGTCTTTCCGCACATCCTACTTCAGGTCATTGTGTGTAGCAAATTGCCAGGTATGACTAAGTATTTTCTTCTGTACTGTATTTGAATTTGGAATGTTCAATCTGTAACTGTATATTGATAATTTAAGTAAGTAACCTACCTGGTAATAAATTAGTTAAACTTGATTTGTGTGGTTTCTCTCTGAACATTGACGTAATATCTCTGTGCACAGGTAATGGGTTGATTAATTTCCTCAGTCATGGTTATCCCCTCAGCTGGTCTAGGGAGGTTGACTATTTAAGCTTAATGTATCACGGAGTATTGCACCTGTAGAACTATGTCTTAAAGTAGATCACCTCCGCCTGGCGGTTATACATGTTGAGAACGGTGGTTGCCAATATTCCTTTAGTCGGTCCCTGAGTCTTAACCATAGAGTATACCGCACAAAGTGACTTCTTCCGCAACCTCTGAGATAACCGCAGATATCTAGTCAGCTGTGAGTCGTACGCATTAAGGGCCCAATGTAAAGCGCGGTGTTAACCGACAGATCCAGCCCAGAGAACCGTCTTTAAAGTATGAGAGTCCTTTAACAAATCAAGTGGAAATTGTATATACTAAATTATAATATTAAATGGAGTCAGATAAACGAGTACAGAATCAGCGTTGGTGGCTGATGATTTACTGTAATATACAGAGGCTGTTCTTTGGATAAACTGGGGTCAAGGTAGACCAGACTAAAAGCGGAAGGTAACGTGGTACGAGTATCTTTGATTTGTGGTCCCTTATTAGCTAATCCCGTTAATCTAAAGAGCAGTCTAACCCGGTTGCAAGAACCTTAATACTACTTTCCTAACTTTTCCCTTTTCCCACAGCAATAGCGGAATACATCACGCTTAAACCTTCGCTCCGAGCTATTCCCTCATTGGTCTAGCCGCGCGGAGTTTTACAATTTGGTTTGTAACATGATTTTAGTGGATGTTTCCAGATTTTACAATTTGGAGAACTCGAAATGATTTGTGTTGCTAATTCCCAGATTTACAGTGGAATACTTTTTTTTTTTTTCATGTTAGTGTACATAATATAGGCTATGGCATGTATACTTGTCACTTGGCAAATGCTCATTACAATTTTTTTGTGCACTGATATGTGGTAGGTTAAGGTAAAGATTTTCCTTGGAGACAAAATGAATATAAATATTTTTTAAAACTACAGAAAAATGCATTCCCAGAGCAAAAGTATACATACTGATTTTATTGAGGTACAAGAGTGAATGATTAGGCTACATATTTAGGTTTATGTAACATTGTGATATCAATATTTTATCTTAATCCATCAGAAGAAGCAAATGTATATTCTTTATAATCGACAAAACAAATGTTATTCATTTTATGACATGTGTAGCATAGGGGTTTTGGCCCCTTATATATCTACCCTTCTATACTGATGAAACTATAGTCATTCCCACTTGAAAATGATGCAAAAGTGAGTTTTATGAGCCAAAACTGTTGATTTGTAGTTAAATATATAATTTTAAAAAAAATTAGAGCAGTGCACAATTTAGCCATTTGGATAGATTTTGGACAACAGGGTACACTGCCTATATTTTGCATCATAGACCTTTAGTAGTTCTGCATATCATCCTCAGATTTTGCACACTTGTTGACATGGAGTTTATGATCCAGGAAATGTATATATTTACCTGTTTCACATGTAGCTCTCAGTATTTTGTTGCAAACTAACTAGTTTTTTTTGCATTTGTGGCACTTTATTTTCACTTAAATTATGAAAATAAACAAATCATATTGTAAATGGTACACCTGTCTTGTTTCATTTAAGCAATTTAGCAAGTTTATGTGATGCTCACACACTAAATAGATGAGAATTGACCAAATTTGCCATCTATGCCAAGGGGTTAAGCACTTAGCACATCAGCAGTAGCACAGTTTGTATTTTAGCATATGTTGCGCAATAAGAAAAAAAAAATATTGCTCATTGTTAAACCCAATAACTACTGTTACTCTTCCCACTTACCAATGCAGTATAACACAGTATCTTGGAACATACACTGCTCAAAGAAATTATGGGAACACTTAATCAACACCAAGTCAATTAAACTCCTGGGATATCGATCTATCCAGTTAGGAAGCATAAACGATTGTGAATCAATTTCACCTGCTTTGGTGCAAATGAAAGTAATAACAGATGGACAGGAGAGGCAACAGCAAGACAACCCCCAAAAATTAAATGGTTTTGCAGGTGGTGGCCACAGACCATTTCTCTCTCCTTATCCTTCCTAGTGTCTGTCATATCAGGTGTTATTCCAGATGTCAAAATATGTCAGATTTTTTCCCTAATTTCATAACTATTGTTTATAAGTACATGTGGTCATATGTAAGTACATACTGGCTATAGAAAGTTTACACATCTTTTCATAATGTTGAGCTTTTATTCAGTTACATCCTCAAATGAAAATATATGAAATCATATTTTTCCACCTTCATTTACAGGGGTATCCTTCAATTCACTTAAATAGGTTTAAATAAAATCAATATTTGTGAGAATGAATTAAAAATACAAATCTACAGTAACTGGATTTTAGAAGTGTACACACTCCCCAGAATCAGTACTTGGTGGGAGATCTTTTTGCTTGAATTACAGCCATGAATCAGTTTGGATAGGTCTCTCCCAACTTTGCACATCTAGATTGGGCAATACTTGCCCATTCTTCCTTACAGAACTGTTCAAGCTCAGAAAAATTGCATGGTGACCGTTGATGGACTGCATTCTTCGAGTCATTCCATCGATATTCTAATAGGATTTAGGTCAGGGCTCTTACTGGGCCTCTCATTGACATTTACTTTGTTGTTCTTTAGCCACTCTGCTGTTATTTTGGCTGTGTGCCTCAGCTCAAATGAGCCCCAATGTTGGCTTTTTTAGTCAGGGCTTCCTTGTTGTCACCTTGCCATACAGGCCAGAATTGTGGAGAGATTGGGATATTGTTGTCACATGCACACATTGACCAGTCTTTGCCATAAAGGACTGCAGCTTCTTTAAAGTTGACATTGACCTCATGGTGGCTTTTCTGATCAGGCTCCTCCTTGCTGGGTCATTCAGTTTGGAGGGACAGCATGATCTAGGCAAATTTAGGTGGTGCCATTGGCTATGCTTTGTACTCCTTAAGGATGGTCTTGACTGTATTCCAAGGGATATTTAAGTCCTTTGATATCTTTTTAGACCCATGTCCTGATTTGTGTCTGTATCACATCTTTATCTCTAAGTTCTTTTGAAAGCTCACTGTTTGTTCTTTACTATGTAATGCACTATCCAGGGTAGGAGGCGTACAGAAACAGTTGTTCAACTGCACATTGTATCTTCAACTACATGCACATTGAATACACTTTCACATGCATTCACCACATACAATTACTACAGAAAGTTGTTAACATCTCTGTGTTTTAGGCTTACATAATTCATGGTAACAGATATTGGTGATTTTAAACATGTTTCAACCTCTCTTTTTCACTCCAGCTTTTCTGCAGCCCCGTGAGCAATTGTGGCCCAGGTGTATCTGTGTGCAAACCCAGTGCGTACGTTCTGAAGTGTGCCGGTGTCCCAGGTGCGGTGGTATGTATATTTTATGTCTCAGACTCAGGTCCCAGGGCCTTGGTGTCACGACTTTGGGCTGGTTCATATCTCAACACTTGTGAATTGTAGCTTCAGAATCCATGTCATGAACTAGGCCTGTTACAAGTCTTAAGACCTCTGAGAGTGCAGCCACCAGCTGCAACAAGCCTTAAGACCATCTGGAATCTGCCCTGGGTGGATTCATGTCCCAAAACCTCTGAAATCAGTGCTATCCTAAGAACTCTGTGTTGCTCATGTGCTAGACCAAAGCCCCAAGACATTTGTCATTCAGCCCAGTGTGTGTACCAGTACCAGTTCCTGAAATCCAATCCATAGGTACACTGCCCAGCACCAAGGCATATGCATCAGGGCAGCATTGTGGGCGTCTAACAGATGAGCTGACCATGCGGAGGAGAAGCAGGAAGTCCCCAGACGGAGGAGCTGTGTAAGTATGAGTTTTGCTTTCTTTTTGTTTTTATGCACCACATTTGGTGTAGATTAGTGTATTACTAATATACAATCAAATTAATTTGTTTTAACTAAAACAAACTCATTTGATTATAGTTGTATGTGATACTGTCTGTAGTAATGCACTAATGGAGAGTGGGGCCTGCCCCAATTCTAAACTTTTTCGTCTTACAGCCAAACTTTTAGTGCTCCAAAAAAGTTGCATAACCCCTGCATTGCACTCTGAACTTTCAGGGGGGACCCCAACCACCACTTGCCCTTCATTCACACCACACTCAAACAACTCCCCCCCCCTTGGGGACCACCAACATTGCTCAGGTGTGGCACTCGGGGAATCGAACCAGCAACTTCGGCCCTCGTGCAGTGCCGTTCAACCTCCTGCGCCACAGAGTCCTTTGCATTCGTGTTTTGTTTTTCTACAAATTTAAATGGTACAATGGCACAATAGCTCAATGGCTCAATGGCTCAATGGCCAAAAGCTGTGCAGACTCAAATGGGGCTTGAACCCCAGACCTTGGTGTTGGTAAACCAGAACCATTCCTTTGAGCCACTGTAACTTACACTTCTTTGTTGGGTTTTTCTGCAGTGAATTCATGAAGATGCAAAAAGAGAGGAGAAAGAACATTCAAAGAGCCTGTCCCTTCTGTTTTTTCTACCTGTATGTACCTATGTGCTTTTGCCTGCCATTTCAATTGCCCTACGGGGACAATGAAATTTTATTGAATTGAATTCGCGAATATTTATTTCCCCAAACAAGGGATTTTTGGGATTTATTCCCCTCAAATGGGGGATTTTTTAATCTGGTGTCCCTGGGTTTTCGTTTCGGGTAGGCCAGGTCTGCCATCCAAAACTACCCAGATTTAAGCATCTGGCAACCCTGAAAAGAAATCACAGATTCTGACAGGATGTATTTTATGGATGTAGCAAGAACGCCAATTTCACTGTGTACCTGGTTGACTCCTTTTTAGGGGACAATGTGTAACCAAAAGTAGACATCCTTATTTATAAAATTAAGAATTTCTCAAAAATATGCCTATTTCCTACTTTGATTTCCCTAAACCAAATGACGTACTCTAGAAATAGCATCTTTAAAAGTTGTTTAAAAAGATGCCTATTTTAGAATAAAATAAATCATTTTGTTTAAGTAAATGTGCAAAACAGGGAATATATAGTGAAATAAAGATAACAGAAAAGGTTTGAACCATAAAGTTTTTCTTCCAGACACAAAGACGGTGCCATCACGCCACAGTGGTCATAATGCTTTTGAGGTTGCTACATAGACTGAAGATGACAAGACCACAGAAATGCAAGAGAAATAAAGATGAATAACGAGGTTTGATCCCTCGTTCACCTTCCAGAGACAAAAACTCTTCCATTATGCTACAGTGGTGAGAAATAAGAGAGAAGAGCAGGGGCCTCGTTTATAAAAAGTACTTTAGATCAAATTTTATCTTACGTGTGGCGTACATAGAAAATCACAACAAAGTAATGACTTCCAACGTTCATTTGAGATTTCGACGTAAGTACGTATGACAGACGTACGCTATTTTAAACAAGCGCAACCAATTTTATAAGTCCATTAAATGAAATCTGCTTAGGTGAAAGTTAAAGATTACATCCAAGGCCCCAGGCATTTAACCCACAGGTTCAGTTGTCAAAGACAACAAACAAACCTTCATGTCACCATTATGATGGTTTTAGAGCTGCAGCACAGAGGTGTGAACTCCAGAGACAAGGAGGAGGGGATCAAACTTTCTAGCTAGGGTTGTGCATAGTGCTGTTCTTAACACTGTACCACATAACACCACAGGGTTCTT
Source organism: Ilyophis sp. 1 JC-2022 (assembly GCA_022702515.1). Classification (NCBI taxonomy): domain Eukaryota; kingdom Metazoa; phylum Chordata; class Actinopteri; order Anguilliformes; family Synaphobranchidae; genus Ilyophis; species Ilyophis sp. 1 JC-2022. The sequence continues at coordinate 21,492,420 of CM040399.1, read as the reverse complement.
GTTTGCTTTCTAGTGAACCTATGACAAAAACTGATGATGTTCCTATGAAAAGAAGAAAAGGTGGCAAAATATAAACCCACAGTAGAGTATGTAAGCTACTTTGAGAAAGTTTTAGTTTTATTTTGGAATGCGTTTGCATTTGTGATTTGAACAACGGGTGATTCAGATGACCTAATTAATGGGATAAAGGTTTAACGGTTTACAGGTGTACTGGAAGGTGATCCGTTGGTAAATAAATTGTATGCCTTTTGATGTTTTCCTTCACAAAGATCAAACATGATATACAGTTAATCCAGCCAGTAATGCACTTCAGAGAACACTCATCTCCTCTGCTTTCGTAAAGCACATTTGGTGTGTCGGGGGGCAGGGTTTGTAAATAATTTTATAATGAAAGATAATTCAGTGTTTTGGAATTTTATTCTGCCATAAAATTTCAGCCTTGAAAGTTGAATGGTAAAATAAGAAACTGAGTTGATCTGTATTATCCCTAGAGGGAATATTGTGGACAATATTAAAAATCCACGTACATTTGACAACGACACAAAAAAAAGGACAGTGCTGTTTTTTTTTTAACCCGACATGCTCTGTTGTAAAGCCATTTTTTGTCCAGCAGATGGTGAGACCACAGAAATGCAGGAGACAATAAGGACGAGTGGGGATTTCAGCCTTGAAACTTGTCATGTTTAAATTGTGTTGTCACTGGTCAATAAAACAACACACAAGAAGAACGGCTTCCGTTTCAGTAGATCTTTATTGTCCAGAGGGACAGCATTCAAAATCCACACGTTTGACAACCATACAACAAAATAAACTTTACAAATGGGTTCAACATTACAAGAGCTTTAAAGTTAGAATATGTATAAAGGAGTAAAATCAGTACACGTGCAAAGAGTACAATTCAGTACATGAACATACTTCATAGTCTAACTGCATCTACACAAATATTTATTATATAATCGGGGGATTATGTGTACCAAACGGAAAAAGACAACAGAAAACATCGAATGCATTTAATTTTTAAATAAACACAATTTGTTTCAGTCCAGTGCAGTGTATATACAAAATGTACACATATAGTTACATGCATAAAATATGAACACATACAATGTTGCTCTTATAGATGCCCTTCAACGTTTTAATACTTAGTACTGTAGTTAGTACCTGTTCATCCAAATGTGGCTACAGAGACACCTGGTGGAAAATGTATAGAATGCATTTTGAGTAAAATTGTCAAGAAAACTCAGGGCTCAAATTAAAAATAATATCCAGTAATTCCTGCTGTTAGTAATATTACATAGATTGGTGAACATTAATAATTGGCATAGCTGGTCGTAATTCTCATGAACAATATTACAATGACTCCAAAATGATAATCACATCCGGAATTCATGTTTATGAATGAATAGTTAATTAATGTGTTCTCTGTTAGTAATGCCCAGCACTTGCAAGCTTACACAGTACATTTTAATGTCATCATCTTCATCTACAACTTGAGATAAACATATAATCTAATCCAGTCCAGGCACTGGCAACGGCATTGATGGGGAAATGTACTGACAGGCAGACGGGCTCTGTGGTGGGAGATGAGGAATAAGGGTGCAGCAGTTGTCTGTGATGTGGTAAGTGACCAGGCCAGCATCTTACAGTTCAGAGTCTATGACGTGCAGGAACACAGTGGTAAGTGACCAGATCAGCATCTTACAATTGAGAGTCTATTATTTGCAGCAAGTGTGTTGATTGTCTCCTCTGTATGGCCTTTACAGTGTATTGCGGTACTTGGGGTGAATGAGTCAGTCTTCCACATTCAACATGTTCAAAGTCCTTTGTGAAGTCTTGGTACAAAACACGAATGAAACACTGTTCAAGTTTTGGGATGCAGGAGATACACCAACACGCTGCACTCTTCACAGATGGCTGTGGTCGATTGGGGGCAGTTGGTTCAGGGGGCCATCCTTGTGGGGCTGTATGAGGATGATTTAATTGCCGTGGTGACAGGGCCTATTTCTGGTGGCCCCTTCTCCTCTTCATGGCAGAGGAAGACTTGGGGAAATCACACGCAACCATAGTGGAACCACTCGACAGGGCACTGCTGAAACACACAAACACACACAGGTTAGCTGGGACCCCAGCACCATTACACTGCAGAGCTTTCTCCAGCAGTGTATCTTTCAAAATCAAACTTGTTGTTGTAGCGTGGGTTTCTCTCCAGCACCAGAGAGAGTGCAGCAGTTCAGAGTCTGTGATGTGGTAAGTGACCAGGCCAGCATCTTACAGTTCAGAGTCTGTGATGTGCAGGAACACAGTGGTATGTGACCAGGTCAGCATCTTACAGTTCAGAGTCTGTGATGTGCAGGAACACAGTGGTATGTGACCAGGTCAGCATCTTACAGTTCATAGTCTGTGATGTGCAAGAACACAGTGGTAAGTGACCAGGCCAGCATCTTACAGTTCAGAGTCTGCGATGTGCAGGAACACAGTGGTATGTGACCAGGCCAGCATCTTACAATTCAGAGTCTATTATTTGCAGCAAGTGTGTTGATTGTCTCCTCTGTATGGCCTTTACAGTGTATTGAGGTACTTGGGGCAGAGAGAGTGGGAGAGGGGGAGCGAAGGAGGGAGAGAGGGGACAGATGGCGTTCCGCTCACATGCTCTGATAGCCATTAGCCACTGTACTCTACATCCTCTACAGGTTCTCATTCCTATCCAGAAGGACCATATGTGTGTTTTCATCCAGTCTCAATTATATAAGAATTTCTTTCTAAACACAAATGTGGTACAAATGTGGTGTTTTAAAAAGGAAAACTGTAATTCCTAATCAACAGTCTGTTCATGAAAGGACTAAAGTTAAATTAGATTTTTAATATATTTTTTTACATAATCACAATGTAAAATATAATTCACACCACCATTACATTAAAAAATACCCCTTGGCTGCACTAAAAATTTCGCCATTAATCAGAAAGGATCTTAACCAGTTTACATCGAAATCAATGGCTTGCAGAACACCTAATTCTTTCTTTTCACCCCAATCTACTAACTCAAAATTCAACAGGTTGCTATTTGTGCTGTAATACTGCCATCTAGTGGGCACTTAGGCGAACACACCACATTAAATGAATATGTCAAGTCATGTCATGATATTGTATACAAGCTACAGTTTCTCAATAAATAACCAGTAGCCGACAAAAAATGCAGATGTTAAAAGAGCTATATGTAACACATTTACTGTACTAAATCAGAAAATGACCATGATATGTCATCAGAGATTAAGGAAACATGCTAAATCTCCGACAACAATACTACAGTCAGGCTATGTTCTTTGAAATTTCCATTCCGGGTCGGAACGTCTGCTTTTGTATTGGTTATATTTTGTATTTTGTATTTTGATTCACTATTCTCCGAGTTGACTCCGTCCACTGCCAATTACGAACAACCAGATGTACTCCGGCACTCCGACAGCCAATTTACGAATGCCTAATCTAAGTTCAACATCGTTTTAATTTAGCTAAAGATTTATATATACACTACCGTTCAAAAGTTTGGGGTCACCCAGACAATTTCGTGTTTTCCATGAAAACTCACACTTTTATTTATCAAATGAGTTGCAAAATGAATAGAAAATATAGTCAAGACATTGACAAGGTTAGAAGTAATGATTTTTATTTGACATAATAATTTTGTCCTTCAAACTTTGCTTTCGTCAAAGAATGCTCCCTTTGCAGCAATTACAGCATTGCAGACCTTTGGCATTCTAGCTATTCATTTGTTGAGGTAATCTGAAGAAATTTCACCCCACGCTTCCTGAAGCACCTCCCACAAGTTGGATTGGCTTGATGGGCACTTCTTGCGTACCATACGGTCAAGCTGCTCCCACAACAGCTCAATGGGGTTGAGATCTGGTGACTGCGCTGGCCACTCCATTACAGACAGAATACCAGCTGCCTGCTTCTTCCCTAAATAGTGCATAAACATAGTGCACCCCCTTGCATAATTTGGAGGTGTGCTTTGGGTCATTGTCCTGTTGTAGGAGGAAATTGGCTCCAATCAAGCGCTGTCCACAGGGTATGGCATGGCGTTGCAAAATTGAGTGATAGCCTTCCTTATTCAAAATCCCTTTTACCTTGTAGAAATCTCCCACTTTACCAGCACCAAAGCAGCCCCAGACCATCACATTACCTCCACCATGCTTGACAGATGGCGTCAGGCACTCTTCCAGCATCTTTTCACTTGTTCTGCGTCTCACAAATGTTCTTCTGTGTGATCCAAACACCTCAAACTTCGATTCGTCTGTCCATAACACTTTTTTCCAATCTTCCTCTGGCCAACGTCTGTGTTCTTTTGCCCATATTAATCTTTTCCTTTTATTGGCCAGTCTCAGATATGGCTTTTTCTTTGCCACTCTGCCTAGAGTCGCCTCTTCACTGTAGACGTTGACACTGGCGTTTTGCGGGTACCATTTAATGAAGCTGCCAGTTCAGGACCTGTGAGGCGTCTATTTCTCAAACTAGAGACTCTAATGTACTTGTCTTCTTGCTCAGTTGTGCACCGGGGCCTCCCACTTCTCTTTCTACTCTGGTTAGAGCCTGTTTGTGCTGTTCTCTGAAGGGAGTAGTACACACCGTTGTAGGAAATGTTCAGTTTCTTGCAATTTCTCGCATGGAATAGCCTTCATTTCTAAGAACAAGAATAGACTGTCGAGTTTCATATGAAAGTTCTCTTTTTCTGGCCATTTTGAGAGTATAATCAAACCCACAAATGTGATGCTCCAGATACTCAACTAGCTCAAAGGAAGGCCAGTTTTATAGCTTCTCTAACCAGCAAAACCGTTTTCAGCTGTGCTAACGTAATTGCACAAGGGTTTTCAAGGTTTTTCTAATCATCCATTAGCTTTCTAACGCGATTAGCAAACACAATGTACCATTAGAACACTGGAGTGATGGTTGCTGGAAATGGGCCTCTATACACCTATGTAGATATTCCATTAAAAACCAGATGTTTGCAGCTAGAATAGTCATTTACCACATTAACAATGTATAGAGTGTATTTCTGATTAATTTAATGTTATCTTCATTGAAAAAAACAGTGCTTTTCTTTCAAAAATAAGGAAATTTCTAAGTGACCCCAAACTTTTGAACGGTAGTGTATATATATAATTTATATATATACATTATAATTTGCAAACAATAAATACATTGCAAACATATACATTAGCTGATCAACTTACAGTGCAGACCCATTTTAAACGCAAATTTTCCGATTTAACTCTATAGAAAAATAAGTCAGGAGAAGAAACCCTTTAAGTTATCCATCCATATCTACTGTATTTCTGGCAGCAGAGTGATGGTTTAAGGCTTGTTTGATACGTCAGACCCTTGCTGACTTAGAGCCATTTAGCCAACCATGTGTTCCATACTGTTCTAGTGTAATTTACAGCTAAATCTAGTCCCACCACCCAATTCCCATAGAGATCCCTTCAAATGCAGAGACGTTATAGTATCGCTTGTAACAATACCAGAAAATAAGATATCAAGACGTCATGGCATGCAAAGGATATGCGACCAAATATAAAAAATGATTACTTTATTCTATATATAAATGCAGGGGTGCCAATAATTGTGGCACGTGGTTTTGTTAAAAAAAAAAATTCTTGAGGGATTTTTTTTCTCATAATTAATTTAGTTCAATTAAAGGTTGGATTTTTCTAATTTTTTCAGTGTGAGATTAAGCTAATTCCCTAAACAGTTAATTTTTTATAACCCTTTTTACTCATCTTTACCAGGGGTGCCAATAATAGTGGAGGGCACTGTACAGTCAAGCCGGAAAGTCTGAATACCCCTTTCACCTTCTCCACGTTTTATTACAGACATATTCTACAATAGATTTTAGAAAATCTATTTTTTGTTCATTTTTTGTCTCAAAATTCTACACAAAATAGCCCATAATGACAAAGTGAAAACATGTTTTTAGAAATTTTTGCAAATGTATTAAAAATCGAAAACTGAAATCTTTCATTTACATAAGTATTCATACCGTTTGCTTTTTAAATTATCATATTTAAGATTTGGTTGCATATCCTTTGCATGCTGTTACTTCCTGAAGTCTGTGACCCATCAACATCAAAAGACTCTCGATATCTTATTTTCAGGTACTGTTACAAGCGATACTATAAGCTCTCTGCATTTGAATAGATCTCTATGGGAATTGGGGGGTGAGACTAGATTCAGCTGTAAATTACACTGGTACAGTATGGAACACATGACTGGCGAAATGGCTGTACGTCATCAAGGGTCTAAGGTATCAAACAAGCCTCAAACCATCACTCTGCGGCCAGATATGGAGTAGATGTGGATGGATCCCTTTAAAAAACTATGTAAAAACTATGACCTGACCTTGATCGTCATTGATTGGATGAAGCAATTTCAACTTTTCTGGCTATGAAAAACCCCTAGGTGGAGCTCATTAGACTGTTAGCAAAACCAAACAAAATACACGTTATAGTGGCACAAAAAAAACGGCGTATTTTACACCGCTTTTGTAGTGGTGTGTCGTTCAGGAATGATTCCGGGAAAAGATCTGACTCAGGATTCGTTCCTTTGGTTCCACACTCACTTGCGAGCTTTGCATTTGCTGAAGCTGCAGCTACTCATTTTGCAATTGTAGAAGCCATTTTTGGACATACCATGTACACACTGTTGTTCTGAATCTAAAGCTCTTCTGTCTTTCATAGGCTTATATCTACATTTCCATACAATGGTCTAGAGTGAAAGTAATCTGCTGAGAGGGGTTGAAATGTAAACCGTAAACACCAATGCTTCTGTAAGTGCAGCCAAAATATTGTAGTTCAATAGGTTGTTTGCAATTACATGTTAGTAATTGAAAATGCATTTGCATATTATTTCTTATTGATTCGAGTTCTACAAGCCTTTTATTTCTTTCTAATTATTGTTTTCATTAAGTCTCGCTTGGACTGCTCTCACGAGATTGAGGAAACCAAGCGCCAAGTAGCCTTTCCGGTATAGCCTACGCGATGTCGACTGTTTGGCATGGACCAGCTTTCTCTCCGTCATTATGGACTTTTAGTGTTTTGCAACGGACAGCAACCAGGACAGCTTGAAGATTCAGAGACAATTATTCCCTTTTTTGTAGCATGCAGCCAACGAGGTATTTGTTTTGTCTGTATTTCATTTGGGTGAATTGTATTCTACATGCTAAGCATAGTCTCTTTATGTTATGCTAGCAATTCTAATGACTGTTTGTGTGCTTTAGTTTTCACGGTGCTTATGGAGGTGGATAAAGAAGCAAATTCAACTTCATTAAACCAGTAGAAGAAAGCCACTTGTGTCTGCCTGTGCTTCGAGGGAATTATAGTGAAAACTCGACCTGATTCACCGACGCGAGTGAGACTGAAGATGGTGCCTACGTCTGTTTCACCAACGCGAGTGGGACAGAATGACGGCGCAAACGACAGATAAGCTCAGCTCGCACTTTACACACATAAAGAAGCAAGAAGATTGCACACGTTTAAGAGAAACATTTTCAAAACAAAGCCATTAAGAACTTAGACACTAACAAGTCAAGAGTGATCTAAGAAGAGGGTGTTTGTAAATGTGCTACCAAGAGACTTTCAGTGTGTGACTAAAGTGTGATTTGGGAAAAATGTATTACAACAATCAGCCTATAAGGGTCCATATTTGCCATCTACTTTTCTAAACGTTTTGAAGTGTTTCATATACTGTAGCCTATATCGAGTATTTTTCAAGGTAGCATTCAAAGTTGAATTTAGCCTTTTTTGCATGTTTGCAATAAGTGTGTTTTGATTTGAACTCTTTTGAAGTACTGTTATTGAAGAATCATAACATTTGATGCACTTAAACTAAAGGTATTTACATAAGTGACGTTAACATTGTAGAAAGTGCTAAAATTGATAACTGATCACAGTGCAAGTAGTGATAGTCTAAGTAGGCCTACAGGTTTATTAACTATATACATAAAGTTTACGAAATGACGGAGCCAGAGACTACCGATCAGGCAAGGGACAGTGTTAGGTATAGTGAAGATTCCCAAAAGCAGCCTGAAACAAGTCAAGCTGGTGATGCTGCTGAAGCACAGCAGCTAAGACGAAGCCAAAGACCCAGAACCCTAACAGAGAAGGGTAAAGGAATGCAAACTGAAAAATTGAAAGCGCTTCAACAAAGGTTCAGATATGTCTATGATAAATGGAGAACGCACGCTAAATATTCTAAGCGGACATTATCACAAGCAACGGAGCCTGTATCTGATGATCTGCTTAACGACATAATTGGTGATGTCAGGGGTCTTTCTGCAGATGTCCAGTGTGTTTATGATGAACTACGGCAAATCTCAACTCCAGATCAAGAAACGCGTCAGAGAGTCGATCTGTGTGTCCAAATATCTAAGTTCATTGTATGCAGAGCCTCAAGCCGACTGGGCGCAGAGATACCTGAAGGAGAAGAGCAAGACTGGCCTGAAGCAGGTTCTTTATTCAACTCTAGTGTTAGTTCTTTCACTTCTAGCTCGAAGAGGACCTCAGTACGTTCGAGCGGGTCTACTGTAAAACGACAAGAAGCTGCTGCTGATGCCGCTGCAAGCCAAGCTGTTCTGAAGGTGTTGCAAGAACAAGAAAGAGAACAACGGGAAATACAGAGGCTAGAAGCAGAAGCTAAGAAGAAGATAGCTGATCAAGAGGCAGCAGCAGTAAGGCGTCGTTTGGAACGAGAATCAGAAGAGGTGAAACGAAGAATACAGAGAGAGGAAGACGAAGCTAAAATCAAAGCTCAACTGGAAGAGGAACATGCAGCTCTACAAAGGACTCTGGAAGAAAAACGGAGAAAGGTACAGCGTTTGGAGACAATGAAAGGTCTCAATGCAGCACGAGCGAGAATACAAGTTTATGATCAAGTGGAGGCCGCAGAAGAGCGGAAAGACATTATACTAGATTGTGAGATGGTAACAGACAAGCAAGTGCCTGCTCCCACAAGTCCTCCGTCCCTGTATATGTCTCCCGCACCACAAGCTGTGACCACCTCCTCAAATGAAAGTACAGCTGAGCTCGTCAAGGTGCTGACAGACGCATTAAGTACCAACAGAATTCCAATTCCTGAACCATCAGTATTCAGTGGGGATCCATTGAAATACAATGACTGGAAACTCTCATTTGAAACACTGATCGACCAGAAGAACATCAGAGATAAGGAGAAGATATACTACCTCCGTAGGTATGTGAATGGAGAAGCAAAGAAAGCAATTGATGGCTATTTCCTTCTCGGCACTGAATCTGCCTATGTTGCTGCATGGGAGCTCTTGGAGGAACGATATGGAAACCCATTTACAATCGCACAATCGTACAGAGACAAGCTCCACGAGTGGCCCAAGATAGGACCTAAGGATAGCCATGAGCTCAGAAGGTTTGCTGATTTTCTCCGCAGTTGTGAGGCTGCTATGACCCACATCAAAGCACTGGAAATCTTGAATGACTGCAATGAAAACAGGAAAATTCTCTCAAAGCTACCAGATTGGTTAACATCTAGATGGAACCGGAAGGTTACTGAAGTAGAAGAACAGAGTAACCAATTCCCCTCCTTCAGCCAGTTTGTCGCATTTCTTACTAGAGAAGCAAAAATCGCCTGTAACCCTATCACATCTCTACAGTCACTCAAACAAGGTGAAGCAGAAAACCCAAGAGTCCAAAGAAATCAAAGGGTTGGAGCAAAGGCACTGACCACAAGTTCCAATGAAACAGCTGTCATGACATGCATTTTCTGTGAGAAAACTGGGCATACTTTGCACAAATGCAGGAAGTTCATGGAAAAGGAAGTTCCAGAGAGAACCAAATTCGTTCAAGTGAACAAGCTATGCTTTGGTTGTCTCAAGTCTGGCCACCACTCAAAGAGTTGTGACAGTAGGAGTGTGTGTGACATGTGCCACAAGCGGCACCCTACTTGCCTGCACGAGGATCGAGCCAAAGATGATCAAAGACCATCACAAGCCAAGCAAAAGCCAAGCAAAAGCCAAGTCAAGAAAGACCTCAATCAATACAACCTGAAGAAACACCCACAGCTGCTACTTCAAATAGAGTAATACTTGATGGGGCTGGCACGCATACCTCTGCAATACTTCCTGTCTGGCTCTCATCTGCAACCCAACCAACACAAGAAGTCCTTGTATACGCTCTGTTGGATTCTCAAAGTGACTCAACCTTTATTCTAAGTGAAGTAGCTGAAGCTCTAGAAGCCAGCAAAGAGCAAGTCAAGCTCAAGCTCTCTACAATGACCTCAACCACAATGGTAAACTCTCAAAGAGTAAACGACCTACAAGTCCGAGGCTTTTACTCTGGTAAGAAGATCTCCTTACCACCAGTCTACACGCGTGAGTTCATTCCAGCCAACAGAACTCACATACCAACAGACGAAATAGCTAAAGCTTGGTCCCATCTAGAGCACCTTCAAGAAGAGATTGCACCTCTACAAGACTGCGAAGTAGGTCTGCTCATTGGGTACAACTGCTCGCAAGCCCTTCTTCCAAGGGAAGTTGTGTCTGGCAAAGAAAATCAGCCCTATGCACAGCGTACAGACCTTGGATGGAGTATTGTTGGGTGGGGAAATCCCTGTGTAGACTACGGAGATGCCATCGGAAACAGTCATCACATAGTAGTGAGACAAGTGACACCAGATATGGAGCCTTCTATCAATCTCCGAACCGAAGTGCACTACGTAAGTCGAATCAAAGTGAAAGAAGTGACTCCCTCAGACATCATAAAGGTCCTTGAATCAGACTTCTCAGAAAGAGCTAGAGAAGACAATCCCATCTCACAAGAAGACCTCAAGTTCCTGTCGAACCTGAGAGAAAACATCAGACAAAAAGACAATGGTCATTACGAAATGCCATTACCGTTCAGAGAAGAAAGACCAAAGCTACCCAACAACAAGATGAGTGCAATACACCGCCTGAACTGTCTTGAAAGAAGACTAAAGAAAGATCAAAGGTACTACAAGGATTACACAACCTTTATGGACGACATCATCTCCCGCGGCGATGCAGAAAGGGTCCCTGAGGAAGAAATCAACAGCAGTCCAGCTTGGTACATTCCACATCATGGAGTGTATCATCCGCAGAAACCAGGAAAAATACGTGTCGTATTTGACTGCTCTGCTAGGTTTCAAGAAACATCCCTCAACGACCACCTGCTCACCGGTCCTGACTTGACAAATACATTGGTTGGTGTCCTATGCCGCTTCCGAAAGGGTTCCGTTGCAGTTATGTGCGACGTCGAAAGAATGTTTCACCAATTTCAAGTAAAGAGAGAAGATCAAGATTATCTACGATTCCTATGGTGGGACAATGGCAACCTGGGAACCACACCATCAGTCTACAGAATGAAGGTCCACTTGTTTGGAGCAGCCTCGTCTCCTGGCTGTGCCAACTTTGGCCTAAAGCATCTGGCAGCAGAAGGGGCAGGTCAGTTCAGTGAAGACACCATACGCTTCATTCAAAGAGATTTCTATGTAGACGATGGTCTGACAAGTGTTCAGAATGAGAACGAGGCCATCCAACTCGTCAAAGAGTCAAGAGAACTTTGCAGTACTGGGAAGTTAAGACTGCACAAGTTCGTTTCTAACAGTAAGAATGTGCTGGCGACTATCCCAGATGAAGAATGTGCTGCAGTCAAAGATCTAGATATGGACTTTGGTGTGCTACACGTGGAAAGAGCTCTGGGAGTAGAGTGGTGCATTACATCTGACGCATTCCAATTCAGAGTCCAAGTAAAACCCCATCCACTAACAAGAAGAGGTGTGCTCTCTACCGTAGCTTCTGTATATGATCCCCTGGGGTTCATGGCGCCCTTCGTCCTTGTTGGGAAGCAGGTACTCCAGCAAATGTGCAGAGACAAAGTCGGCTGGGATGAGCAACTTCCAGAAAACCTAAGACCTCAGTGGGAGTCCTGGCTCAGAGACCTACCCAATCTGTCGGGAACACAAATCAAGAGATGCTACTTACCTTCAAGTTTCGGCGACATCAAAGGGTACGAACTTCACCATTTCGCGGACGCAAGTGTCTCAGGATACGGTGAATGTACTTACCTGCGAGCTATCAACACAAGAGGCGAAGTCCACTGCTGTCTCGTAATGGGAAAATCAAGAGTTACTCCAACAAAAGTCACGACTATACCAAGACTCGAACTCTCTGCAGCAGTTGTTGCCGTTCGAACCAGCGACATGCTCCGGAATGAACTTGAAATCCAAGATCTGCAAGAGTTCTTCTGGACAGATTCCAAGGTCGTTCTCGGCTACATAAACAATGATGCCAGAAGATTTCAAGTGTTTGTAGCCAACCGCATTGAAAGAATCAAGTCAAGTACAAAGCCTGAACAGTGGTCATATGTTGCTTCTGAGGACAATCCGGCAGACCATGCCTCTCGAGGTTTGACTGCAGAGCAACTGAAGTCCTCAAACTGGTTCACAGGACCGAAGTTTCTTTGGCAAAGAGGTCTACTCGACAGAGAAAGTAAGGTGGAAGAAGTCAAGGAAGATGATCCTGAGCTTTGCAAGGCTCTTGTGTGTAACACTAAGGCAAAGGAAGACAGATCATTATTAGACCATCTACAGAAGTTCTCTGATTGGACAAGAGTAGTAAAAGCAGTTGCCAGATTGAAGCGAAAGGCCAAAGAATACAAAGGTCTGAAGCAACGCACCAATGAAAGTACCAGCATCGAAGAAAGGAAAGAGGCAGGACTTGCTATCATCAAGTTAGTTCAAGAAGAAGCATTCTCAGATGAGATAAAGAGGCTGAAACTAAAGAAGGAAGTTGCCAAGACCAAAGAAGGTAAGCTGCAGAAGTTAAGTCCCTTCCTGGACGAAGAAGGTATCCTAAGGGTGGGAGGACGCTTGAGTCAAGCTGCGTTACACCCACAAGTCAAACATCCGGCAATACTTCCAAAGAACAGCCACATATCAGCCTTACTCATCAAGCACCATCACGAAAAAGAACAACATCAAGGACGTGGAATAACAACAAATGCACTCCGAGCTAATGGATGGTGGATCTTGGGATGCAGCAGTGCCGTCTCGTCATACATCTTTAAATGTGTCAAGTGCAGAATGTACAGAAGACCTACTGAAGAACAAAGAATGGGCGACTTACCTCAAGATAGAATGGAAGCAACTCCTCCTTTCACATATACTGGCATGGATTGCTTTGGTCCGATCTATGTTAAGGAAGGAAGAAAAGATCTCAAAAGGTATGGACTCATACTTACCTGTCTATGTTCAAGAGCCATTCACATAGAAGTGATTGATGACTTGACAACCGACGCATTTATCAATGCTCTTAGAACATTTATTGCCATAAGAGGAAATGTTCGTCAACTAAGAAGTGACCAAGGAACCAATTTTGTTGGTGCAAGGCGAGAATTCACAGAACTCATGAAAGGAATGGACGGAGAACGACTAAAGGCTCTAGGATGTGAGTTTCTCATGAACCCTCCAGCGGCAAGTCACATGGGCGGCATCTGGGAGAGGCAAATAAGAACTATTAGAAGTGTCCTGACTGCTATTCTCGACCAGTCAGCGCAAAGGCTTGACAGCACCTCTCTAAGAACGTTCTTGTATGAAGTTATGGCCATCATTAATAGCCGACCACTTACCGCTGAACATCTGAACGATCCATCCGGACCTGAACCTTTAACCCCGAACCACATTCTGACTATGAAGTCGACAATCATTCTTCCCCCACCTGGACAATTTGTCAAGGAAGATCTCTATCTTCAAAAGAGGTGGCGTCGAGTGCAGTATTTGGCCAATGAGTTTTGGACCAGATGGAAGAAAGAATATCTTCTGAACTTACAACCAAGACAGAAGTGGTGCAAAAGCAGAAGGAACTCGAAGGTCAATGACATTGTCCTTCTACAAAATGATTTGGCACCACGCAACGAGTGGAAGCTAGCAAGAGTCACTGAAGTCTGTCCAGGGTTAGATGGTAAGGTCAGAAAACTAAAGTTGCTAGTTAGTGACACCACATTTGACAAAGGTAAACCTACAACTAAAACAGTGTACCTTGAAAGACCTATACAGAAGGTTGTTACTCTGCTTGAAGCAGATTAAAGTGCTAAATTGGTATTGTCTGAAACTTACCTGTCACCTGGAAAATAGAAACTTACCTGTTAAGGGGAAATGGAAACTTACCTTTTATGAGGAAATATATATTTTGATGATGATAAGTTGAATGGTATTTACTTACAATGAACATTACACTTAGAGAAATCCCATATAAGGTTCGTGTGATTTGGTGGGAGTGTAAGTGCAGCCAAAATATTGTAGTTCAATAGGTTGTTTGCAATTACATGTTAGTAATTGAAAATGCATTTGCATATTATTTCTTATTGATTCGAGTTCTACAAGCCTTTTATTTCTTTCTAATTATTGTTTTCATTAAGTCTCGCTTGGACTGCTCTCGCGAGATTGAGGAAACCAAGCGCCAAGTAGCCTTTCCGGTATAGCCTACGCGATGTCGACTGTTTGGCATGGACCAGCTTTCTCTCCGTCATTATGGACTTTTAGTGTTTTGCAACGGACAGCAACCAGGACAGCTTGAAGATTCAGAGACAATTATTCCCTTTTTTGTAGCATGCAGCCAACGAGGTATTTGTTTTGTCTGTATTTCATTTGGGTGAATTGTATTCTACATGCTAAGCATAGTCTCTTTATGTTATGCTAGCAATTCTAATGACTGTTTGTGTGCTTTAGTTTTCACGGTGCTTATGGAGGTGGATAAAGAAGCAAATTCAACTTCATTAAATCAGTAGAAGAAAGCCACTTGTGTCTGCCTGTGCTTCGAGGGAATTATAGCTTCTCTCTCTTTCTCTTTCAGAAAATCTCCTTACGCTCTAGTCTACAACTGAGTGTGACGGCTTATACACATTGTGACACTCTTGTGATGCAATTATGTCACTCTTGTGCCGCAAAGCATGAAAACGATATGTTAAATGGCGAATTGAATTATCATTTCCTTTTTGTTATGGATCATGCGATTACAATAATAAACTGCTAATGCAAATGTGGTTTTAAATTTTATTTTTAGAAGTGCTCGATTTTTTTATCATTTTTAAATGATGGCAGGGTTGTGTCGTAGAGGGCAAGAAAAAATAAATGTGAAATGGATTTGCATTAACATTTTCAAATTGTCACATAAACTGCGTAGATTAACTTGAAAATGAAAACGCAAAGTGGCCTTTTGCATTTTCATTTGAATTATGTCAGTTTTTGCACACATCGAATGTAAACGAAATGCAATCGCTGATTTGCATTTTCATGTGAATTTTGGCGCGGATATGCTTCCAGAAGGACCAGGGTTGCCTACCCCTGGTTTAAGGTATTGGAGATTTAATTTCTGCATAAGTGTCTAGTGTCCATAGATTTTTCTTATTCTTTATATTTTTCTACTTATATTATTTATATATTAGTTATGTGATATTATATGCTAGCTAAACTCTTTAGTAGTAGGCTACATTTTTCAATACTAAAATATTTACAATACTGAATGCCCTTTTGTCATTTTTATTCTGCCGCTGAGCCTGTATTCACTCAAATTTTAATTAAAAATTAGGTTGCTTTAAAAAAAAAAGAAGTTATTACCATGTTTACCTCTAAAGAATCACTCAAATGCCGTTATATGTACTGTAACACCCATTTTCTTTAATGCATAGGCTAGGCACGGCCACGGTGGCTTCACTATTCACTAACAATGCCCCCCCAACAGATATGCATCCACAGAAAGTGAAACCCTTGATTATATTTTATTGATTGCTTAAATGACTGAAATCACAGGTATTGTTTCCAAATACATTACGTTAAACATCAAACAGTAACTTTAAAATAATTAATTACACACGTAAAAGTTCCCTCACTTCCATCAGTTCACTTGGCAGTTCCTCATGATCTCATGAGGAATATGTTAATATGTTCGCGTGAGCTAGTGACTCTCGACCATCCTGTGTTGTACTGGCTACTGCAGCACACTTTTTTACAAGTTTGTTCTAAAGGGAATGTTTGCCATTTTCATTTGTTGCTCATAATCTTCATCAAAAATCTCCAACTGAGAGGCAGAGAAATGATTGACCCAGTCACCAACCTCCCCTGCAAGAGAGAGAGATAGGGTTATCCCAGCATACAAGCACACTTGTTTATATAAAACACAAACCATAGCAGCTAACCTCTTCATAGCAGATCCATCTTTTTATCCTCATCTACTGTAACCACCTCTCAGCCAATTACATAAAACTCCTTAAACGCCCGAATAACAAAGAACTGAATTCACCTCGATTCATAGTTAATATTTCACCTGATGCATCAGCTTCCTCAGAATCTATCTACAAATAAATCCATTTACTTAATTTCCAAATGCTATTATACATCCAATAATATTGTAAGATGACTGTATCTTCCCTGAAAACTATTCTCTAAACAGGATTTTGTTATCAACAATTCTCCTCTCTCATTATTCCTCTGTGCCCCAGAGTTTTTTTTAGGTGCAGGTCACCCTTGGGCATGTGACATGTTTGTCATTTTGAAATAGTTGCATACAAGTAGTGCTTAAGAGTCAAAGTTATGACTTCCAGTTGGCTACAGATCAAGATGGCAGTCTGAACGTACGGCTCCCGTAGGTTGGCGAATTTAAAACCCTCAAAAACTAAATTCAGTGGCAAAAAAGTTGATTTTATATAAACATGAAGGGGGCGAACAAAGTTAAAGGTAAAGGGACAGTGGACAAACTGGGGAAAGACTTAAATCGAACGGATCCAACCGAAGGCGATGTGCGGGGAGAAGAGAGCCAACATGGCGATGCCTCAGCTACGGGAACAGTAGGTTTACATACGGGTTTTGAAACCATAAGTAAACAGATTAGCGAACTTAAATCAGAACTTAAACAAGACCTTAAAATGTTCAAGGAGGAAATCAAATGTGATATGAGAGCAGAGTTCGTTGAATTCAAACAGGACGTTAATCAACAGCTTGCGACTAACATGTTAGCCATGCAGGAACAGAATGTTAAAATGGACGAGATGAAGACGCGGATTGACCAACTAGAAACATGGAGTACAGAGGCTAACGTAGCTCTTGAATATGCGATACAGGATCAACAGAAATTAGAGGAAAAATTGAATGATTTAGAATCAAGAGCCAGGCGAAATAATATGCGTATTCATGGTGTACCAGAGGGCTCAGAGGGCGATTCAGTGATGGAGTTTGTGGACAAATTGTTTCGGACTGAGCTTAAACTTTCCAGTGACGTTGATCTACAGATACAACGCGCCCATCGGTCCCTGGCACAAAAACCAAACCCCAATTCGCCTCCGAGGTCAATTATAGTTAACTTTCAGCAATACACTACCAAGGAGTTGGTTATTCAAAAAGCATGGCGACAGAAAATCACAGTCGGAGGGAAGCCGCTCTACTTTGATCATGACTATACAGCAACGGTGCTGCAACAGCGCAAGGCGTACTTCAACATTAAAAAGTCACTCAAAGAAAAAGGCATCCGGTTCCAGACGCCTTTCAATAAGATGCGGATTCACTGGGACAACGGTATGCAGGTATACACCAGTGCATGGGAAGCAGCACAGGAGCTCAGGCGGAGGGGGTGCAGCGTGGAAGTAACAGAGAGGCCGATGGAGAGGGGAGGCCAGCTTGAGCGGCTTCAGCGGAGCGCACCGTGGCAACGAGTGAGATCACAATCAGGTTTGGATCCGACCAGACGGGCAAAAGAACGCTTACGTGAATTTCAGCGACAGACACCGGAATGAACAGTAGCCTAATGTTTATATTGCCAACTGATGTTTAAAATACTGCCCTTTACATATGTAAGTTGATTGTTTATTCGCTGACTGATGGGGGGAATGGGGTTCAGTACTGCCAACGGACATTAACACCAAGCAGGCTAAGTGACGAATAGCCTGTAGCGAACTATTCAAGAGGGGGCCCTTTCTTAGTGGGAGGCCTATCCCCTCCCTCTCCTCAAACCTGGAGAAAGTTCTTCAGACTTTGGAGGTCTTTTCATTTTATGGTTCCAACGGTGATATGGTTCTAATATCCCGTTTTAAGTTGGTTGAGTTTAAATTATTTATTTCTAAAGTTTTTATAGTTAGCTTGTGGGAGTATAACAATGTAAAATATTTACAGTCTAGTAATGATGCAACATGAACAGCTAAAGCTAATGTCCTTAAATGTAAATGGATTAGGAAATGCAATTAAGAGAACAAAGGTGATGGCCAAATTGAAAAGGGAGAAGGTACATATAATTTTTATGCAGGAAACCCACCTTTCAAGACAAGAACATGAAAAATTAAAACGATTCGGATATAAAAATATTTATTATAATGAATATCAGCAAAGTCACAGAAGAGGGGTTGCCATACTTATTTCTAATAAGATTAAATTTGAATTAAATAAAGAAATAAAAGATAAGGAGGGCCGATACATTATTGTAAAGGCAAAGATTGAAGACAATACAGTAACCTTAATAAATGTATACGCACCTCCTGACAGCGACAAACAATTTTTTAAATCATTATTTGATGTAATTGCATTGGAAGCTGAGGGTATTTGCATATGTGGTGGAGACTTTAACGTAACATTAAATCAAGATTTAGACACAACTAGCCTAAAGAAAAATAAGAATAAGACCAAATTAACAAGATTAATTAATACAGCCTGGGAAGATATTGTTTTTTTTTGATGCTTGGAGATATGCTCATCCATTTGACAGAAATTATACTCATTATTCGGCCCCACATTCAACATACTCTAGGATAGATTATTTTTTCATGCAAAAAAGAGACTGTTATAGGATGAAGGAATGTAGAATTGGGGTATCCGATGTGTCTGATCACAGTGCACTGTATTTGACAGTTCAGCTAGAGGGAAGGAAGATGAATACACTGTGGAGGTTGAATGTGGGTATTTTAAATAACAAAGCAACGGTTGAACAGATTAAACTAGAAATAAAAGAATATTTGGAGCTAAATAATAATGGGGAAGTAGATCCCTCTATATTATGGGACTCATTGAAGGTGGTGATACGTGGTAAATTGATTGCTCTATCAGCATTAAATAAAAAGAAGAGAATGGCAGAATATAATAAACTAATGTTAGATTTATCAAATATAGAACAGCAACACAAAAGTAACAGGGATCCAAAATTATTAGTACATATAAAACAATTAAGGACTCAGATTAATTGCATATTAGAGCAAGAAATTGAGAAAAAAGCACGATTTACGAAGCAGACATATTATGAATCGGGTCCCAAAGCAACCAAATTACTTGCTCGCCGTCTACGAAAACAGCAAGTTGACAGTACCATTTATAAAATAAGGGATCCAGAAACAAAACAGTTAAGATATCTTCCAGAAGAAATAGAAACCATATTCTTAAACTACTACAAACAATTATATACAGAAACCTCCACAACTAAAGTGGAAGAAATGAAAAACGTTCTTGGGGAATTAGATTTACCTAGCATTGGTAGAAAACATAACGATACTATTACAGCAGCAATTACATTAGAAGAAATTACGAACGCAATTGGCAACTCAAAATCAAATAAAACCCCAGGAAGTGATGGATACCCATCAGAATGGTATAAAGTCTTCAAAGAGGAGCCATCTCCACTCTTGTTGAAAACATTCAATTGGATTAAAGACAAAAATAAAATCCCTCCATCATGGAAGGAGGCAATCATTGCAGTAATCCCAAAAGAGGGGAAAGATAAGGAATATAGCAGTAATTATAGGCCTATCTCCATTTTAAATGTCGACTACAAATTTTATACTTCCATTATCGTTAAAAGATTCGAGAAACTTCTACCAGAATTAATAGATGAAGACCAAACGGGATTTATTAAAAATCGACAAACACATGACAACATAAGAAGGACCTTACATTTGATAGATAAAATACAAGAGGAAAATAAAGCTACAGTATTATTAAGTTTAGATGCCGAAAAGGCTTTTGATAGGGTTAATTGGGAATTTCTGTATCAAACGTTAGAAAGATTTGGCTTTAATAAACAATCAGTTGAATGTATTAGAACACTTTATCAACAACCAACGGCTAGAATAAAAGTGAATGGATCACTATCTTCGACATTTACGTTGGAAAGGGGTACTAGACAAGGCTGTTGCCTTAGTCCCACACTATTTGCATTGTATATTGAACCACTGGCTCAGGCAATTCGTCAAAATGAAGGACTACAAGGCATTAAAATAGGGTCAAAAGATCATTTAATTAGTCTATTTGCAGATGATGTTATGATCTATTTAACTGATCCTGAAACCTCTCTTCCTATATTGATGGAAATTATAGAGGACTTTAACTGTTATGCAGGCTATAAACTAAATATTGCTAAGACACAATTACTATCATTTAATTATAGTCCTTCAGCTGAAATCAAACTTAGATATAATTTAAGGTGGGACATGGAATTAATAAGATATTTAGGGGTAAATATTGTAAAAAATCTAAGTAAGTTATACGAGGTGAACTATAACCCGCTAATACAAAACATTAGAAAAGATATTGAGAGATGGTCCACCTATCCATTAGATTTTGGTGGTAGAATTAAGGTAATTAAAATGAATATTGTACCAAGACTGCTTTATTTATTCCAAGCTCTACCATTGGAGGTCCCAAAGGATCAGTTCACAGCCTGGGACAAGCTTCTCTCGCGATTTATTTGGGACGGAAAGAGACCCAGAATAAGATACACAACACTTCAGTTGGCTAAGAATAAAGGAGGAATGGCGCTCCCTAACCTTAAAAATTACTTTTATGCAGCACAGTTTAGACCGCTATTCTGTTGGTGTAAGGACAATTATTTTGCTAGGTGGAAAGAAATTGAAACCTATGTTGAGGGATACCAAATACAATCCGTTTTAGGTGAGAAAGAAATTCCCCCTTTCCTTGAAAGTAAGATAGATTCAATAACCTCTGGTACATTAGATATGTGGTTTAATTTTGTTAGGCAACTCAAATTAAAGAAAGACCAAAAAGTACTTAGATGGATAGCTTATGACACTCAATTCAAACCAGGAGTAAATGATGCCACATTCAAGCAATGGACAATAACAGGTATTACAGCCATAGCTACAGTAATGGAAAACAAGGATCTACAGAGTTTCCAAACACTAAAAGAGAAGTTTTCTCTTCAAAATCGGGATCTGTTTAGGTATATACAAGTCAGAGATTATTACAATAAGGAAGTAAAGGTGGAAACTCAGCAAGAGACAAATGCGGTGATAAAAGTCTTGATAGATGCATATAGACCTGATAGTAATTGTACCAAAGTAATCTCTAGGTTTTATGAAAGTCTTATGGAGTGTAAAGGGAATTCAACATTATATTTAAAATCAAAATGGGAAAACGAATTAAATATGGAAATCTCATCGGAAGAATGGTACAATATGTGTGAAACCCAACATACTTCCACAAGTTCGATCCAATGGAGGGTGTTTAATTGGAAAAATTTGGTCCGTTTTTTTATAACCCCTAAAATTCAAAGTAAAGCATCTTCAACACATCAATCTTGCTGGAGACAATGCGGGTGTTTAGAAGCTCACCACACACATATTTTTTGGAGTTGTAAAAAATTGAAATCATTTTGGGAAGTTATACATTCAGTCCTGATTAAAGTGTTGGGATACAAGATCCCGTTTACATGCATGGTCTTGTACTTAGGCCATATTACAACAGTAATTTTAGAGAGTGATCGATTCTTGGTTAAGATACTCCTTTCAGCAGCGAGAAAAGTCATAACTAGAAGATGGTATAAACCTGAACCTCCTCAGCAAAACCAGTGGTTAGATGCTGTACAGGAAATCTGGACAATGGAAAGACTGACTGCTATGTTGGGTTTGAGGGAAGAATTATTTAGGAAAAGATGGCAGAAGTGGATACTTTATCAAGAGAAAATATAAGGACACTGGCGGATATTTTGAATAGACACTGTAAGGGTAAGATGATTACTAGAACTCCTCCCACAAGCTATATATCTTTTATTTTACTTGTTTTATTTTTGTTTTAAAAGTTCTTTAATTTCCCCTTTTTTTTGTTTTGTTTTTGTTTTGTTTTGTTTTTATTTTTATTTTTATTTATTTTTACATGATGACATTTGTATTTTGATTCTCGGCAAGATGTATCTGCAATACCTTGAAAATCCAATAAAGAATAAAGTGATAAAAAAAGAGTCAAAGTTATATAACTTATAATACAGTCAGGTCCATTGATATATTATTTTCAGGTACTTTTACAAGCGATACTATCATCTTCCTGCATTTGAATTGATCTCTATGGGAATTGGGGGGTGTGACTAGATTAAGCTGTAAATGACATGGGAATAGTATGGAACACATAGTTGGTTAAATGGCTGGAAGTCAGATATGGATGGATCACTTTAAGGGTTATTTCTCCCGACTAATTTTTCCATAGAGTTCAATAGGAAAACAACCCTTAAAGTGATCCATCCATACTTACTGCATATCTAGCAGGATAGTGATGGTTTGAGGCTAATTTGATACCTCAGACCCTTGATGACATACAGCCATTTAACCAACTATGTGTTCCATACTATTCCCATGTAATTTACAGTTTAATCTAGTCACACCACCCAATTCCCATAGAGATCCATTCAAAAAGAGATGATAGTATCGCCTGTAAGAGTACCTGAAAATAAGATATTTTGATGTTGTTGGGTCACATACATCAGGAAGTCATAGCATGCAAAGAATATGCAACCAAATATTAAATATGATAACTTTATTAAAGTTGATGTTAATTTGTCCATTTACTTTTGGTCCCCTAAAATGGGGGGGAATATGTATAAAAATGGCTACAATTGCTACACCATTCACCCAATATGGACGTACAAACCCTCAAATTAAAGCTGAAAGTCCACACTTTAACCTCATATTCACTGTTACATTTCAAATCCAATATGCTGGAGTACAGAGCCAAAACAACAAAAATTGTGTAACTGTCCAAATACTTATGGACCTGACTGGATATTTGACTCTTGAGGAGTCAAAACCCGTATTATACAATAGAAAATAGAAGGTGATAAATTTCAACCTTTTGAAAAAGAGACAGACCTTTTCTCATGAAAGGAGAGATGGAATGGTCAAAGACAGCCTTGGGGATAAAGCTGTAGTTGGCCATGGGGTTCTTCTTCATGACCTCGAAAGACGTGAGCTCCACAACGCGCGCTATAACATCATCCGTGACTGACAGATTCAGGTACTGCGCGATGCGTTCCACTTCCCGTTCAGGATTCTGAATGAATGGTAAAATGATATGGGGAAGCAGACAAATTTTTATTTAGGAAGACTGGACATACTAAAATGACGCCAGGTGGGTATGTATGGAAGTGGGGTGCAACAAACTCACCTCCTTCATGTCTTCATAAAATAAATAGAGTATATTCCTTTTCTCTTTCACTTTCCAATAACCCTTAACATGGTCATACCAGGAGCCCCAGGCCACTGTGAATAGGAAGAATAGAGCAACAATGTATAAATGAGTTTCTATGGTACTGTATTTTATTCTGAAATCTGAAAAGTCTCTATCCATGTAGATATATAAAAGCATCTACCCTATAGGTTTATACATGTCTGTAAAGTAGCTACAGCTAGTTACATGACCGGCTCCATCTCCACAAAGCTCTCATAACACCATTTTTTGGTCAGCTTGTTTCAGAGAAATTTGAATTCCAAGATATGGATGTCCAGTTCTACATAAGCTGTGTTAAAATGTTGTAAAGCTTATTCATGCATTTCTATACTACAGATTACATATCAGTTGAAGGTGTGTTGAATGGTAACTGTTCTGAGACTTGTTTGCACCTTATATACATTTTATAAAACATATTTTCCAAAAGCGAACTATATTACTTTTAATGTGTTGAATGGTAATACAGCTCAGTCTGTCTCAGAAAGAGTTGTATATCATAACTGCTTGTTTTTTTAAGTGATTGTTAATTGGCTAATGGAGGCGGTCCATTGGGAAGGTAAAGGCTGGGTTCTACATTTTATATTTTTCTATTGCCAACTAAGCCTAGAGCACAGAGAGCACATGAAAGGAAAATACCATCTTGATAATGGACTTGTAAACTGTGAAATTTTATGTCATCAAGGACAAAGACAGCTTAATTCACTAAGTCCCTTGATAACTAGGATAGTTGAATTGATAATTCAATGACCCTGAATGACATTCATAGAATTGATGAACACATGATTGGCTAAAAGTCATAAAGGGTCTGACGTATCAAACAAGCCTTAAAACATCACTCTGCTGCCAGATATGCAGTAGATATGGCTGGATAACTTGTAGGGTTTCTTCTCTGGACTTATTTTTCCATTGAGTTCAAGACCCTTGATGACTTACAGCCATTTCGCCAACCATGTATTCCATACTGTTCCAGCATCATTTACAGCTAAATCTAGTCCCACCCACCAATTCTCATATAGATCAATTCAAATGCAGAGTTATAGTATCGCTTGTAAGAGTACCAGAAACAAGATATCAAGAGTTTTTTGATGTTGTTGGGTCACAGACATCAGGAAGTCATGGCATGTAAAAGATATGCGACCAAATATAAAAATGTATTTAATTTTAATTTATTCATTAAAAACTTTATTCTACATTATGTTAAACTGTCCAATATTTTTGATGCCCGAAAATGGGGGGGACTATGTACAAAAGTTCAAAGTTTGAGAGTATGATGTTTGAGACACAGCCATTCTGTTAAAATAGGCTTGCTATCCTATATCAGTACCTTTTTGACAATAAATAAGAATACTCAGGAGATGGTGCTCTTGAACCTTTGAAGTGGTAGAATCCTCTAAGATGTTTCAGCATGATATTTTCCTGCTTTGTCATTCCATCAACCTCATTGTGATTCTCATTAGCATCATACAGTGCTGGCAACTGCTTTCAGATAAAGTGGTGAAGATAGTATTATACTTACACTCTCCCCTCATGTACTTTTGGATGTAGTTTTCCCAGGGTCCTGGTTCAGGATGGTAAAGACACATCCTGTCAAAGTGGTAGTAGCTTACCAAGTTGTCCTTAGCATTGCGGGCCACATAGATGACCTGGGCAGTGTAGTTGTGGGAGTGGGGGTCAGGGGCAGGAAAAGTCCATTCAAATTACAGTCACATACACAAAATGGTACACTTTTTCTGCCCTGACAATAAGTAAAGCCAGTATTTACCTTGCATTTATTTCCCCAGAATCCTTCAGGCACAAGCTGAATAGGCAAATGCGTCTTGATTATCCTTGGCGAACTCATCATGCAAAAATGATCTAGTCCTGAGAGAGAGCAGATTTAAGGGTAGGACTTGACACAACATGACACAAGGAAGGGTGGGAGAGGGGCAGAGAGGCTGCTCCCATTTCAGGTGACCTCAGGTGTTTCCAGTACCTGGAAAGACTGTACAACCATTAACAGTGTTAGCCCCGGAGCAACTGGGACTCATTCCAAATTAAGGAAGCTGCTTAAATTAGTGGACTATCCTCTTCAAAATTGTTTGTATCTTCTATATGAATGGGTGCAGGATCGCTGTAAATAATGCTTTTTCAGTACAGTGTTGACTGTCCGCAGGTGTGCTTTTTCTGGAGAATAAAGACCCTTATAACAATGGCAAGGCGCATTGAAGCTGTTCTGGCGGCTCGTGGTGGACAAACTCC
Organism: Ilyophis sp. 1 JC-2022; assembly: GCA_022702515.1. NCBI lineage: Eukaryota > Metazoa > Chordata > Actinopteri > Anguilliformes > Synaphobranchidae > Ilyophis > Ilyophis sp. 1 JC-2022. The sequence goes on along the minus strand of CM040399.1, from coordinate 21,466,668 downwards.
TTACTAAGACACTATGTTGGTTTTTCCATTATTTTGTCACCTGTGTGTGTGTTTGTTAATCATAATCGCAAGATATATACTTGCGTGCAAACAAATGCGCTGTCAAAGTCCAACAAAAACCTCTCTTCAAAAACCCAACCAAAAGGTTTTTTTTAAGGCTGGGGAACCAGGCCCTTTTGTAAGGAACAACAATCAGGCGAACGGGGAGCAACTGCCCTGAGTACAATTAAAGTCACCTGGCTCCCCTGCCTGGGTGTAATGGCGATGCAGTCCAAGGGGGAACCCCCCTTCCCGGCACCGCAATATATACTGTATACAGTGTATACAGTATTCGTGCAGCAACACAATTTTTGTTGTTTTGGCTCTGTACTCCAGAACATTGGATTTAATTTGAGCGTTTTTTTAGAGGACAAAAAGTAACAAATTAACATAAACTAAATTAGACCCCCACCATTCCGGCTTCAAACCTGGACACTCAACGGAGACCGCACTCCTCTCCGTCAGCGAGATGGTTCATGCAGCTCGGGCAGCCTCCCTCTCCTCTGTGCTAATACTCCTAGACCTCTCTGCCGCCTTCGACACTGTAGATCACTTCATCCTCCTGTCGTCCCTGTCTGCAGCGGGAATCGGCGGCTCGGCCCTGGCCTGGATTATGTCCTACCTCTCGGAACGCTCCTCCCAGGTTGCCTGGGCTGGTAAAGTATTGGCACCCCGTCCCCTTACCACAGGAGTCCCCCAGGGCTCAGTCCTTGGTCCCCTCCTTTTCTCCACCTACACCAAATCCCTTGGCCCTGTTATCACTGCTCACGGTCTTGCTATGCTGACGATACTCAACTTTTTCTCTCCTTCTCACCCTCTGACACTCAGGTGTCAGCCCGCATCTCCGCTTGCCTGAGAGACATCCAGAGCTGGATGGACAACCACTATCTCAAGCTCAATCCAGGCAAGACTGAGCTCATCTACATTCCTGCTCTAACCTCTCCCCCTCTCAATCTCTTCATTTCCCTAGGAGACACTCCACTGACCCCAACGCCCTGTGCCAGGAACCTCGGAGTGGTGATGGACAACAGGCTGTCCCTCTCCGAGAACATCGCAGTGGTAACCAGGGCGTGCAGGTCCTTCCTGTACAACATCAGGAGAATCCGTCCCTTCCTCACCACCCACTCAACCCAGCTCCTGGTACAAGCGATGGTGCTGTCCCGCCTGGACTATTGCAACTCTCTTTTTACCTTTTAGGGTTGTTTTAACGCACTTGTTTCTAGTTCAGAAATGCACTATGTACGTCGCTCTGGATAAGAGCATCTGCTAAATGACTATAATGTAATGCAATGTAAAGGCTATAGATACAGCATTTAACCCCCTCTAGTGTCTCATATGGAGATTGCGTTTCATAACACCACTGCGGTTAAAAACTGGTTGCCAGATTAACTCGCCTGCATTTTGTGTACATGACGTTATCCTACTTCATCTGAGTGTGAAGATTGGAGTCAGACACAGAATCAATCATGTCAAGTGACAAATCTTTTGTGGTTGGACAAGTAATAAATTCATAAACAAATTTTGCAATATGTAGAAATGCATGACCTCCATAGATGTAGTTTGCTCTATGTGGTGGTGTTTTACAAATTCACGTAACTGTGATGGTTTCCAGTGGCGGAGAATCAAATGCAACAGGAGTGGGAATCAGAACAAGTCACTCACAACAATGAGGACCACAAATAGATTAAACCCCAAAAGGGTAGGAAAAAAAAAATAAAAAATCATAGAAGCTAAACAGCCAAATGATAATCAGCCCAGGAAAATAGGGTGAACTCGAAACACGAGTAAGAACACAAAAGTCTCCCGAGCTCAATACTAGAGCGAACATGAGAAAGAAAAGAACACCTTCGGCACGTAAAACTAATACGTCCAGAAGAAGGTGAAACAAAAGTGAAACCACTAAAGAAAAACTGTCTCAGTGAGAACAGCAAGGACAAAATAGCACAGCGAAGCTAACAGAAGGAGATAATCCTATACCTGAAATAATAAAGCTACAAAGCAAGTCCCTCATGAACATAAAACAAGTTTAATATCATGAGGTCGCTTGTACCTGGCTATACCTCAATGTAATATGAAATGACAAAGAAGCACCGGGGAAGCGGAAGTGAGAAACTTAAATACCCCGCAGCTAGAAGCACAGGTGAAATGAATAACGAGCAAGGGGAAGCAAAACCCCGGAACGGAACGTGAAAAAAATCTGATAGATTCTCAATCGGAAAAAACAGGACGAAAACCACAACATAAAAGGAAACAATAACCCAAGAACCATGACACTAACCACAGTGAGCAAAAGTCGTAATCTAGGTCTATAGCCAGGGGTGGAAATCTCAGAATGAGAGGCGTTTTCGCTCGTTGTGAAATAAATTTGTCAATTTAGCCAAGGTTTTACCCGGTTACAGCCTGGCTACATCCTAGCCAGTTAAAAAAGTTTCACATTTCAACCAAATGCAGCCGGTTTTTCACAGACGCGAGATGCCGTTTCACCGTCTTTTCACCGACTTTCCTACACACAAATATTCACTGGGACGTTATGATATACGCTAGATGACCTCTCGTAAACCATTGTGCAAACAGCCAGCAGCCGACAGCATATTAGCTACACTGTGAGCCCACTATCTGGGTAGCAAGCTAGCTAAGGCTAATGTCTCATTGTGAGATAAAAGAAAAGCAAAATGCCAGAAATACTTTTTTCGATCATACTGTAATAGATTAAGGTCCGAACTCCAGCTAACAGAAGATAGATAGAGTTCAATAGAAAAATTAGTCAGGAGACACAGCCCTTCAAGTGATCCATCCGTATCTACTGCATATCTGGCAGCAGAGTGATGGTTTGAGACTCGTTTGATACCTCAGAGCCTTGATGACTTACAGCCATTTAGCCAACCATGGGTTCCATACTATACCCGTGTAATTTACAGCTTAAGCTAGTCCCACCCCCCAATTCCCATAGAGATCCATTCAAATGCAGAGAGGTTATAGTATTGCTTGTCAGAATACCAGAAAATATTATTTTGATATCCTTTTATACCCAGTCATGATGGCATCACCTGTTTACTTGCGGAATGTTCCTAACAGGTGTTTTTTGAACTTCCCAGTCTTTTTTTTTTTTGCCCCTGTCCCAACTTTTTTGGAACGTGTTGCAGGCATGAAATTCGGAATTTGTGTACATTTACAAAAATCAATGAAGTTGATAAGGTAAAACATTAAATATCTTTTCCCCTTAAATATGTCCTACCTGGGAATCGAGACCCTTGATGACTTCGCCAACCATGTATTCCATACTGTTCCACCATAATTTACAGCTAAATGTAGTCCCACACCCCAATTCCCATAGAGATCCATTCAAATGCAGAGACGTTATAGTATTGCTTGTAAGAGCACCAGAAAATACGATATAAAGTGTCTTTTGATGTTGTTGGGTCACAGACATCAGGAAGTCATGTGACCAAATATTAAAAATGATTACTTTATTCTGCATTATGTTAAACTGGCCAATATTTTTTGATGCTCAAAAATGGGGGGGGGGGGGGGACTATGTACAAAAGGTTCTATAATTTATAAACGGTTTATCGGATATGGATGACAATACCCTCAAATTAAAGCTGACAGTCTGCACTTCAAAGTGCTAGAGTACAGAACAAAAAATGTGTGTCACTGTCTAATGAATTATGGTACTCACTGTATATGTAAGCAACACACACACACATCAGAACAGGTATAATGAGATAAATACCAGAAAGGATGGGAGGGGAGGAGTATTGCTCAAGGAATGGGCTCCTCACAGGTATGGGGGCTCTCCTGCATGCCTCCATGTCTCCATTGTGAAGTAACAGGTCTACTATCTCCTGAATCCAGGTAGTTCCTACATTAAATAAAAATAGGCAGAATGACAGAAACATTGTCGTTCAGAACACAAATAATTAATAAATGCGTAGAATCAAGGGTGTAGGAGTGTTATGGCACCTGGGGGGGACACGTGAATGCTCGGGGGGTCCGGCGCATGCCCCAACGGGAAGACAATTTTTGAAGAGCAGCATGAAATTCTCATTTCTGGTGACTTTTGAGAACAATATTTATAATTCTGCTGTTAACAAAAAAAATCTATCCAGCCTACTTCTTGCTAAATTTCCCTCCCTAACTTCCTGAAAGTCCCAAAAACCTATCATTGGTGGAATGTTGGGAAAATGTAAATAATAAAGCCGCAAAAACAGTCCATATATCACATTAAAGTTAGTCAAGCCGGAAAGTCTGAACACCCCTTTCACCTTCTCCACGTTTTATTACATTACAGACACATTCTAAAATAGATTGAGTTCATTTTTTGTCTCAAAATTCTACACAAAATAGCCCATAATGACAAAGTGAAAACATGTTTTTAGAAATTTTTTCAAATGTATTAAAAATCTAAAACTGAAATCTTTCATTTACATAAGTATTCATACCCTTTGCTTTAACAAATTTTTAAAGTGTCATATTTAATATTTGGTCACATATCCTTTGCATGCGGTTACTTCCTGAAGTCTGTGACCCATCAACAACAAAAGACTCTCGATATCTTATTTCCAGGTACTGTCACAAGCGATACTATAAGCTCTCTGCATTTGAATGGATCTCTATGGGAATTGGGGGGTGAGACTAGATTCAGCTGTAAATTACACTGGTACAGTATGGAACACATGACAGGCTAAATGGCTGTAAGTCATCAAGGGTCTGAGCTATCGAACAAGCCCCAAACCATCACTCCGTTGCCAGATATGGAGTAGATGTGGATGGATCACTGCAAGGGTTATTTCTCCTGACTCATTTTCCTATAGAACTCTATGGGGGAAAAAGTCATGAGAAACAACCCTTAAAGGGATCCATCCACATCTACTCCATATCTGGCCGCAGAGTGATGGTTTGGGGCTCGTTTGATACCTCCCAGCATTGAGCATGCCAATTGTATGCTTTCTCAAGACTTGCAACATCTGTGGCATCGTGTCATGTGACAAAAACACACATTTGAGTGGTCTTTTATTGTCCCCAGCAAAAGTTGTGTCAGTGTAATGGTCACACCCTGTTTGGTGGCGGTTTATCTCATTGAAGGAGAAATGCTGAGTAGCGTGAATGGAAACAAATTTGTGCACAAAATTTAAAACAAATAACTTTTATTTGCGCAGGGAAGTACATGGCAATTTTCAGAGGCTCCACTTTAATGCTCCTCATCAGAGGTTCACTGTTGGGCCTGGTTCTCTTTCATCATCTCGTTTCGAGATCCACCTATGGGAATGACATCCGGTCATGACCACCACAGAAGCATCCAATTGCACCAAGTCTGGCCCTGACAGACAGTAGCGTGTCAAATGCGAAGGAGGCTCCGCCCTCCTTGTACGAGCATATATGACACTGTAACGCTACTACTCCTCAGTTGACATTCGCTTCTCGCAAATTTCGGAGTACCCCACTCACAGCTTCGACCGTGTATCCCACACTAGCCTTGTCACTTAACTGTCCGCAGGAGGATATATCTCCGGATCAGCCTCCGCCGGGCGTGAAAGGTTCGGGAACGTGCGTCAGTGCTGAGTAGCTCCACTCGGTGCTAGCCTGCTACCCCGCGCGCTAGCCCTTGTATCGTGCAGGCTACCCGCCCAAGACACGATTTTTTTCCTGCATCTGCTAACGCGGAACAGGACAGTGCTGTCTCACAACTAGCCACCCACGCTAGTTGTCTCTTTGCTCTCTAGCCAGCCGCCCACGCTGCCTGTTTCTCTGCTTAGCTGCCTAGCTCCCCGCTAATGGCTCTTTCTAAGCCCGTTCCTCTCGGCCCGTCTGAGGAGCTACGCTCGCGTGCCTGCCCGGCCGCATGCGGTGCCCTCATCGCGGCCAGGGACACTCACCCTCTCTGTGTCATGTGCTTGGGCTTAAAACATGCCCAGGAGGCCATCGACTCCCCAGAGAGCTGCAGCCACTGCCTCGCGCTGCCCAAAAAGCTCAGGCGACGGAGGCAGAGAGTTGCTGCTACCCACGGCAACGACCTGTGTCCCGAGGACTCTGACAAAGAGGACGATAGCACTACGGCCTTTCGGCCGCCTCAAGACCTTCCTTCTCTGAGTTGGGCTGACCGCTCCGACCCAGACATGTCGGCGTTCCCCCTCTCGCTCTCCGGTACCCCCATACTGGAAGGAGAGACAGCGGATAACGACGACATGGCGGTTGCGTCTGATTATTCGGGTGAGGAGGACGCCATTCCTCCGGCCCAGTTAGCACCGGCTATGGGTACAGCTAACGCCCAACCCCATGCCGTGCTTCTGGAAGTATGTGAGCGGGCCGCAGCCCGTCTCAATATCGAATGGCCAGCCCTACAGAACCCGGCCGACGAGGAGAGGGATGTTTATGACGGGAAATTCCTGGGCCCCCCCCCCAGGCCCCAGAAAACAGCTTTTCCCAGTTCTCCCCGCCTGCGCTAAACACTTGAAACACCACTGGAAGGACCCGCTTGATTTCAAGCACGGTTTCTCCGGTCTGGAAGTTAAGGACATGGCCGCCCACGCCATGGGGGAACCCCCAGCTGTTGAGCCCTCCATAGCTCGACACCTTAACCCCACGCAGGGAGGTCTCCTGGCGCCGCCCAGGCCTACCCTCCCTACTAAGATGGAACGCTTCACAGCCTCCATCCACCAGGCTTCCTACAGGGCCTCAGCCCTCGCGGTTAGAGCCCTCAATGTTTCTTCCCTCCTCTCAGCTTACCAAGCTGAGCTCACAGAGGAGAAGGGGAAACAATTACAAGAGGGGACCCCCTCCCCTATACTGTGGCAAGAGATTGTCACTGTGAACGACTTGGTCCTGCGCAACTCTCGCCAGTGTGTCCAAGCCTGCGGCCGCTCCATGGCTCTCTCCGTAGGCGGCGAGCGGGCGCTCTGGCTTAATCTCTCTGGTCTGCCCGACAGTGAGAGAAGGCGCATAGCCGGCGCCCCTGTTGAGCCAGGCCAGGCTCTTTTCGGCCCCGCGCTGAGCCTCATGCAGCAGCGGTGCGACGACAAAAGGAAGGAGGATGAGGCCTTCAAACTCTGCCTCCCCCGCAGAGTGACGCCTCACTTGCCGCCACCCATGCGGCCTCCACAGCCCCCAGCGGTGAACCGCCGTGTCCAGCCAGGACAGGGCAGGGGCAAGCCCCAGGGCAGAGCCCCAGGCCAGCAGGGCAACCCCCCTGCTAAGCCTTGGGGGAATATGTCCTTTGCCGCAGCCGCGGCAAAGAAACCCTCTCCCACCCCCGCCGACCAGAAGCGGAAGCGGCCAACCTGACACTACCGCTATTGGGGGGCTAAGTCCATGTTCTGGGGCAGCCAGCCCCTTGGACACAGGCTCATCTCCTCTCTTCCCCCCCATGAAGAGAAGGAGACTCCCAATTCAGGAGGACAGCCCTCCTCTGTTCGCTGCTGTGTTACCCACATTCAGTGTACAAGCGAACACCAGGCCATTCCTAATAAAGGCTCCCGCCCTGAAAGGCCAAAAAACAAAAAATGTGTTAAAGAAAGCCCTTTCTTATCACATAAGGCCTCCCCTGGTTTCACCACTAGGTGGAGCTCCAGCCCCATTCAGCACGGCCCCACTCGGCCGTTCCCCCCTGCGGTCCTCCGCACCAGCAGGGGCGCTCACGAGCCACATACAAGCCTGGCAGGCTACGTTTGCCCCCGAGTGGGTACTACGCACAGTTGCTAAGGGCTACAGACTCCAGTTTGCAGGGAAACCCCCCTGTTTCAACGGAGTCATTTACTCTCAAACCGAGAGGAGTGCGGCTCATGTTTTAGAGGAGGAAATTTCCTCTCTATTACAAAAGGGGGCGATACGTGTGGTTCCCAGAGATCAAGCCCAACACGGCTTTTATTCTCGCTATTTCCTGGTCCCAAAGAAGGACGGTTCCCTCCGTCCGATCTTGGATCTCAGAGTGTTGAACAAGCATTTGAGGAGGTACAACTTCAAAATGCTAACTTACAATACACTTTCACGTTCAATACGTCAGAGCGATTGGTTCACATCAATCGATCTGAAAGATGCTTTCTTCCACATTGCCATCTATCCTCCCCACACGAAATTCCTTCGCTTCGCCCACCGCGGCGTTTGCTACGAATACACAGTTCTACCGTTCGGCCTCTCCCTAAGCCCACGGGTGTTCTGTGTCTGTGTGGAGGCGGGTCTGGCCCCGTTAAGACTAACGGGGGTCAGAATACTGACTTATATGGACGATTGGCTAATCATTGCCAGTTCGAGAGTCAGAGTCGTGAAAGACACGCAGTTAGTTTTGGCACAACTAGCTGCGCTCGGGTTCAGGGTAAACCTCTCCAAGAGCAATTTCTCTCCTTCACAGAGTGTAACGTTCTTGGGGCTGGTGCTAAACTCTGTTTCGATGCTAGCCCGCCTGTCAGCGGACCGCATCGTATCCCTGCGGGACTGTCTCTCTCTGTTCAAACCGGGCTTAAGAGTACAGTACCGCACATGCCTCAGACTGCAAGGGCTGATGGCCTCAGCCTCGCAGGTTTTACCGCTGGGTTTACTGAGGATGAGGGGCTTTATGAGGTGGGTTTCATCACTACACCTCAGCCCCATACGCGATCTCCATCGCCGTCTCACAGTGACGCACGAGTGCGCGGCAGCTCTACGTCATTGGGAGAACACAGACTTTTATACTCAGGGAACCCCTCTCGGGATCGTTCTCATAAGAAAAGTCGTAACGACAGATGCATCCCTTTCTGGGTGGGGGGCCACTCAGGAAGGGCGTGTAGTGAATGGGATGTGGCCAATCCAGCTGCGCTCAGCTCACATCAATTATCTGGAGCTCCTGACTATATGGATAGCTCTCAGATATTTTCTACCACGCTTAAGGCGACGGCATGTGCTAGTACGTTGCGACAATACGACTGCTGTAGCATACGTCAATCGCCAGGGGGGCATGCGCTCTCTCCATCTCCACAGTCTAGCCCACAGACTGCTGGTATGGGGCAGCCATCACTTTCTGTCGTTACGTGCGACCCATGTTCCAGGCATTCTGAACACGGGCGCAGATCTGTTGTCAAGGGGAAACCCACTGTACAGGGAATGGCGACTGCATCCCCAGACTGTGGAAATGCTATGGCAGAGATTTGGCCACGCAGCCGTCGATCTCTTCGCCTCGCGCGAAAACGCCCATTGTCGTATGTTCTTCTCGCTACGGGACAAGAACGCGCCTCTAGGCGTAGACGCACTAGCCCACCCATGGCCCAATGTGCTTCTATATGCGTTTCCCCCCCTCGCTCTCATCTCTCCCACTCTAGCCAGAGTGAGAGAGCAGAGTTTGACACTGATCCTAATAGCGCCCAGGTGGGCGAAATCGCCGTGGCTGGCGGAGATCATTCCTCTCCTTTATGCACAGCCGTGCGCGCTCCCGTTACGCACGGACCTGCTGTCTCAGGCGAACGGGGAAATATATCACCCCTGCCCAGAGCGAATAGCTCTTTGGGCTTGGCCCGTGAAAGGCACAACCTCGACGCTTTAGGGCTCCCCCCTCGCGTGGTGGCAACCATTCAGAGCGCGAGAGCGTCTTCTACCAGATCACTTTATGACAATAAGTGGCAGGTATTTGAAAAGTGGTGTGCCTCCCATCAGTCAGTGCCCTATCAGTGCTCTGTTTCTGACGTGCTGAGTTTTTTACAAAACCTGATGGATGAAGGGAAATCCTTTTCTACCATTAAGGTTTACCTGGCAGCTATCACTGCTTGTCATATGGGTTTCAATGACAATACAGTGGGGCAGCATCCCCTCGTGCGCAGGTTCATGAAGGGGGCTCGCCGTTCTCTGCCTGTTGTTAAAAAGCTCATTCCCTCATGGGATTTATCACTGGTGCTGGAGGCTCTGTCCCAATGGCCATTCGAGCCTATACACGGAATAGAGTTAAAATTACTGTCTTTGAAGACAGTACTGCTGCTCGCATTAGCCTCTGCTAAGCGGGTCAGCGATCTCCATGCGCTCTCAGTGCATCCCTCGTGCACAATATTCTCCCCTAATATGGATAAGGTTTTCCTCAAACCTAATCCTGCCTTTATGCCTAAAATCTTCCCAGCTTTCACGTGTGAGGTGTTGGAGCTTTCCGCTTTTCACCCACCGCCGTTCTCTTCTGAGGAAGAGCAAAGGCTACATATGCTGTGTCCTGTGCGTGTTCTCCACACGTATATAACAAGGACTAGAGCTTTCAGAAAGAGCAACCAGCTCTTTGTGGCCTGGGCCCCCGCCTGCAAAGGGAAAGCCATCTCTAAGCAGCGGCTGTCCCATTGGCTTGTGGAAGCTATCGTTATGGCATATGGTTCAAAGGGGGTATCGCCTCCCTCGGGTCTGAGGGCTCATTCTACGAGGGGCGTGGCTGCATCATGGGCCCTATTTCGTGGGGTCTCCATGCAGGAAATTTGTTCAGCCGCAGGCTGGGCTTCTCCACATACTTTTGTGAGGTTTTACCGTCTGGATGTTACCAGGACACCGGTAGCCCACTCAGTATTGGGGGTGAGCTCTGTGTGAGCCACACACATCTCACTATGGGTGTAGTACTTCACACTGTTCCCGGACCCCAGTTACTACACTGGACAGTGGATTGTGTTTTGTACTTGCCTACAGGGGATGCGCTAGGCACCACCCTCCCGCTAGGGAGGGAGGCCTCCCTTGCTGGCTTGACAGCGTCTCAGCTGTGAGCATATGGCAATCCGGGAGTTGGCCAAATCTCCCATAGGTGGATCTCGAAACGAGATGATGAAAGAGAACTTTAGGTTACTGTCGTAACCCCGGTTCTCTGAAACATCGAGTGGAGAGATCCACCAACATTGCCCTGCTTGCTGTGCGCGAGAAGCGAATATGTTCACTGAGGAGTAGTAGCGTTACAGTGTCATATATGCTCGTACAAGGAGGGCGGAGCCTCCTTCGCATTTGACACGCTACTGTCTGTCAGGGCCAGACTTGGTGCAATTGGATGCTTCTGTGGTGGTCATGACCGGATGTCATTCCCATAGGTGGATCTCTCCACTCGATGTTTCAGAGAACCGGGGTTACGACAGTAACCTAAAGTTTCCTGTTCTGAGAGAGAGAGAGAGAGAGAGAGAGAGAGAGAGAACAAAATAGAAATAACATGTTATTGACATTTGACTTCCAAATGGGTTTTGGCCTTGCTCCATTTTGTTGGTCGGAACAAAGATGCCTTGCAGAACGGGCAGTGAAACCTCTTGCAGCATGTGGTGCATATCTTAAGTGGCAAGGATCGTTCTTTTTGTATAGTTATATGAATCGTGAAAAAGAGAAAGCCTAATTGGTCAATTTGAACACTTAGTTAATTTCACTGACACAAATTCAGCCTAGTACTGGACCAAAAGACATTTTGAATATTCTGTCCTGGATTGAGCTTAATCTGTGACTGTGAAGTCACTTCATATATACAGCACATGACAGAATCTAACACGAGTAAGTAGTGTAAGCCTATAGATGCAGAATACATAATAACTGACTATTAAAAATACCCAACATTACAAAACAGTCCAAATGAAGACTGGCTGATAACACGTAATGTGGGGGTAAACAGGCAGTCAGCGCAGTTTAGCTAATTATTAAGATTAATTAAACTTCATTCAAATGGTAAAACAATTAGTATTAAACAAACATTTACACTGGAGACAGAACTGCTAATGTAATGTAGCTGACAGACACAGATCATATCGACATGCTTTTATCTTTTGAAGTTTAATCAATGTGCTGGCTAGAATTCATTATCATAGCTAGTCAAATAGTTGGGCTTTCCAAAATCTCGCTACGGCTTCATTAAACAAATAAACAAATGAGGCCAACGTCAACGTTTGTTCGTTTTGCAGCAAGCTATTGGTAAACTAACATTATAACAGATGATGGTTTGTAGTGCCTTTTAAATATGCTTCGATTATCCTGGAATCGAACATTTACATTAGCAAAGACTATCATAAGCTAACGTTAAATTCTATTTAGCTAAATGTTAGATACGTTAGCCAGCAAGATCTATTTAAGTAACGTTAGCTAGCTAACATTACATGCCCAACCTAATGCTAACGTTAGATCCATAGCCATACACTCTGGCTAACTCTCGAAACGGTGTCAGATTCACGTTCACGTTACACACATAGCGTTAGATAGCTACTCATACTTCGACTAGCTAGCTAACGTTAACTTTGCTGTCCAATTCAAGACACCAGAATTGTTTTTAACGTGAAACAAATAAAACTTGATTCATATTCAGTTTTGTACTCACATTCAGATTGTCCTCCATCTTCTTGTTTCTCTTGTGCATGCGCAGGACTCAAGGGCCCTGAGACTGCACTGCTCCGGTATTGCAGGCACACACCCTTCTCGAAGCGTCTCCAGTCAAGTCGCGTTACACTTTTCCATATTAAAAAAATACCAACGGTAGATTGCTGTGAGCGTTGTATTTCCTCAGCATTATCCTTTATTCGGCTTCATACACTTATTGGAGTCGACTCTTAAGGCCGTGATTTACTCGCACGAATAAATCGCACGTTGAAAAATTAAAACGAACTCCTGTATTGTTCATAAAATCTTGCACATCAAACGCGAACTGTCCTTTGCGAAAAAGCGGCATTTAATTTATTCGCAGCAAGTTCGTTTTTTGCAAAACTATTTATCTATCCAATCATAACAAGTTTCCATGACTGACGTCACCACACTGCCACAACAAACTACAACATCCAATATGGCGGACCAACTGATTTTATGTGTGTCACAGTATAGCGTCCTCTTTCATAACATTACATTACATTACATAAGAGACATAATAGTTACAAAGACAACGATTTGAAGGACAATTTGTGGAAAACCATAGCCGATCAAATAGGCTATGAAGATGGTGGGTTTATAGCTAAATGGTTGCAATACGCACAACTTGCTATCTGATGAGCTCCCACAGGTTATTAGCATTGGCTTAAAAGTTGTCTCCAGCTATTTTAGCCAGCTAACGTTAGCTAACCTTTAGATCTAACGTTAACGTTGATAGCAGCTCACGTGAATAAAATAACAACCAGTGGCGATTACACACAAACATAGCTACACGATACTTAGGCCTATTTATTTTTTTGACTTTAGGCGAGTTCATGTAGGCTACGCTGTGTCGTTTGCCTTGGTGAAAACAAAGGATGAAAGCTAGTTAACCGCTATATGTGATATTGTTTCGTGGATATTTGCCGTAGTAATTGTGGGCTATAGGCTAACCGAAGGAGAAAGACGACACGTAGTCTAGCTACCGGGTCTGGCCAGGGGCAGCCACTGTGATGGAGGGAGAGAAAGGGGGAGGAGGAGAAGGGCAGGGTAGAGTAGCCTATATGAAATGTTTTTGCTGTCACACGGTTGTCTGTGTGTGTGGCAAATAAAGTTACCCAAAAATCTTATTCCGACTCCTGTGTGGATTTCCTGATTACTGATAGCCAAAAATAAGTACCGAAAATAAAACACATCTCAAACGTACTATAAACCCGAGTCGACTCCTATACGTGTCGTCCGTAAAATATCGTAATTCAAGTGACAACTGATGTTACTAAAGGTTAGACTATTCAAGCTAACAGGGAGCAATCCGCTAGCCGACAGGGCTAGCAGGCTAAATTACCTCAGACAAAGCTAAACAGGGAGCTATCAGCTACACAACATCAAACTAAATGTACTCCAAATCAACGTATAAAGGCCTTTACACATCGGGGATGTAACGAATAAGCGAGGCGAAAATGCGAAAGATTTGTCGGCGAATATTTCGCGTAAAAACCTGACACCTGCAACGATGCGAAAAAACGAAAAACGCGTTCTTTTTCACGGTTGAAAATCCCTGCGAATAAAAATGGATTACTCTTCGTTGAGCGATGACGACTTGGTTATCCGTTCGGTCCATCACGGAACGAAAGTGTATTTTTTTTGCCTCTACCAGAACGTTAAAAACAGAGCATGCTTAAATTACATTGCCAAAATATTGAACGGGGCTTATTATGTGTCCATTTTTACTTATGTAAAGTTTGTTTTGTCTACAACATGCTCTCCTCTTCCCTCCTTTTACGGACATACGTGTCCCTGAGATTTTTCCACTGCTTCTTGATCTCTTCCACTAATATAAAAGTTTAACCACAACATAATACATTACGTCATTTCAGCAAACAAACATCTTTAAAATAAATTTGTCGTAGTCTATACAGTGTACAATATAGCCTAAAGTAGCCTATGCGATTTTGATTATAAATGCTTGAACAGTTTTGTTTTCGGTAACGTTACGTTGGGTGGACGTCAGATGCCAGTAGACCTACAGGTAGGCTACATGTTCCGATCATTTTGTAAGATTGCAGGCTATTCTTTAAATGTGAAACTGCACCAAAAAACAGTTGACCGGGCTATATTATTTTGCTAATACTCCCGCCATTTGTTGCCAACTAATTTATTAAGCTACTGAGTAACCGTAGCCTATGCCGAGTGTAACTGATTCGGTTGACAATTATGTAGGCTACTGCGGTGCGGTAGTCAGCAGTTCACATAGGCTAGTCAGTTCTGTAGTTCTGTAGAACTCACTGAACTGTGGTAGTAGGAGTAGTCTGTGGTCAGTACAGTTCGCTACAGTTCCTATGAAAATCCCACCTGTTCTCACTGAATTGTGATAGGCTTCCTCATGGCAACCAGCAAGTTTCCCTTTCATTTTGAGACGGATGTGTGCGGGTTGGACCCGTAATGCACGACTCAGAACACTGACGTAATAATAAATGCCCGCAAGGGCTTTATTATGGGGAAATCCAAAATCGTAGTCACAAGCAAAGTCCAAAAACCAATAAATCCAGCCAAACCAAAGATACAGTACCGAGGGAGAAGGCAGTCTTGAAATCGGTATCCGTGCACAAGTTCAGTAACCAGAGTAGCTGTCAGCGGAGCAGAAGTACAATGCAGGGGTAAAGCAAAGTTCGTAGTCGTGGGGCGTAGCTGGAGTCAGACCGAAGTCCTATCCGCGGGGCAGAGGTACAGAACAGACAGCAGGCAAAACTCGTGGTCAAAAACAGGCAGTGGAAACGATAGGCAGGCAGTAACGATGGTCAGTAAACAGGCTAGATCAATAACAGTAGTCAAAACAATGGAAAATGCTCAAAAGTGACAGTAGTAAACTAAAGGCAACAATTTTGCAAAGACATGACATGAACACTGATCTTATATGCAGGTGTAGACAGGTGCAGACACTTATCTTGAGAGCAGCAGGAAATGGAAAACAGCTTGAGAAAATGAGACGCGTAACAAGGCAATTAGTAAATCGTTAGTAGTTATCCTATCCTATACCTGACATTAGTAAATGACATGCACGAGAAACGTAAGGTAAACATGAACACATAGAGAGTTAGTATTACCCAATCCTGATCTAAAGTTAGTAGATTAGTAAATAGACATGAGAGAATGAAACAATTAGGGAAGCATGAGCGACAGCAAGAGAAAGAAACAGCATGAATGCAAGGCTGCGGAAAAACATGGAAATGTGTATGCTAACAATGAACTGCATCATAACAAACAGAACACAAGCATGGCATGAACAGAAAATAAACTGTGACACACTAAACATGAAACGTGGCATCAACATGACAGAAACGTAACACATTTATCTCTATGTTTCATTCCGACTATCAGGTCCGCCTTTAGCTATAACGTTAGCTGACGTGCACGCAAGCGTATGAACGAATCATTGAGTGATGATCCGGTACACTCAGTTCACTTTAAAAATTTGTTCAAAAAGATTTGTTCGTTCGCGTACTGCCCAACACTAGTCACCACGCACACAAGCAAGAACCAGGCCTGCAACGAGTTATTTGTTTATGCCGGCTTTTGGGGGTATTTGTTAGTGTTTTAAAGTGTGTGGGCCCACCACTATTGTTACATTTGTGACATTGAGCAACATGTATTTTGTTCTTTTCTCTTGTGTGTCTGGTACATTAAAGGTACGTGCACTTGTTTTTGTTTAAAGCACAAGGTGATTTGCTCTGTTCCTGGTACAGCTAATACATTCCTATGGGTTTCATTTAAAGCGTGGTGTACTTGCTCTAGTACTGTTTACAGTCAAAGTAATTAGACCCTATCTATTTAAAAAAGCTATAGATAGTTAGTTTGATTAGCTTTATACTTACAGCTAGTATTATATTGTCCACTGGAAGAAAAAAATATATATATACAGGTGCAGCTCAAAAAATTTGAATATCGTGAAAAAGTTCAATATTTTTTGTCACTCATATATTATATAGATTCATTACACAGAGTGAAATATTTCAAGCCTTTATTTCTTGTAATTTTGATGATTATGGCTTACAGCGAATGAAACCCAAAATTCAGTGTCTCAGAAAATTAGAATATTTTGCTTTAACATATTTTTAAAGTACCATATTTAATATTTGGTCGCATATCCTTTGCATGCTGTTACTTCCTGAAGTCTGTGACCAATCAACATCAAAAGACTCTCGATATCTTATTTTCAGGTGCTGTTACAAGCGATACTATAACCTCTCTGCATTTGAACTGATCTCTATGGGAATTGGGGAGTGAGACTAGATTCAGCTGTAAATTACACTGGTACAGTATGGAACACATGGCTGGCTAAATGGCTGTAAGTCATCAAGGGTCTGAGCTATCGAACGAGCCCCAAACCATCACTCTGTTGCCAGATATGGAGTAGATGTGGATGGATCACTGCAAGGGTTATTTCTCCTGACTAATTTTCCTATAGAACTCTATGGGGAAAAAAGTCAGGAGAAACAACCCTTAAAGGGATCCATCCACATCCACTCCATATCTGGCCGCAGAGTGATGGTTTGGGGCTTGTTTGATACCTTAGACCCTTGATGACGTACAGCCATTTCGCTAGTCATGTGTTCCATACTGTACCAGCGTAATTTACAGCTGAATCTAGTCTTATCCCCCAATTCTCATAGAGATCAGTTCAAATGCAGAGAGGTTATAGTATCGCTTGTAACAGTACCTGAAAATAAGATGGTATCAAACAAGCCCCAAACCATCACTCTGCGGCCAGATATGGAGTAGATGTGGATGGATCCCTTTAAGGGTTGTTTCTCCTGACTTTTTTCCCCATAGAGTTCTATAGGAAAATGAGTCAGGAGAAATAACCCTTGCAGTGATCCATCCACATCTACTCAATATCTGGCAACAGAGTGATGGTTTGGGGCTCGTTCGATAGCTCAGACCCTTGATGACTTACAGCCATTTAGCCAGCCATGTGTTCCATACTGTACCAGCGTAATTTACAGCTGAATCTAGTCTTATCCCCCAATTCTCATAGAGATCAGTTCAAATGCAGAGAGGTTACAGTATCGCTTGTAACAGTACCTGAAAATAAGATATCGAGAGTCTTTTGATGTTGATTGGTCATAGACTTCAGGAAGTAACAGCATGCAAAGGATATGCGACCAAATATTAAATATGATACTTTAAAAATATGTTAAAGCAAAATATTCTAATTTTCTGAGACACTGAATTTTGGGTTTCATTAGCTGTAAGCCATAATCATCAAAATTACAATAAATAAAGGCTTGAAATATTTCACTATGTGTAATGAATCTATATAATATATGAGTTTCACTTTCTGAAATGAGTGACAAAAAATATTGAACTTTTTCACAATATTCTAATTTTTTGAGCTGCACCTGTATATATATATAGACATATACATATATTGGTATTATAATCCTGGTCTCGCTTTATGCAAATTCTTTCCCACTCTATTCGATTTACATCTAGAATTATTATATATTAGATACTCTTCCCATCTCTAAATCACTGTTATACTGGGGTTGTATACAAAAGGTAGTGGTTGGTGTACAACTATTGACTTGTGAATCTCACAGTGTTCTTATTGATGTCTTTTGTGTAAAGGACATAATTGATGTGTGCTGGTTTGCATCGCTGTCCCAACTTAAAGTACATACATTCTTAAATTCAATACATTACTTGTTTATATAAAGAAGTTGTCTGGTCTAGTCATTTCATTCTGAATAATAAGCTGAGTTCATTAAACATCAACAGTTTGCTGGGTATAGTTTACTCCTGTTCAGGATAGCATTAGTATACGAACCCGTAGCCCCATCTTCCTAGTTTATTCCCTTTCACGCGTCTATAGACACTGAGTAGGGGGTGGGCGCTACACTTCTATTTATAGCAGGAGCTTGTGAACAAAAACAGTGAAAATTAACGTAAATAATCTGTAAAGTAGGCTACTCGGCCTATTGCAACTTCAAACTCGGCAATGCTCTAGTTCGTTTACATAACGTTAATAGGCAATATAGATAGCATCACGCACATATGAAAATAACTTTACAGTGCACATGTAGACAGGTCTTCTTTTTGTAATATTTAAAGTGGAAAATGCTTTAATTTACCAATTTTCCAAAGTATCCTACTTGAAATCTCCTCAGAAAACCACGGCTGGCACGCAACCACGCGCTACAAAGACAGGGTCTGTGTAGCAGGTAAAAAAAACCCCGCTCCGCCTCTGTGTCCCATGTATTCCTGGCGTAAGGGCCGAAACATACCTTACGCAAATACATAAACGTGTACGCTTCTAGCTACGCGAACAGTTTTTTTTTTTGCCATGACATTTGTGAAAGACAAGCCAGAGCGTTTCAGCGAGGGACGCTATATCAGGCAACAACAGTAAACAACTTTCTTGTTCGATCTGTACTTTCCTCCGGTTTGCATTTCACAAATGTCATTGCAAAAGAAAAACCGTTCGCGTAGCTCGAAGGGTCCACGTTTGCGTATTTGCGTGAGGTATGTTTCGGCCTTAAAATACATAAACACTGGCGATGTGTGCTTAACGTGTGTGACAGAATTGTGGAGAATGCGCACGTGTGTAATTTACGGAATAGATATGGATGGATAACTTGAAGTTTCTTCTGCTGACTTATTTTCCCATAGAGTTCAATAGGAAAAAATTTCAGGAGAAACAACCCTTAAAGTGATCCATCCATATCTACTGCATATCTGGCAGCAGTGTGATGGTTTGAGGCTTGTTTGATACCCCAGACCTTTGATGACTTACCGCAATTTTACCAACCATGTATTACATACTGTTCCAGCATCATTACAGCTAAATCTAGTCCCACCCCCCAATTCCCATAGAGATTCATTAAAAGGTAGAGACGTTATATTATCGCTTGAAAGAGTACCAGAAAATAAGATATCAAGAGTCTTTTGATGTTGTTGGGTCACAAACATCAGGAAGTCATGGCATGCAAAGGATATGCGACCAAATATTGAAAATGAATACTTTATTCTATATATAAATGCAGGGGTGCCAATAATTGTGGCCAATTATTGTTTATAACCCTTTTTACTAATTTTTACCAGGGGTGCCAATAATAGTGGAGGGCACTATATGTATATACACATATATACATACATACAGTAAGAATGTTTTTTACAAATATTCTATACATTAATTACTGTATTATTTAGTATCCATTTATAGTTTCTTCTGTCTAAAGTCAGTCATTTAAAGTGTTAGTAGTCAGAAACAGTTCCACACACTTCCCTCTTTTTGCTCATTAAAGCCCTCATAGTACTGCTCACCTGATTTGGGATAAGTAGCAACGAGGATGTCAGTACAGTCAGGGCAGAAAGCCCAAACAGACTCAATGTTTTGGGCAAACTGCTCCCTCAGCGGAATTCCTCTCACTTTCTTCAAAGGAACGCGAATGAGTAAATTTTGTGCTTTCTCATAAGTCTGGCTGTATGTCGGCGTTTCTTCCATTCTTGTTCTTTAGAACACTGAAAAGAGACGAAAAAGTAGTCAGAACTCTTATTTTTAAAGGGGAAGAGGTGAAAACAAGAATGTTGGAAACTTGTTCAACAAGAATTCAATCCAGTATCTTATTCATATGTAGATTACTTTAACCCCTGTGGGCAGAGGCTTAATCTAGCCCACTTTCACTTGTTTTGTACCGTTTTGTTTAAAGCTGTAAAACTCCAGGGGCCACATGTATAAAACTTTCAGTCAAAGAACATGTGAAAGAACACTCAGGGAGAAAGCCGGAAATCTGCTTTCGCAACGTTTGGCATTTTTTCCCCTCTGCCTTTCTATCACTGTGTTGCCATATCACACTGTCATTGCGTACACATGGTGTCTAGCGTGTGCAGAGGTACGCAGGTTCTCTGATGTTATCCAGTTGTGTTAAAAAAAAAATAGCAGTACAACATCAGTAACCTGATGAACCACTGTTATTAGTAGTAGTGATATTTCTGCATGGCAAATAATTTACTTGTAGATGTAGTAGTGTAATAGAAAAACAACAGACCCAACTGTCATGACATGCACGCTGCTTGTTCTGAGTAATTGACTAATTCATTGAAAGGGGCATGTTCAAAATAATAGCAGTGTGGAGTTTAATTAGAGAATTCATTCATTCTGTGAAAAAACGGGTGTCATTAATTGTCCTTTATTAAGGAAGAAGGGAAGCAAATGTTTCACACATTGTTATAAAATATATTTCCTTCTGAATTGCTAAGTAAAATGGGCCGTTCCAAACATTGTTGGGAGGAACAACGTAATTTGATTATACGTTTTTTTTCCTCTCCAATCAACTTTTTAAACAAGTGCAGGAAATTATAGGATGCTCAGCTAAAAAGATCTCAAATGCTTTAAAATGGCAACAAAAACCCAAAACACGCGGAAGAAAACGAGCAACTACTGTTAAAACGGATCGAAGAATAGTCAGAATGGCAAAGATTCAGCTCAATCCCCCGAGCTCAACCCCATTGAAAACTTGTGGGGTGACATTAAAAATGCAGTTTCTGAAGCAAAACCCAAATATTCACAGGAACTGTGGAATGTAGTTTGTTCATCCTGGGCTGAAATAACCGTTTCTAGGTGCCACAAGTTGGTTGACTCGATGCAATGCAGACACGCAGCAGTTATCAAAAACAATGGTTATGCAACTAAATATTAGTTCAGTAATTTAAAGTGAAGTTAAATCTTGAAAAATTTCTTCTTTAAGTGTTTGAGTTTGAAGAGAAAAATGTCAACACTGCAATTTTGTTTTACATATTAATATTCCCTTTATTTGCTTCCTGTAAAAGAATAATGCAGACTTGATGAAATTTGTTAATGCTTTGATTTGGAATCGAATGTGTAATGTTTCCACTACATTTGAAATATGGAACTAAAAGCTATTAAAAAATATTTGCACTTTATTCACTTTTTTGAACGCACTGCTATTTATTTGAACACCACTACATCTGAATTTCTGCAAGAAAACTCGCTTACGCAGCTTTCTGAGGGAATTGTTCTGCTCAGCACTGTTCATATATGTGGCCCCAGATGTCAACATTACACAAACACCATTAATGACTTGAATTAAAAAAGACCCTTGTAACATTTATCATCTTCCCTTAAATGTTAGCATGTGTACAAAATATGCACAAGTCCCAGGAGGCAATTTTACACGGTATACCTTGGTGTCAAAGAAATCGACCCATGGATAATTGTGCGTCACAGTAATTCACATACAGTGCAGTCCGTAAGCATTTGGACACTGACACAATTTATGTTGTTTTGGCTCAGTACTCCAGGTGAACAGTGTAGCAATTGTAGCCATTTTTATATATAACCCCCCTCCATTTTAGGGGACCAAAAGCAATTGGAGAAATTAACATGAACTTAAATAGTCATCATATTTAATATTTGGTTTGGTCTGTGACCCAACAACATCAAAAGACTCTTGATTTTCAGGTACTCTTACAAGCGATAGTATAACATTTGAATTTCTATGGGAATTGGGGGTTTGAACTAGATTAAGCTGTAAATTACATGGGAATAGTATAGAACACATGGTTCGCTAAATCGCTGTAAGTCATCATGGGTCCAAGGTATCAAACGAGCCTTAAACCATCACTCTGCTGCCAGATATGCAGTAATTATGGATGAATCACTTTAAGGGTAGCTTCTCCTGACTCATTTTCCTATTGAACTCTATATGAAAAAATTAGTCAGGAGAAACAACCCTGAGACCTCCTACTAATTGGCAGACTGATTGATTTAGGGAACCAGACAGTCGCTTTCTTAAATCAGTCACATTATTTTTGAATATACATTTGTTTCCCATCTCAGAATCACATTGCCATCCAGTTCACCTAACAGTATTCAGATTAACTCAGCTGAATCAAGAGTGCTTTTTCTGTATCTCTGATAACTGCCGTTTTTGGAAATAAACATAATTTTCACCAAGTTCAAGAAATGTCCTTTCTTTCTTACAGAATCAACCAACAAGTCAAAATGAACTATATCAAGTTTTGAGATTAAATAATTTGAATGAAATTAAAATAAGAAATAAATTAAATTAAAGAGGATAAGTCAATTAGAATAATGAATAGAAATCATACATCAATTATTAAACATAGGCTGACTACTTATGATTTACAAAAAGGTAGACATTAAACCAGAAGTTGATTTGAAATGACCAGTAAAGAGACGGATAAGCCAGACCTAGCCAGAGTATTACCCTCGTCCAGTTTCAGCGTAGCAGGAATCAAAGAACACACAACCAAGAAATGTTTCCTTCAACCCCCACATAAATACCTTACGCAGCAGGAACTGCTGTGATTGGGTGATGCCTCGTTAAAATTGTAAAGGGGCAGGTAGAGGGTGGGGTCAGGCTTAAGACAAGAACTGGATTCTTTAAAAGCTGACCATTTACCTATTAAAGTGATGTTGTTAAAAGCAGGGATAAGTCCATTATATTATCAAAAACTTAATTGTTTTAGCCTCTGGCAAAAAAAATCCAGGCTTTGGCTACTGAAATAAACCTGACTTGAATTGGCCTGGATCTACGGAGTCCCCCAAGGCACTTAACGGGAAAGACCCACAGAAAGCGGTGAAATCGCATGCCATCACTCTCGCCTCTCGCAATCTTTAATCCGATTGGTTATTGCGTCTCGTCTGGACGCCTCACATCGCAAGCAATCCCAACATGCTTTACAGACATGAGGAATCGCCTCTAATTGAAAATGAATGGTGGTGGTGTAATCGCATGAGAAATCCGCTCCACACCGCTTTCTGTTAGGTGAAAAAACAATGTCAACGTGGAAATCCGGATTGCAAAACCAAGAGTAGGTAAAATGAACAAATGA
Organism: Ilyophis sp. 1 JC-2022; assembly: GCA_022702515.1. Taxonomy (NCBI): domain Eukaryota; kingdom Metazoa; phylum Chordata; class Actinopteri; order Anguilliformes; family Synaphobranchidae; genus Ilyophis; species Ilyophis sp. 1 JC-2022. The sequence continues at coordinate 21,443,466 of CM040399.1, read as the reverse complement.
ATAAAAGTGTGTGCGTGTGCGTGTGCATGTGCGCGTGCGCGTGCGCGTGCGTGTATATATATATATATTTGAAAATAGGCTGCTGGCGCCACTAGAACCCCTTTCTGAATTAATGGGTTGAGGGACTGGTCCCGGGGTATATTCAAATGAAAATGCAAAAATGGTCCGCAACTCCCAAAAAAGAGATCTACCGCTCAAGAAATTTAGACATAAATGTATTGTGCAGAGTAATATATACAATGTTGACGCGTTTCGACAGTGTCTTCCTCAGAGCATTGTGATCTGAGGGGCTGAAAGTAGTTTTCTAAGACTTGCAAAGGCAAGATTGATTGCAGGTGTTGTGGTTCAGCCCAGGTGATTCAATTAGATTTGTGGCATGTGACAAAATAATTTAAATTTGTCAATCACAGTTAATCACATACAATAATTAAGAAATTAACACTGATACTATAAGGAAAGTAAAAGAGACGGTGATTTAAAGAACCTAATAAAAAATTATAATGATAATAATAATATGTGTATATAAATACATAGTAAAGAGGCAAATCTTAACTCAATATGCATTGCTGTCAGCGTTGTGTATATTGCTCTGAACAAAAAATTTCTACATTTCTTGAGTGGTAGATCTCTTTTTTGAGAGTTGCGGACCATTTTTGCATTTATATATATATATATATATATATATATATATATATATATATAGGCATAGGTGTAAAATCCAGGGGTTAAAAAGTAAAAGTCCTGCCATGTGTTTCTTCCACCCATGAACAGCCAGCTGATTTCACAAATTACTTCTACCTCCTGGCTGAGGAATTGGACTAATTAGCAAATCTAGGTGATCGGAACAAAATACTGGGAAGGACTTTTACTTTCTGAACCTGGATTTTACACCTCTGTATATAGACTATATATACACGTGCCGATTGTGAAGAAAACGGGGGGGGGGGGCATTCGTGCACATGTAGGCAACATGTAAACACCTACATGCCTCACTCATATTTACCGGAATATGTGGGAGTTTATTGATTTGCGAGGCATAGCCTATGTGAGAATTGTATGCTAAAGTTATCCTTTAAAGCAGGGGTGGCCAATTCCAGGCCTCGCGGGCCGGTGTGTATGCAGGTTTTTACTGCCACCAGTTACCACGGTTCAATCAGCTAATTAGTCATACACACAATCACCGATTCACTTGTAAATTACAGAACGATAAAATGCTACAATACACGCATTGACGCATACCGGCACAAGAACATTCATCAGCTGCTTTTCATATCGCGGATATGTAGATTAAAATATCAGATCGTGTAAACGATTGGGCTAATTCAATAATTGTTAACTGGCGGCAGCAAAAACCTGCATACACACCGGCCCGCGAGGCCTGGAATTGGCCACCCCTGCTTTAAAGCCTAATAAAGAGCAGGTCTCATTTACCATACATTGGATTTAGGTCTAACGTTAATGCTTTTACATGCAGCTTTCCTGAATTTGGCTATGGTAGAATATAACAAGGAGTGAATAAGCTTGTGCTAACGTTACCTATTGTCCTTTTAAAATAATGCATAAAGGAAGTAGCTCCTTTCGTTTTCAAAGTGTGTGATTGAAACCGCATACTACATGCTATAGTATAGCATGTCCTGTGTAGTACATACTAAAACAGTTAGTAGTCTATGTACCAGTAGTAACGTTACATGGACCTGCGACCGTCAGTAGCCTATTTTTAAAAAGACGTTGTAAACGCATCGAGAAACCAACCAAATTAGATTTACAGAAATTCCCTAAATATCTACAGATACTATTTATATATTTTTTCATTTTATGTTCGGAACCCATTGACAAAACGAGTCCACCCATTTGAAAGTTACCTCAGCCAAACAAATCAAGGGCTGTGTCCGAATCAGAGCCCATCTACTGCATCTTTTCTTCTGTGTACATTGTACTGGCAGATGTGTGCTGTTTAATGTGCACTGTTTAGTATGCAATGTGCAGTATGCAAAAAAAAATACCCTCCATACTATTTTCCAACCATACTGTGGAAGTGTCGTAAGACGGCCCACCCTTGCGAGGCCATGTCACATGTTATTTTTGTTGTTATTGAAGGAAAATGTCGGCGATGCTGCGCCTCATTTTTTAAAACAAAGCTGCGCGTCATAATTATGTGACCAAAATGTTTTTGAAAAAATTTCACCTACTTTCTCATCGTGTCTACTGAACAAGCCTACTCAATAGTATGGAAGGGTGTTAATTCTGACACAGCCCTTGACTGTATAATGTACATTATAGTAGGGAATCGTGCATTGCTCCGTTTGATACTTTATGTTCAATAAACTTTATTATAGAACCTACATTTCTGGTGCTGCCCAAGTGAGGACCTTGATGATTCAGACATCAATTTAATTTTACTAATCATCTTGCTCACTGCTACCAAATTTGTATGTATTCCCTACAATATGAATTTTGGCAACATATGCTGCCATCTAGACGACGTCTTTTTCAGAGACGTGTGTGCCAAGCCACATTCTGCACATGTTACAACAGTGTGGCTTCGTAGTCAGAGAGTGCAGGTGCTAGACTGGCCTGCAGTCCAGACCTGTCTACCACTGAAAACGTGTGGCGCATTATGAAGCGCAAAATACGACAATGGAGACCCCGGACTCTTGAGCAGCTGAAGTCTTCTATCAAGCAAGCATGGAAAAAAAGTCCACTTTCAAAACTACAACAATTACTGTCCTCATTTCCCAAAAGACTACGGAGTGTTGTTAAAACGAAAGGTGATGTAACACAGTGGTAAATAATACCTGTCCCAACTTTTTTGGGACATGTTGCAGGCATATAATTTAGAATGAGCGTATATTTACAAAAAACAATAAAGTTGATGAGTTAAAACATTAAATATCTTGTCTCTGTCCTGTCAAAAAGGATTTGCAAATCATTGCTTTCTGTTTTAATTTACATTTTATACACTGTCCCCGCTTTTGTAGTGGTGTGTCGTTCAGGAATGATTCCGTTTGGGAAAAGATCTGACTCAGGATTCGTTCCTTTGGTTCCACACTCAGTTGCGAGCTTTGCATTTGCTGAAGCTGCAGCTACTCATTTCGCAATTGTAGAAGCCATTTTTGGACATACCATGTACACACTGTTGTTCTGAATCTAAAGCTCTTCTGTCTTTCATAGGCTTATATCAACATTTCCATACAATGGTCTAGAGTGAAAGTAATCTGCTGAGAGGGGTTGAAATGTAAACCGTAAACACCAATGCTTCTCTCTCTCTTTCAGAAAATCTCCTTACGCTCTAGTCTACAACTGAGTGTGACGGCTTATACACATTGTGACACTCTTGAGATGCAATTATGTCACTCTTGTGCCGCAAAGCATGAAAACGATATGTTAAATGGCGAATTGAATTATCATTTCCTTTTTGTTATGGATCATGCGATTACAATAAACTGCAAATGCAAATGTGGTTTTTAATTTTATTTTTAGAAGTGCTCGGTTTTTCATTTTTAAATTATGGCAGGGTTGTGTCGTAGAGGGCGAGAAAAAATAAATGTGAAATGGATTTGCATTAACATTTTCAAATTGTCAGATAAACTGCGTAGATTAACTTGAAAATGAAAACGCAAAGTGGCCTTTTGCATTTTCATTTGAATTATGTCAGTTTTTGCACACATCGAATGTAAACGAAATGCAATCGCCGATTTGCATTTTCATGTGAATTTTGGCGCGGATATGCTTCCAGAAGGACCAGGGTTGCCTACCCCTGGTTTAAGGTATTGGAGATTTAATTTCTGCATAAGTGTCTAGTGTCTATAGAATTTTCTTATTCTTTATATTTTTCTACTTATATTATTTATATATTAGTTATGTGATACTATATGCTAGCTAAACTCTTTAGTAGTAGGCTACATTTTTCAATACTAAAATATTTACAATACTAAATGCCCTTTTGTCATTTTGATTCTGCTGCTGAGCCTGTATTCACTCAAATTTAAATTAAAAATTAGGTTGCTTTAAAAAAAATAAAAAAAAAGAAGTTATTACCATGTTTACCTTTAAAGAATCACTCAAATGCTGTTATATGTACTGTAACACCCATTTTATTTAATGCATAGGCTAGGCACGGCCACGGTGGCTTCACTATTCACTAACAATGCCCCCCCAACATATATGCATCCACAGAAAGTGAAACCCTTGATTATATTTTATTGATTGCTTAAATGACTGAAATCACAGGTATTGTTTCCAAATACATTACGTTAAACATCAAACAGTAACCTTAAAATAATTAATTACACACGTAAAATTTCCCTCACTTCACTTGGCAGTTCCTCATGATCTCATGAGGAATATGTTAATATGTTCGCGTGAGCTCGTGACTCTCGACCATCCTGTGTTGTACTGGCTACTGCAGCACATTTTTTTACAAGTTTGTTCTAAAGGGAATGTTTGCCATTTTCATTTGTTGCTCATAATCTTCATCAAAAATCTCCAACTGAGAGGCAGAGAAATGATTGACCCAGTCACCAACCTCCCCTGCAAGAGAGAGAGATAGGGTTATCCCAGCATACAAGCACACTTGTTTATATAAAACACAAACCATAGCAGCTAACCTCTGATCCATCTCTTTATCCTCATCTACTGCAACCACCTCTCAGCCAATTACATAAAACTCCTTAAACGCCCGAATAACAAAGAACTGAATTCACCTCGATTCATAGTTAATATTTCACCTGATGCATCAGACACAGGCATGTGCAGTGGCGAATTGCCCATTCAAAGTGAAGGCATTTTCATTTCAGATTTAGCTTCCTCAGAATCTATCTACAAATAAATCAATTTACTTAATTTCCAAATGCTATTATACATCCAATAATATTGTAAGATGACTGTATCTTCCCTGAAAACTATTCTCTAAACAGGATTTTGTTATCAACAATTCTCCTATCTCATTATTCCTCTGTGCCCCAGAGTTTTTTTTAGGTGCAGGTCACTCTTGGGCATGTGACGTGTTTGTCATTTTGAAATAATTGCATACAAGTAGTGCTTAAGAGTCAAAGTTATATAACTTATAATACAGTCAGGTCCATTGATATATTATTTTCAGGTACTTTTACAAGCGATACTATCATCTTCCTGCATTTGAATTGATCTCTATGGGAATTGGGGGGTGTGACTAGATTAAGCTGTAAATGACATGGGAATAGTATGGAACACATACAGTGCTGTGAAAAAGTTTTTGCCCCCTTCCTGATTTCCTCTATTCTTGCATATTTCTCACACTGGATGTTTTCAGATCTTTAGACAAAATATAATATTGATTTTAGGGAACCTGAGTAAACAAATGACACATTTGTTTTTTACTTATTAAATTTATTTAATGAACAATAAATCCCAACACCCATTTCCCTTGTGTGAAAAAGTAATTGCCCCCTTACAATAACTGCAGCCAATGTATAATAAAGTAATCATTTGTAATATTTGGTCACATATCCTTTGCATGCCATGACTTCCTGATGTCTTTGACCCAACAATATCAAAAGACTCTTGAAATCTTATTTTCTGGTATTTCTACAAGCGATACTATAACCTCTCTGCATTTGAATGGATCTCTATGGGAATTGGGTGGTGGGACTAGATTTAGTTGTAAATTACACTGGAATAGTATGGAACACATGGTTGGCTAAAATGGCTCTAAGTCATCAAGGGTCTGAGGTATCAAACGAGCCTATGCTCTAAAAGTCATCAGGTCTGAGGGTATCAAACGAGCCTCAAACCATCACTCTGCTGCCAGATATGCAGTAGATATGGATGGTTCACTTTAAGGGTTGTTTCTCCTGACAAATTTTCCTATTGAACTCTATGGAAAAATAAGTCAGGAGAAACAACCCTTAAAATTTCAAGAGTCTTTTGATATTGTTGGGTCATCATGGCAAAAGGATAAGTCAGGAGAATTACAACTTACCTTATTAACATTGGCTGCAGTTATTGTAAGGGGGCAATTACTTTTTCACACAAGGGAAATGGGTGTTGGGATTTATTGTTCATTAAATAAATTTAATAAGTAAAAAACAAATGTGTCATTTGTTTACTCAGGTTCCCTAAAATCAATATTATATTTTGTCTAAAGATCTGAAAACATCCAGTGTGAGAAATATGCAAGAATAGAGGAAATCAGGAAGGGGGCAAAAACTTTTTCACAGCACTGTAGTTGGTTAAATGGCTGGAAGTCAGATATGGATGGATCACTTTAAGGGTTATTTCTCCTGACTCATTTTTCCATAGAGTTCAATAGGAAAACAACCCTCAAAGTGATCCATCCATATTTACTGCATATCTGGCAGGATAGTGATGGTTTGAGGCTCATTTGATACCTCAGACCCTTGATGACTTACAGCCATTTAACCAACTATGTGTTCCATACTATTCCCATGTAATTTACAGCTTAATCTAGTCACACCCCCCAATTCCGATAGAGATCCATTCAGAGAGATGATAGTATCGCTTGTAAGAGTACCTGAAAATAAGATATTTTGATGTTGTTGGGTCACATACATCAGGAAGTCATGGCATGCAAAGAATATGCAACCAAATATGAAATATGATAACTTTATTAAAGTTTATGTTAATGATTATGTTAATAAGTCAATTTACTTTTGGTCCCCTAAAATGGGGGGGACTATGTATATAAATGGCTACAATTACTACACCATTCACCCAATATGGACGTACAAACCCTCAAATTAAAGCTGAAAGTCCACACTTTAACCTCATATTCACTGTTCTATTTCAAATCCAATATGCTGGAGTACAGAGCCAAAACAACAAAAATCTTTTGAAAAAGAGACAGACCTTTTCTCATGAAAGGAGAGATGGAATGGTCAAAGACAGTCTTAGGGATAAAGCTGTAGTTGACCATGGGGTTCTTCTTCATGACCTCGAAAGACGTGAGCTCCACAACGCGCGCTCTAACATCATCCGTGACTGACAGATTCAGGTACTGCGCAATGCGTTCCACTTCCCGTTCAGGATTCTGAATGAATGGTAAAATGATATGGGGAAGCAGACAAATTTTTATTTAGGAAGACTGGACATACTAAAATGACGCCAGGTGGGTATGTATGGAAGTGGGGTGCAACAAACTCACCTCCTTCATGTCTTCATAAAATAAATAGAGTATATTCCTTTTCTCTTTCACTTTCCAATAACCCTTAACATGGTCATACCAGGAGCCCCAGGCCACTGTGAATAGGAAGAATAGAACAACAATGTATAAATGAGTTTCTATGGTACTGTATTTTATTCTGAAATCTGAAAAGTCTCTATCCATGTAGATATATAAAAGCATCTACCCTATAGGTTTATACATGTCTGTAAAGTAGCTACAGCTAGTTACATGACCGGCTCCATCTCCACAAAGCTCTCATAACACCATTTTTTGGTCAGCTTGTTTCAGAGAAATTTGAATTCCAAGATATGGATGTCCAGTTCTACATAAGCTGTGTTAGAATGTTGTAAAGCTTATTCATGCATTTCTATACTACAGATTAAATATCAGTTGAAGGTGTGTTGAATGGTAACTGTTCTGAGACTTGTTTGCACCTTATATACATTTTATAAAACATATTTTCCAAAAGAGAACTATATTACCTTTAATGTGTTGAATGGTAATACAGCTCAGTCTGTCTCAGAAAGAGTTGTATATCATAACTGCTTGTTTTTTTTAAGTGATTGTTAATTGGCTAATTGATTGCACGTGACATCCGGAGGTGGTCCATTGGGAAGGTAAAGGCTGGGTTCTACATTTTATATTTTTCTATTGCCAACTAAGCCTAGAGCACAGAGAGCATATGAAAGGAAAATACCATCTTGATAATGGACTTAATTCACTAAGTCCCTTGATAACTAGGATAGTTGAATTGATAATTCAATGACCCTGAATGACATTCATAGAATTGATGAACACATGATTGGCTAAAAGTCATCAAGGGTTTGACGTATCAAACAAGCCTTAAACCTTCACACTGCTGCCAGATATGCAGTAGATATGGCTGGATAACTTGTAGGGTTTCTTCTCCTGACTTATTTTTCCATTGAGTTCAAGACCCTTGATGACTTACAGCCATTTCGCAAACCATGTGTTCCATACTGTTCCAGCATAATTTACAGCTAAATCTAGTCCCGCCCACCAATTCCCATATAGATCCATTCAAATGCAGAGTTATAGTATCACTTGTAAGAGTACCAGAAAAAAGACATCATGAGTTTTTTGATGTTGCTGGGTCACAGACATACGGAAGTCATGGCATGTAAAAGATATGCGAAAGGGGGGGACTATGTACAAAAGTTCAGAGTTTGAGAGTATGATGTTTGAGACACAGCCATTCTGTTAAAATAGGCTTGCTATCCTATATCAGTACCTTTTTAACTCTTAATAAATAATAATACTCAGGAGATGGTGCTCTTGAACCTTTGAAGTGGTAGAATCCTCTAAGATGTTTCAGCATGATATTTTCCTGCTTTGTCATTCCATCAACCTCATTGTGATTCTCATTAGCATCATACAGTGCTGGCAACTGCTTTCAGATAAAGTGGTGAAGATAGTATTATACTTACACTCTCCCCTCATGAACTTTTGGATGTAGTTTTCCCAGGGTCCTGGTTCAGGATGGTGAAGACACATCCTGTCAAAGTGGTAGTAGCTTACCAAGTTGTCCTTAGCATTGCGGGCCACATAGATGACCTGGGCAGTGTAGTTGTGGGAGTGGGGGTCAGGGGCAGGAAAAATCCATTCAAATTACAGTCACATACACAAAATGGTATACTTATTCTGCCCTGACAATGAGTAAAGCAAGTATTTACCTTACCTTGCATTTATTTTCCCAGAATCCTTCAGGCACAAGCTGAATAGGCAAATGCGTCTTGATTATCCTTGGCGGACTCATCATGAAAAGATGATCTAGTCCTGAAAGAGAGAGCAGATTTAAGGATAGGACTTTTACAATATGACACCAGGAAGGGTGGGAGAGGGGCAGAAAGGCTTCTCCCATCTCAGGTGACCTCAGGTGTTTCCAGTACCTGGAAAGACTGTACAACCATTAACAGTGTTAGCCCCGAAGCAACTGGGACTCATTCCTAATCAAGGAAGCTGCTTAAATTAGTGGACTATCCTCTTCAAAATTGTTTGTATCTTCTATATGAATGGGTGCAGGATCGCTGTAAATAATGCTTTTTCAGTACAGTGTTGACTGTCCGCAGGTGTGCTCTTTCTGGATAAATAAAGACTCTTATAACAATGGCAAGGCGCATTGAAGCTGTTCTGGTGGCTCGTGGTGGCCCAACACCTTACTAAGACACTGTTGGTTTTGTCACCTGTGTGTGTGTTTGTTAATCATCATCACAAGATATATACTTGCATGCAAACAAATGCGCTGTCAACGTCCAACAAAAACCTCTCTTCAAAAACCCAACCAAAAGTGTTTTTTAAGGCTGGGGAACCAGGCCCTTTTGTAAGGAACAACAATCAGGCGAATGGGGAGCAACTGCCCTGAGTACAATTAAAGTCACCTGGCTCCCCTGCCTGGGTGTAATGGCGATGCAGTCCAAGGGGGCACCCCCCTTCCCGGCACCGCAATATATACTGTATACAGTGTATACAGTATTCATGCAGCAACACAATTTTTGTTGTTTTGGCTCTGTACTCCAGAACATTGGATTTGAAATGGAACAGTGCAGACTTTCAGCTTTAATTTGAGCATTTTTTAGAGGACAAAAAGTAACAGGACAAATTAACATAAACTTAGTAATCATATTTAAAGGCTATAGATACAGCATTTAACCCCCTGTAATGTCTCATATGGAGATTGCGTTTCGTAACACCACTGCTGTTAAAAACTGGTTGCCAGATTGACTCATCTGCATTTTGTGTACATGACGTTATCCTACTTCATCTGAGTGTGAAGAGTGGAGTCAGACACAGAATCAATCATGTCAAGTGACGAATCTTTTGTGGTTGGACAAGTAATAAATTCATAAACATATTTTGCAATATGTAGCAATGCAGGATCTCCATAGATGTAGTTTACTCTATGTGGTGGTGTTTTAAAATTCACGTAACTGTGATGGTTTCCAGTGGCGGAGAATCAAATGCAACGGGAGTGGGAATCAAGAACAAGTCACTCACAACGATGAGGACCACAAATAGAGTAAATCCCAAAAGGGTAGAAAAAAAAGGAATAATCATAGAAGCCAAATGATAATCAGCCCAGAAAAACAGGGTGAACTCGAAACACGAGTAAGAACACAAAACGAAGTCTCCCGAGCTCAATACTAGAGCTAACACGGGAACCTGAGAAAAAAAAGAAGACCTTCGACATGTAAAACTAACACGGCCAGAAGAAGGTGAAACAAAAGTGAAACCACAATAGAAAAACTGTTTCAGTGAGAACAGCACGGACAAAATAGCACAGCGAAGCTAACAGGATGAGATAATCCTATACCTGAAATAATAAAGCTACAAAGCAAGTCCCTCGTGAACATAAAACAAGTTTAATATCATGAGGTCGCTTGTACATGGCTATACCTCAATGTAATATGAAATGACAAAGAAGCACCAGAGAAGCGGAAGTAAGGAACTTAAATACCCCGCAGGTAGAAGCACAGGTGAAATGAATAATGAGCAATGGGAAGCAAAACCCCGGAATGGAACGTGAAAAAACTCTGATATATTCTCAATCGGGGAAAACAGGACGGAAAAGGAAACAATAACCCATGAACCATGACAGTAACCACAGTGAGCAAAAGCTGTAATCTAGGTCTATAGCCAGGGGTGGAAATCTCAGAATGAGAGGCGTTGTTGTGAAAAAACATAGATTATTCATTATTTATATATTATTATATATCATACTGTAGGACCAACTATATGAAAATGTAGTGTTAATATGAATATGTTTTTATGTGGTAGGATGAATTGAACAAAAGGCCAAAATGTGCACAACAGCACACATTCAAGGCCTCAAATTCAAGGGCAGACACTCACGCTGGAAAAACAAGCTCATTATTTGTATCAAAGTGTGGTCAATGAACAATTGTCCCAAGCTAGGCACACAGTATGATCTCATCTCAACACCTGTAAATCAAGGGCATATACACACACCCACATGCAGGGAAATTGAAGGAAAAAACTCGCTCTCAGCGGAAACAGCCATATTGTGAAACACTCCCTAAATTTTCCATGGCGAGTTTTTAGTTATCTCAAAAAGCAGGCAATGGACCCATTCATTCACACACACATTCACACACACACACACACACACACACACACACACACATGGGCAACTAACTGAATGTTTCTAGCCCATCTGAAGAGATAGCATGAATTACTCCCTAAACATTCCTTGTTAAAACGTCTGGCTCCCTAGCCTTGGAAATGTATGTGTATGTGCAGTTTGAGAAACTAATAGAGTTTATTAAATCCAAAGAAAGCATTTCTCTTTTCCTTCACAAACATTCAGTATAAAAGACAATAAATTACCAATAATTTCTCATGGTAGGTTTTTAAGATGTTGTCTTTGGTTTATAAAGCAACCACCTGTGGTAAATAGCATTTAAAAAGCTTATAGCCAGTATTATTTAAACCATCAGAGATGTATGGAACTACTATGGTTAGACCATGGTCAGACTGTTTCTGATATAATTGAATCATGGTATTACATTAAAATTATTATATAAATAAGATTTAAGGCTTGTTTGATACGTCAGACTCTTAATGACTTATGCCATTAAATGCCATTTAGCCAACCATGTGTTCCATACTGTTCCAGTGTAATTTACAGCTATATCTAGTCCCACACCCCAGAGAGATCCATTCAAATGCAGAGATGTTATAGTATTGCTTGTAAGAGTACCAGAAAATACGATATCAAGTGTCTTCTGATGTTGTTGGGTCACAGACATCAGGAAGTCATGGCATGCAAAGGATATGTGACCAAATATTAAAAATGACTACTTTATTCTCCATTATGTTAAATTGGCCTATATTTTTTGATGCCCAAAAATGGGGGGGGGGGGGAGACTATGTACAAAAGGTTCTATAATTTCTAAACGATTCATCCGATATGGATGAAAATACCTTCAAATTAAATCTGACAATCTGCACTTCAACCTCATGGTCATTGTATCCTTTCAAACTCAAAGTGCTAGAGTACAGAACCAAAATAACAAAAGATGTGTCACTGTCTAATGAATTATGGTACTCGCTGTATATGTAAACACACACACACACACACACACACACACACCACACACATCAGAACAGGTATAATGAGATAAATACCAGAAAGGATGGGAGGGGAGGAGCATTGCTCAAGGAATGGGCTCCTCACAGGTATGGGGTCTCTCCTGCATGCCTCCATGTCTCCATTGTGAAGTAACAGGTCTACTATCTCCTGAATCCAGGTAGTTCCTATATTAAATAAAAATAGGCAGAATGACAGAAACAGCATGTAGTTCAGAACACAAATAATTAATAAATGCGTAGAATCAAGGGTGCAGGAGTGGTTTGGCACCTGGGGGGGGGGACACGTGATTGCTCGGGGGGTCCGGGGCATGCCCCAACAGGAAGACAATTTTTGAAGAGCAGCATGAAATTCTCATTTCTGGTGACTTTTGAGAACAATATTTATAATTCTGCTGTTAACAAAAAAAAAGAAAAGTTCTCCAAACAAACCAATCTTTGAAAAAAATCTATCCAGCCTACTTCTTGCTAAATTTCCCTCCCTTCCTCCCTAACTTCCTGAAAGTCCGAAAAACCTGTCCTCCTCTTATCATTGATGGAATGTTGGAAAAATGTAAATAATAAAGTTGCAAAAACAGTCCGTATATCACATTAAAGTTACATATATTAAAATACAGTTGGTAATTTGGCCAGACAAAAAAAAACGTGCAAGTTTTAGGCGAAGCCAGCGTTAGCCTATTAGGCTACAAATAACAACACTAATAATTATAAGAGCTAGTAGTAGTAGTTGTACGCTACAACATTACTGGTTAAGATGTAGTTAGAGTTGGGTGTTTTGATCTTAGATTAAATCATTATCTTACCTGCTGACATTTTGATCAATAGTTGTAAATATCAAAGTAGCTATGTAACTTCTGGCCATTCCATGGGATAATTTCTCCAAGACGTGCAAGGAAAGGAGAAGGGACTTTGATGGAGTCCAACAATATTGCGTTTGTCAATATACCTTTTCCTCTCTGGTAAACACAGGGTACCAAAATAGTCCTTTGACATGCTGCAATGTGGTAGTCTTCGCACTGACCTGAAATGAAATGTTCTAGATCAGTGGTTTTTAGCAAGCTACCGGCGTTTTCCCGTTTGTGACACTGTTTAGTGCGGATTGTTTTCCCCCACAGTGGGCGTGGTTTTCAGAGTATGAAGCGTGATGCTCTGTCTCTATGGCCTATAAAAGTTTATTGGTTAATGTCAAATAAGTCAGGGAAAATCTTTATTCTGATTGGAAGGGGGACGAGAGTTCTAGGGAGCCGACAAGTGAAGCGTCTCCAGTCAAGTTGCGTTCCACTTTTTTTCTCATATTAAAAAAATACCAACAGTAGATTGCCATGAGCGTTGTATCTCCTCAGCATTATTCTTTATTCGGCTTTATATACTTGTTGGAGTCAACTCTTATATCTTTTAACCCAGTCTACATGTGTGTTTTATGGGTTAGCTTGTGTTGTGGTATAAAGATATAGATTATACATTTCATATATATCATTACAAACCACTGTATGGCCTACCATGGAAAACAATTGTGTTAATACGATTTTTTCTGTGTTAGGATTGCTTCTAAAAAACAGTTCTAATGTCCCTCTCGTGAATCAGAATAAACGCGCACACATCACACATCTGTGGCCTTACAGTCAAGGACACACACACGCAGAAAAATAGATTCATTCACACATTTTGACAGATGGCTGTTTTCATCCGTAGACGCACACACACAGGCAACCAGATGAATAGACACCTCTTTTGTTTCTAGCTCATCTGAAAAAATAAGACGGTCACTCCTTAAACATTCCAAAAAAAGGGGCCAGCTCGTTAAAAAAGGTCTACGCAAACGAAAAAGTGTGAGCCATAGAAATGTGTGTGTGTGCAGTTCGAGAACTAATAGAGTTTATTAAATCCCAAAAAAACATTTCTCTTCATCTTTACAAACATCAGTATTAAGGGTTATATTATTACAAAAAAATCTTGCATATTAAAGAGAAAATGTTAACTTGCAGTCCATAATGCACCCACACATAAACTGTAGACTGTGGAAATAAGATTAGAAAATCTTACAGTTAGTATTATCCAACCCATCAGTGCATTGTATTATTATGTATTGAAATACTATGGTCAAACGATTGCCAGGGCATTTCTGATTATTAATTAAATCATAGCATTTCATCAAAACTACCATATAAATGAGGGTCATATGTAATGCTTAATTATAAACCAGCATCATATGTAATGCTTAATTAAACCAGCAGAGGCCGCTGTTGACCATGAAAAAAACATCTCCCAGGGGGCGGGGAACATCTTGACTCCACAGAAGGTGGGGTTAAGAAAAAGGATAAAAAGGTCATCTGAACTTTCATGGATGTTTTTAACTGATCTGTTTTATGTCTCGTGGGAGTGCATGAAGTTAGTGGACTTAGACTGGACCGTGTGATTGAGTTTGTTTTTTAAATATACGTATGTTTAGTCGATCAGCCTGGGTATGTATATTCATGCAAATGTTTTTACAATAAATCAAGTTATATCAGACTCTGGAACGTAGTGTCTATTTTGGAGAAAGTTTGAATTACGTGTAGTGGAATGGTCCTGACCTCTCCCAACAGGGCGGTGGAATGATTATTTTAATATACTACACTTGCTAGTCCAATATGCTAGCGAGTTAACTTGTCAGTATCGTTTATGCTCGGCCTCGTTTCGGTAATTCGCCTGTAAGAATTTCAACCTGTTGAACGAAAACATAGCTAGTTTGGTATTCACCAGTTCATCAACCAGATAGCGCTCTGTGCGACATGGGCACATACAGAGCTCCCCTGGCTACGAGGGAGAATCACTTGTTCCACATGACCACCCGTGACTCCATGAAGCCCGGGAGCCCGTGAGTACAGTCACTTTCAGCTCTATTGAGTGAAGTGGCCCATTGTAAGTAACGCGTGGGTCACCATGCACACAAGCAAGGACCAGGCCTGCAACGAGTTATTTGTTTATGCCGGCTTTTGGGGGTATTTATTTGTGTTTTAAAGTGTGTGGGCCAACCACTATTGTTACATTTGTGACATTGAGCAACATGTATTTTGTTCTTTTCTCTCTTGTGTGTCTATTACTGGTACATTAAAGGTACGTGCACTTGTTTTTGTTTAAAGCACAAAGTGATTTGCTCTGTTCCGGGTACAGCCAATACATTCCTATGGGTTTCATTTTAGATTTATACTTACAGCTAGTATTATATTGTCCACTGGAAAAAAATATATAGACGTATACATATAATGGTATTATAATCCTGGTCTCCCTTTATACAAATTCTTTCCCACTCTATTCGATTTACATCTAGAATTATTATATATTAGATACTCTTCCCATCTCTAAATCACTGTTATACTGGGGTTGTATACAAAAGATATTGGTTGCTGTATCACTATTGTCGTTTGTGTAAAGGACATAATTGATGTGTGCTGGGTTGCATCGCTGTCCCAACTTAAAGTAGATACATTCTTTTTTTTAATTTTTTTATTTTTGTTTCTGATTTTTCCCTTTTTCTCCCAATTTAGTAGCCAATTGAACCCCTATTCTAATTCAATTCCCCCCCGTGTAGCAACCGCTAGAGAACCACCGCTGCACGACCCCGTCGTTCGGTATCTTTCAGGGAGGGCGCTACGTCCTCTACAGGGCGCAGCCCCTGACCGTGACACGCCCTGGGTCCCCCTGTGCGCAGCGGTTCTCTCCGAGCCCCTCCCCCCACCCGGAAGCAACCGCCAATTGTCGCTTCCACAGGGCACCGGCCACGCTCGGCTATGGCAGGACCGGGGCGCGAACCCCGATCCTCGGAGTACAACTGCGCTGACTGAAAGTCAGCGGTCTTTACCGCTGTACCACCGCGGCGGCAAGTAGATACATTCTTAAATTCAATACATTACTTGTTTATATAAAGAAGTTGTCTGGTCTAGTCATTTCATTCTGAATAATAAGCTGAGTTCATTAAACATCAACAGTTTGCTGGGTATAGTTTACTCCTGTTCAGGATAGCATTAGTATACGAACCCGTAGCCCTATCTTCCTAGTTTATTCCCTTTCACGCATCTATAGACACTGAGTAGGGGGTGGGCGCTACACTTCTATTTATAGCAGGAGCTTGTGAACAAAAACAGTGAAAATTAACGTAAATAATCTGTAAAGTAGGCTACTCGGTCTATTGCAACTTCAAACTTGGCAATGCTCATTAGCTTGTTTACATAACGTTAATAGGCAATATAGATAGCATCACGCACATATGAAAATAACTTTACAGTACGCATGTAGACAGGTCTTCTTTTTGTAATATTTAAAGTGGAAAATGCTTTACCCATTTTCCAAAGTATCCTACTTGAAATCTTCTCAGAAAACCACGGCTGGCACGCAACCATGCGCTACAAAGACAGGGTCTGTCTAGCTCCACCTACATGTCACGCCGCATCCGTCCCCCATGTATTACCCTACGCAAATACGCGAACGTGGACACTTCTAGCTACGCAAACAGTTTTTCTTTTGCCATGACATTTGTGAAAGACAACCCAGAGCGTTGCAGCAAGGGACGCTATAGCAGGCAACAACAGTAAACAACTTTCTTGTTCGATCGGTGCTTTCCTCCGGTTTGCCTTTCACAAATGTCATGGCAAAAAAAAAACGTTCACATAGCTCGAAGGGTCCACGTTTGCGTATTTGCATGAGGTATGTTACGGCCCTAAAAGACATAAACACGGGCGATGCGTGCTTAAGGTGTGTGAAGGAATTGTGGAGAATGTGCATGTGTGTAATTTACGGAATCATTGACCAATATAAACATGCTTTCGACACGCCCCTTTTGCTTTCACATTTGAAAGAAGGGGTCCTGACTGGAGAAAATGTTAAAGGTTAAAATTTCAGATTCCTGATGTCTGTGACCCAACAAAATACTCTTGATATCTTATTTTCTGGTACTCTTACAGGCGATACTATGACGTCTCTGCATTTGAATGGATCTCTATGGGAATTGGGGGGTGGGACTAGATTTGGCTGTAAATTACACTGGAACACATGGTTGGATAAATGGTTCTAAGTCATCAAAGGTCTTACGTATCAAACAAGCCTTAAACCATCACTCTGCTGCCAGAAATACAGTAGATATGGATGGATAACTTGAAGGATTTCTTCTCCTGACTTATTTTTCCATAGAGTTCAATAGAAAAATTTGTCAGGAGAAACAATCCTTACAGTGATCCATCCATATCTACAGCATATCTGGCAGCAGAGTGATGGTTTGAGGCTCATTTGATACCCCAGACCCTTGATGACTTACAGCAATTTTACCAACCATGTATTCCATACTGTTCCAGTATAATTTACAACTAAATCTAGTCCCACCCCCCAATTCCCAGAGAGATCCATTAAAAAGCAGAGACGTTATAGTATCGCTAGAAAGAGTACCAGAAAATAAGATATCAAGAGTCTTTTGATGTTGTTGGGTCACAGACATCAGGAAGTCATGGCATGCAAAAAATCTGCGACAAAATATTAAAAATGATTACTTTATTCTATATATAAATGCAGGGGAACCAATGATTTTTTATAACCCTTTTTACTCATTTTTACCAGGGGTGCCAATAATAGTGGCACTGTATATATAAGAATGGTTTCTACAATGCATGGCATGTAAAAAATCTGCGACAAAATATTAAAAATGATTACTTTATTCTATATATAAATGCAGGGGAACCAATAATTTTTTATAACCCTTTTTACTAATTTTTACCAGGGGTGCCAATAATAGTGGAGGGCACTATATGTATATGTGTGTATATACACATATATACATACATACAGTAAGAATGGTTTTTACAAATATTCTATACATTAATTACTGTATTATTTAGTATCCATTTATAGTTTCCTCTGTCTAAAGTCAGTCATTTAAAGTGTTAGTAGTCAGAAACAGTTCCACACACTTCCCGCTTTTTGCTCATTAAAGCCCTCATAGTACTGCTCACCTGATTTGGGATAAGTAGCAACGAGGATGTCAGTACAGTCAGGGCAGAAAGCCCAAACAGACTCAAAGTTTTGGGCGATCTGCTCCCTCAGCGGAATTCCTCTCACCTTCTTCAAAGGAACGCGAATGAGTAGATTTTGTGCTCTCTCATAAGTCTGGCTGTATGTCGGCGTTTCTTCCATTCTTGTTCTTTAGAACACTGAAAAGAGATGAGAAAGTAGTCAGAACTATTCTTTATTAAAGGGGAAGAGGTGAAAACAAGAATGTTGTAATCTTGTTCAACAAAAATGTAACAAGAATTCTGGAATCCAGTATTTTGTCCAGATGTAGATTACTGTAACCCCTGTGGGCAGAGGCTTAATATTGCCCATTTTCACTTGTTTTGTACCGTTTTGTTTAAAGCTGTAAAACTCCAGGGGCCACATGTAAAAAAAATTTAGTAAAAGAATGCGTGAAAAAACACTCAGGGAGAAAGCCGGAAAATCTGCTTTCGCAACGTTTTGCATTTTTTCTCTCTGCCTTTCTATCACTGTGTCTCCAAAAATTGTGTACACATGGTGTCCCCTCCAATTTTAGGGGACCAAAAGCAATTGGAGAAATTAACATAAACTTAAATAAAGTCATCATATTTAATATTGGGTTTGGTCTGTGACCCAACAACATCAAAAGACTCTTGATATCCTATTTTCAGGTACTCTTACAAGCAATAGTATAACCTCTCTACATTTGAATTTCTATGGGAATTGGGGGTTGGAACTAGATTAAGCTGTAAATTACATGGGAATAGTATAGAACACATGGTTAGCTAAATCGCTGTCATCATGGGTCCAAGGTATCAAACTAGCCTTAAACCATCACTATACTGCCAGAAATGCAGTAATTATGGATGGATCACTTTAAGGGTAATTTCTCCTGACTCATTTTCCTATTGAACTCTATATGAAAAAATTAGTCAGGAGAAACAACCCTGAGACCTCCTACTGATTGGCAGACTGATTGATTTAGGGAACCAGACAGTCGCTTCCTTAAATCAGTCACATTATTAGTCACATTATATGCAAATTGTTTATAGTGGAATGTGAATAAATCGAAGTGCTATAACGTTACAGTTGCTTATTATATTTGCAAGTGCAAAATATATATAATCATCCACTAACAAAAAAATTGTGGGCATCATCGTTGTATGTGTGTAGATTCATAATAAACAAAGAAAAAGCAATCAGCTTTCAATGGAAATCTCATGCAAAGTTTTTTTATGATATATTTTCTAACATTGAGAACCTTCATAAAATACAATTTGTTAAAATTATTTGTTAAAATACAGTTGGTAATTTGCCCAGACAAAAAAAACCGTTCAGGTTTGTAGTAACCTGAACTTACCTTATTAGTCCACTAGGGGACAGTATGGGAAAAGACCGTCTTATGAGCCATGCGTACGCACAGATTCTCATGGATGACGAGTCGAAAACGTATCTCACAGTGAACACCCACAAAGGTATGTTCACTTACAATCGCTTACCTTTTGGGGTTTCGTCAGCGCCTGCAGTTTTCCAACGCACAATGGAGGGCCTCCTGCAGGGCATACCCATGGTCGCAGTGTACTTAGATGACATTCTGGTGTCTGGTGCAAGCAAAGAGGAGCACCTAAGAAACCTAAATGAAGTGCTCGGTAGGCTGGAGGAGGCTGGGTTGCGGCTAAAACGAAGTAAGTGCCAAATGCTGCAGAATGAGGTTTTCTACCTGGGACATAAAGTAGAAGCGCAGGGCTTACACCCCATGGAGGCAAAAGTTAAAGCCATTAGAGAAGCTCCGCCCCCATCAAATGTCACAGAGCTCAAGGCTTATCTAGGTCTCCTTAACTACTATAATCCTTTCCTTCCCAACCTCTCCACGCTGCTCGCGCTGATGCATCAGCTTCTGAGGAAAGAGGTCAAGTGGGCATGGACTACAAAGCAAGAGGAGGTTTTTCAAAAGTCCAAAGAACTGCTTCAATCAGCAAGTGTGCTAGTCCATTACTCTGCAGATAGAGAATTGATATTAGCATGTGACGCTTCACCGTACGGGGTGGGGGCGGTGATTTCACACAAAATGCCTGATGGCACAGAAAAACCACTGGGGTTTATGTCTAGAACCCTGACTACTGCGGAAAAATGGTATTCCCAGTTAGACAAGGAGGGGCTGGCCATGATCTTTGGAATTCAGAGGTTCCATAAATATCTGTACGGTCGTAGATTCACAATTACCACAGACCATAAGCCATTAATATCCTTGTTTCACGAGATGAAGCCCGTTCCCCAGATGGTTTCCCCACGTATTCAAAGATGGGCAGTCCTACTTCGAGCGTATGAGTATCGAATAGTTTACAAGCCAGGCAAAGATCACAGCAACACCGATGCCCTTAGCAGACTCCCAGTTCCTGAGCTGGTGAAGGATGACAGTCTACAGGGTCAAGTGCTGATCACATGGATGATGCACCAGTGAACATGCCACAGGTCAGGAAGTGGACAGCAAAGGATGCCACGCTGTCCCTGGTGCACAGTTATGTCCTGAATGGATGGCTGAAGGTAAAGGATATTTTAACATATTTTTAAAGTATCATATTTAATATTTGGTCGCATATCCTTTGCATGCTGTTACTTCCTGAAGTCTGTGACCAATCAACATCAAAAGACTCTCGATATCTTATTTTCAGGTACTGTTACAAGCGATACTATAACCACTCTGCATTTGAACTGATCTCTATGGGAATTTGGGGGTAAGACTAGATTCAGCTGTAAATTACGCTGGTACAGTATGGAACACATGACTGGCGAAATGGCTGTACGTCATCAAGGGTCTAAGGTATCAAACGAGCCCCAAACCATCACTCTGTGGCCAGATATGGAGTAGAGTTCTATAGGGAAATGAGTCAGGGGAAATAACCCTTGCAGTGATCCATCCACATCTACTCCATATCTGGCAACAGAGTGATGGTTTGGGGCTCGTTCGATAGCTCAGACCCTTGATGACTTACAGCCATTTCGCCAGTCATGTGTTCCATACTGTACCAGTGTAATTTACAGCTGAATCTAGTCTCACCCCCAAATTCCCACAGAGATCAGTTCAAATGCAGAGAGGTTATAGTATCGCTTGTAACAGTACCTGAAAATAAGATATCGAGAGTCTTTTGATGTTGATTGGTCACAGACTTCAGGAAGTGACAGCATGCAAAGGATATGCGACCAAATATTAAATATGATACTTTAAAAATATGTTAAAGCAAAATATTCAAATTTTCTGAGATACTGAATTTTGGGTTTCATTAGCTGTAAGCCATAATCATCAAAATTACAAGAAATAAAGGCTTGAAATATTTCACTCTATGTGTAATGAATCTATATAATATATGAGTTTCACTTTCTGAAATGAGTGACAAAAAATATTGAACTTTTTCACGATATTCAAATTTTTTGAGCTGCACCTGTATTTGTTAACTTAAAGGGGGTGAACTTACCTTATTAGTCACTAGGGGACAGTATGGGAAAAGACCGTCCTTGAACTTAAACTTTCCCAGGATGCTTCACCCCCGCTGTTATGATGTATGCCCAGCCATGTTTGGCTGCTTGTTGTATTGCTTCCGACGTTGTGAATACAAAGTTAACCAAACCAGTTGTGGCTCCATTATTATAATGTAGTCACGATACTACAAGATTGTAGACTAACGCTGCATCCTCACATCAAGAAACTTTGGTCGCCCAGTTGCCGGAAGTCCATTAATTCTCTATGAAGCTGTGCGACGGTCAGCGACGTGAGCAACTAGGCAACTGAGCGACCAAAATCGACTGTTAAATGTTGCCCGTAATTTAACTTTTGAGCGACCATCGGCCATAAGAGCCAATCGGAGTTCCACGCTTCATATTTCTCCAACCGACACGAAACCATTTCGTGAATAATTGTTCCGTATGGATTTCACTCAAATTGCAGCAATGGAGGCGTAGCTAATAATAATGGTCCAAGCCTACCACGTCCTGTTCAATGTATAACATAACCATAAAGGATATATGTGGCTGTTCTACCAATATCACATTGAGCCCAAACTACATGTTGAGTTTTATACATAAATCTATCTATGTATCTAGATAGACAGATAAAGATCGCTAGCTCGCGACGAAGATAGATATAGGCTAGCCTATCGCTAGCTAGCGAGAACACATAATTATCAGTGTGATGACATAACTATAAAAAATAGGATGCATCGCAAATATGTATTTGTTATACGTAGGCTACTGCCATTGTTTCTCTTCATCAAGAAATTGTAGCTGCATGAACTGACTTGGATGACACAACAGGAAGCTCTTGCCCCACCCCCAGCCTAGTAGAATTGACCGACTCAGCGACCAGTTGCTCGCTCTGAGAACGCAGTGTAAGCCAGCGAAATAGAAGTAACGTTAGCCTATTAGGCTACTCATAACAACAATAATAGGCCTAATTATAACAGTAGTAACCTAGTAGTGCGTACGTTACTGATAAGGTGTAGTTAGACTTGGGTGTTTTGATCTTAGATTAAACCATGACATTTTGATCAATAGTTGTAAATATCAAAGTAGTCTAGCTATGTAACTTCTGGCCATTCCATGGGATCTATTCTCCAAGACGTGTACGGAAAGGAGAAGGGACTTTGAGAAGGGACTTTGAAGGAGTCCAACAATATTGCGTTTGTCAATATAGGCTACCATTTCCTCTCTGGTTGACACAGGGTACCAAAATAATCCTTTGACATGCTGAAATGTGGTGTTCTTCGCACTGACCTGAAATTAAATGTTCTAGATCAGTGGTTCTTAGCGAGCTACCGGCGTTTTCCCGTTGGTGACACTGTTTTGTGCGGATTGTTTTCCCCCACGGTGGGCGTGGTTTTCAGAGTATGATGCGTGGCGCTCTGTCTCTATTCCTGCAGGCTCATTTGCATAATGTACTAAAATTACCATAAGCACGTCAAAATAGTATAAAATTTATATTTGCAATATCAATCCCCTCACTACAATATTCTAAGTCACCTGGGTAACACCTTTGTGCAGATGAATAGTGAAGATCCCACCGGCGAGACCTTTTTTCTCAACAGAGACATCCGTTGCTCCTGTAGCCAAACTATTAGTGGAAATCACAAACTCTGTGTTTTAACTTTATTGGTAAACGATTCGTGACAATTTCTGCCCAATACGTAGTTTCTAAGTGTCACTATTTTCCCATAGCAAGTCCATTTAACAAGCACCCCCCCACCCAGTCTATACCTACCCACAGGGTGCGATTTGTGAAAAAACCAGAGGGGGGGATAATTTGAGGAACGCTTTTATTCAACAACAAAAATACCACACAACGGCAGGAACAACAACAACAGTAGGCTATATGAAAAGTTGTTTTTTGTTTTTAAAATTTATTTCTGATTTTTTCCCATTTTCTCCCAATTTGGTAGCCAATTATACCCTAGTATTGACCCAATGTGCAACCGCTACTGAAGGTTCGCCGCATCAGCACTGACCCCCGGCGGCCCGAAAGGGTGATAAAAAGAGTAACTTCGTTTAAACTTTGTTTGCGGTTTAAAGGGGAGATGCGTACATTCGCTCTTCATTTGACAGTTGTTACAGCATATGAAAATACAATTGGAGAATGGGAGTAGGGGGGCACCTTATGTTTTACTTTTATTATTTTTGAGAAAATATTGAGTTAAATGCGCATTTCATTATTATGTTTCCTTCTCTCTCCTCGAGCTGACTTGGTGCGGTGCGCCCCTGACTTAGGGAGGGGCGCCCCTGATCAAAATCACAGCACAACCAGAATGCACACGGACCCTTTGTATTTTGGCTGTTAATAATTACGATGTAATGGTGAAAATACTTTGGGTGGGGGGGATAAATTTCGTCCCCACCGAGGATAAAAATAATTCAGCAGAGGGTAGGACGTGTAAACCAGAGGGGGGGGAAATCCCCACCATCCCCACCGGCAAATCGCACCCTGCCTACCCATGCATGACATAGTGGGCAATAGCGTCTATGTTTTAGTTCATAAATATATTTATTCATCATATAAAATAAGAATTCTGTCATAGCAACAAGATAAACCAACAATCGCCTGATCGCATGCCAGAAAAGCCGTGAAAAGCCCTGCTCACTCCAAAGCAAAATAAACATGTTAAAGCATACTCTCATTCTACCATGTATTCTACTGGCAATATATTCTACTAAATATGCAATTAATATACAATCCTACCATTGGTTTTACACATCAAGATGTTCCTTCAGTGGTCATTTATTGTCTGGTACAATGGGTTTGAGAAATATACGACACTTTATACCGCTATTACACTATCTGAAACGTCAATTCATAATATCCCCCATGCTCTGCAAGCCTGTTTCGTTCATTACAGTTCATTCTGGTTTAATTGTTAGCTCTTTTATCCAATAGAGTACATTATAACCTTACCAACGGTATATTCCTTGTCAGTCCAGCGTAACGGCAGGTTTCGTTTACATGGTCTCATATTACGCAAGCTCTATAAAAAATGCAATTACATAATGCATTTCCCTTTACCGGTATGTAAAAAAATGTGCGTCTAAAAACCTGTTGGTCTCCTTGGACAAATATGTATGTAAAAATGTGAGTTTTTCCCCTCGAGCACTGTCTTTCCAATATGATTGATAGGCCTGGTATTTTCACATTTTGAGTGCATTTCACATACTGTAGTGCAATCGTTAAGTTTATTTTTGATGAACACTACCGATTTTCATTGAAGATAGGACATTTGGTAGCATTTTGCAGATGGTAGAATTATATATAGTCTATGGCGTGTATTCTTGTCACTTGGCAAATGCTCGTTACAATTTTTGTGTGCTGATATGTGGTAGATTAAGGTAAAGATTTTCCTTGGAGACAAAATGAATAGGAATTGTAGGGGAAAATATTGGAGGTCTAGATGCGACAGATGAGGACTCTAAAAGGGTTCTAACGAACACCACTAAGACGGACAATAATCCGTAGTGGATTGGGAAAATAAGGAGAACACAAATAACCTTGCGATAAAAAGCGAGGAACTCGATATCCGAGCAAAACAAAGAAAATAAGCAGACACGCTTATCTAACTCCCGTTGTGGAAAGGAAGAAAATTAAAAGAACCCTAAACCTTAGGGCGAGAGCACTCGTAGGTTTGAGTGGGAAACAAAGAAACCAAAACCTCTGCTCTGAAATAAAAGAGCGAAAAAGCACGCTACTTTTTCTAAATTGTACTGCTAACAAGTCCCGCGTTGAGAAGCAAAGCGGTCGATAGCAGCACAACTTCTTATACCTTTACCGGCTAGAATGTTACATGAAATAACATAGAAGCAACGAGAAAAGGAGGAAGCGGGGTATAAATAGTGAGCGGCAATGCAGGACAGGTGAATCAGAGTGCATCTTGCTGCATTGTGGATCGTCTACACTCGGATTCAGATAAGCGTATCTTATTTAGTTACTTTCAGCTGTTGTTAGTTAATTGAACAGATTGGAGTCACGCGGTAGCTTAGCTTATTTTAAATGGTTTGCATTAAGTTTGGAGCTTGCACGCTGTAATTGGGCCGGCTACCTGTGTTTTGTGTTGCTAATTAGATATAGTTGGAACCAGTTTCACCTGTGTGTATATTAAGTGTGTTTGCAGCACATCACCTCCAGAGTGCATCTTGCTGCGCTGTGGATCGTCTACACTCGAATTCAGATAAGCGTATCTTATTTCGTTACTTTCAGCTGTTGTTAGTTAATTGAACAGATTGGAGTCACGCGATAGCTTAGCTTATTTTAAATTTTTGCATTAAGTTTGTAGCTTGCACGCTGTAATTGGGCCGGCTACCTGTGTTTTGTGTTGCTAATTAGAGGTAGTTGGAACTAGTTTCACCTGTGTGTATTAGCCCTGCAAGCAGCTGAGTGCAATTAAGAATTACGGCAGCCTCATCATCAATTTAACTGACTTGTTTGTGTGTTCTGATCTTCACCAGGACCCTATCTAACCCCTCTTTCACCCTTTACCATGTGTCTTGGACCGTGTAAACGCCCGTCAAATTCTGCATAACAGGAAGAGGTTATGTTGGGCGTATACCTGTTTTATACACACACCCGGGCATTTCTGAAACATATGGTCACACATGGCCTCTCGCCATGTTCGCTCTTCTAGCGAAAGATGGCCGGCCGGCTGGCTACGCGACAAACCCCGAAGACTTAGTATCTACGGAACCCCGCAACACCTTTTAGTTTTTTCGCTTTAATTCTTTAAAATGTAACATATTTTTTTATTAAAATTTTTTCTTCATAGTCTTTCTTTCTAATCCTTCTAGGCGTTCTTTTAAGCTCTCTATCTTGATTCGCTCTCTCTCTCTACAACTCTAAGTTTTTCTTCGGCTCTAACAAAACATTTACAAAAATGTTTTGCACACTTTCTTTCAGACAACTAACTTGCTTTTTCGATATAGCATCGGCTATTTTTTCACGTTTTAACAACGTGCTTGAATTATTTTATTCTTTTAACACGCTGCTGCTAACACAAACTGTTTTTAAAAAATAAAACTTAATTGCTGCGGCTACTACCACCACTGCTAACAACCTATACATTTATACACCATGACTTTTTCACGATGTTTTTCTAATAAAAAATACATTTAATAAATAAATAAAATGTTCCCCTAAACACCAAGACCCTCCATAAATTTTTTTACAACCGTCACAAAACCATTTACCAACGTTTACAACAACTACCAATAAAATTACCCCACAACCCACCCCGAATAATAATACATAATCATAATCATAAAAATAATTTTCATAACCTTATTAATATTCATAAATTGACCTTTTGACACCATCAATCACTTTTGACAGTAACCAAATATTATTTCTCTCTCACCTGTCTTGTTTCATTTAAGCCATTTACCATACCATTTATGTGATGTTCACACCTGGAGTTATAAAGCCTTAAACAGAGCACCAGATGAGAATTGACCAAATTTGCCATCTGTGCCAAGAGGTTAAGCACTTAACACATCAGCAGTAGCACAGTTTGTATTTTAGCATATGTTGCGCAATAAGAAAAAAAAAAGATTGCTCATTGTTAAACCCAATAACTACTGTTACTCTTCCCACTTACCAATGCAATATAACACAGTATCTTGGAACATACTATTATAATTAAATTGAAATACCTCAATTTGTTAACTCTCCAGTACCGAGGAGAAAGTTAGCTGCACTCGAAGACATAGCAAGCTAATCGAACAATGCCTATGGTGACAGTATATTACTTTAAAACAACATTTTGCACAGCTTCATAACTGACAATTCTGCCAAAATGGTGTTACACAATCTGTGAATATAAGCAACTTATTAGCAGTATTTGCAGCTTATTTAACACTGTCCCTTACCTAGCAGAAGTTGCACAAATTTGGAGAAAGGTGATCCTACAATATCTGGCGGATCACACCTCCATTCTTCTCCTCCCAACCTACAGACAACGTCTAAAACAGGAAAAACCGGTTGTTCGAGCAGTTCAACGCTGGAGTGAAGAATCCATTGCCACTCTGCAGGACTGTTTTGAAACCACAGACTGGCAGATGTTCTGTGTTGCAGCTGATGGGGACATTGATGAATACACAGACTCTGTCTCAGCCTACATCTCTAAGTGCATAGATGACGTTGTCCCAAGAGTCAATGTTATGACTTTCCCCAGCCAAAAGCCATGGGTTAATGGTGATGTCCGTGCTAAGCTCAGAATATGGTCTCCTGCCTATAGATCTGGGGACCTGGAGGCCTTGAGGAAGTCCAGATATGACCTACAGAAAACCATCAGAGATGCCAGAAGAGCCTACAGGGACAAGTTGGAGTCTAACTACCACAGTTCCGACCCCAGACACATATGGTGTGGACTGCGCTCCATCACAGACTACAAAGGGAGAAATAGCAGTGATGCCCAGCCCACCGCCTCTCTTCCCGACGAGCTCAACACCTTTTACGCACGGTTTGAGGCGAGCAACACCATCCCTATTGTAAGACTAGCTGAGGACAAGGATGACTGCACTCTGTATCTATCTATGGCTGACGTGAGGAGAGCTTTTAAAAGAGTAAACCCTCGGAAGTCACCAGGGCCAGATGGCATTCCAGGCCGTGTCCTCAGAGGGTGCACCAACCAGCTTGCAGAGGTATTCACCTCTATATTCAACCTCTCCCTGAACCAGTCTGCAGTCCCCACCTGCTTCAAACAGACAACCATTGTCCCTGTACCAAAGAAACCTTCCATCACCTGCCTGAATGACTACCGCCCTGTAGCACTGACCTTCATCATCATGAAGTGCTTCGAGCGGTTAGTCAGAACCCACATTTGCTCCTCCCTTCCTGACACCTTGGACCCCCTTCAATTCGCATACCGTCCCAACAGATCTACGGACGACGCCATCACCTTGACAGTGCACATCGCCCTCTCCCACCTGGATAAAATTAACACATACGTGAGGATGCTGTTTATAGACTACAGCTCAGCATTCAACACAATTGTGCCCACTAAGCTCAGTCCCAAGCTCAGGATCCTGGGTCTTAACACCTCCCTTTGCAACTGGATTCTGGACTTCCTGATGGGCAGACCCCAGGTGGTGAGAATAGGTAACCACTACTCCTCTGCACTGACCCTGAGCACCGGAGCCCCTCAGGGCTGCGTACTCAGTCCCCTCCTGTACGCCCTGTTCACACATGACTGTGTGGCCACGCGCAGCTCCAACGCCATCCTGGGTCTCATCTCCAACAACAATGAGACCACCTACAGAGAGGAGGTCAGCATCATAGAACAACAACCTCTCTCTCAACGTTTGCAAGACTAAGGAGATGATCATGGACTTCAGGAAGCGACAGGGGGGGAGTCACACCCCCATTCACATTGATGGAGCTGAAGTGGAGAGCGTCTCCTGCTTCAAGTTCCTCGGTGTGTTCATCAGTGATGACCTCTCCTGGTCCAGGCAATCGGTCGTGGCAGTAAAAACTGCCCAAAAGCGCCTATACTTCCTGAGGAGACTCAAGACGTTTTGCATGTCTGCCAAAACTCTCACTAACTTCTACAGGTGCACCATTGAGAGCATCCTCACTGGCTGCATTACTACCTGGTACAGCAGCTGCTCCGCTGCTGATCGCAAGGCCCTTCAGAGGGTGGTGAAGACAGCGGAGCACATCATTGGCTGCCACCTCCCCTCTGTGCAAGGCATCTACCACACACGATGCCTTAAGAAAGCACGGAAAATCATAAAAGACTACAGCCACCCAGGCTATGGACTGTTCTCGCTGCTGCCATCTGGTAGACGTTACCGGAGCATACTGTTTTTCCTTGCCAACAACCGACCAGGACTCAACTCGACAGGAAGTCGAGCTTGCTGCAGCCTTGGGTCTAGCTCCCTGGAGGGTCCAACGATCATCAGGCTGGGGCAGCATCAGGACACACAGCGATGGTGTTTGGACGGTTCCATGGGACAGTGGCGTCAAACTCTCCTCCTGTAACGTTAGTGGCGACGGTACCAGGACCCACGGCGATGAAAGAGTCGAGGAGCAGCTCATCATCTTTAATCTGGTGGAGCACAGATATTCTGCCCTCCAACTCAGCAATGGCTCAGACGCCGGCAGGCATCACATCCAGGCAGAGAGGTGAGTCGTGGCATATTCAATTGTATAGTAATGGGTCAAACAGTAAAATAAAATAATTATATGATAAAATAATAAAAAGGTAAAATCGTACTAAAAATAATACAATTATAAAATAATAAAATAATAATAAAATGACAAAATTGTGCTGATTATTTCAAACTCCCGCGCAAACTGTCAGCACTCTTTTTCAGCGGGAAACAAAGGTTTATTTAAAAACTGTACAATAAACAAAAATGTGACCCATCAAAAAAAATTGTCCATGTCATGCCCGACATATCGCTATGTCTATGTTAGCAATTAGAGTTGTAGAATTTGAGCTAGGTTGTTGGAAAAAAAGGCTTGACATGAGTTGATCTGCCAAGTGTCTTGGTAATTGGTGCTAAAATGGCTGGGATATTGACGGGCGGAATTTTGGTTGCAACTAATCCCGTCCCCCTAATGTATGGTAAAAAAAAAAGGCAACTGCTAAGTGAGATTTTGAAACAAATCCATTTCACTCCAGGCAGCCATTTTGTGATTTGACACCAATCAAATACAAAAGTTATTCAGATTTCAAACTAAAAAGCTATTTATTAACTAATTTATTACGATGAAAAATTAAGACACTTAATTATTAGATGGTATTAATAGATATATTGTGCATTCTAAAGACACTTAGGGTGGATGTAGAGTACCTTTCCCACCAAACATTTTGATGTCTAATAAACATGTCATGGACGTTGATATGTTGTCGATTAGTGGGACAGAAAGTACTGTTTTTTGAAGTCGGTATATTACAATATGGGGAGGAGTACAAAACACTGATCTATTATAGGTAGAAAAGTGGTTGCATCATGACTCAAAGTCGATCAGCCTTCTAGCCATGACGCAGGTCAAAATTTTGTTTGGGGGGTTGTTTTCAAGAACGCAGAATTTTTTAAAGACTTCTTTTCCAAACTACTGTACCCAACAGGGATTTAGTTGCGGTGCAAGTTTACGGAAACTTGATTCCAGTGGACAACTGTTAATAGTATCAGCTGATTCGCAGCAAACCTCCAGCTATTCCCAAAAAACATTTATGTTTTATCCCCCATTGAGTGTGTGCTCCACCTCTATCCTTTATATTTTATATCATAGTGAAAGCAGAGCACTGGAAAAATGTAATATTTGATGTGAACTATTTGATGTGGACTATCTATTTTTATTGTTTGTTAATGGAAATATTAAATATGCTTATATATAAATTCTACAACTGTTAGCAAAGCAATGTAATCCAGTGCTTATTGAATAGGCCCAATTACCTCTGGTCAGTAGGCTCTTAATTATAGTTATCACTGTGCGAGTGCAAATCATACATGAATGAACAGATTATCTTTGGCACTACTAGTCTTGGACCAGCATCCACCTGCTACACTGCACACTGTAGGATTCAATATATTCTGCACAGTTTGCAATTTATTCATAAATGCATACAAAAAACAGAGGGACATTACCAAGAAAAAAAACATTAACTATGGTAGTGTTGTATGCACACCAGCAAGAAGGGGAAATCATCTGTCTTAGGCTTTATGCAGTTCAATTAACCTGCAATGCTCACATTGTGGTACTGCAGCATGCAATTTGGCCAAGCAATTTCCCCAGAGTTAACAACCTTATGGGGGTAGTTAAAGAAATCTGTACTACACAGCACTTTAAAGAACTCAATAATAGAGCAAGGTTCAGACATACCAATAAACTCTCACCTGAGCCATGCCAAACACGATGGGGCAGTTGGTATTCTGCTGTGTACCAGTACCTCAAATTCTATTCCACATTTGTGGACCTGGAGATGGAATAGTGCTCTGCCGGCACAGCTCAGGGAGTTGTTGTGCGAAAAGGGTTTAGAAGCACAGCTCACGTTCATGGCTAAACATGACAAAGGACTTCTTGAAATCATCTACTGGCCTCAGAGGAGAGAACTGAGAATAAATTAAATGTTGATTGAACAACTAAAATATATATACCAAACACTGGCTCAGCAGATGCACAGTGCAGTCAAAACATGTAATAGCATACATTCAAAATAATCCATTCCTTTCAACCAGCGCACAAATTCCTTGTTGCACACGACTTGAAAAACGTATTATTAGGGGATTATTAGCAGTGGAAAATGACAGAACACTGACCTTCAAAAGAGAAGACACAAGACAAGTTTTCTTTATCTTATTAGTAGCTGTACAAACATAAGAACTTTCTTATCAAACACACAGTTCTTCTTCTTGCATAAAAATGCACCCCGAGCACATTGTCTGTTAGTCTGTTGGGGGCCTGGCAGAACAGAAGGCCTTGACATATTAAAAATGATACTTTGTATAGCAGAATTTAGCTCCTATTACATTATTTATGAGCCCTCACAATAAGAACAGTCTTTAAACTCTATTTCATCTTCCACAGTGTAAATAAGAGATTCTGCTCTGACATGTAATATGGGATGTCCATTGTTTGTTGTACCATTGTTATGCCTGTCATGGATCATGCCTTCCTTCTGTTATCTCCGCGTTTAGTATTCTTTTTTTAGTTTACCTGTAATCTATCAGATTTTTATGTGTTCCGCTATGGGTTTTGCTTTCGCCTCTGTGATTAGTGAGTTCACCTGTCCTGCATTTCCGCTCACTATTTATACCCCGCTTCCTCCTTTTCTCGTCGCTTCCATGTTATTTCATGTAACATTCTAGCCGGTAAAGGTATAGGAGTTGTGCGTGCTATCGACCGCTTTGCTTCTCAACGCGAGACTTGTTAGCAGTACAATTTAGAAAAAGTAAAGTGCGCTCTTTCGCTCTCTTATTTCAGAGCAGAGGTTTTGGTTTCTTTGTTTCCCACTCTAAGTTAGAGAGTTAGGTAAGTGTAACTGCTTATTTCTTTTGTTTGCTTGGATATCGAGTTCCTTGCTTATTTTCGTGAGGTTATTTGTGTTCTCTTTATTTTCCCCATCCACTACGGATTATTGTCCATCTTAGTGGTGTTCGTTAGAACACTTTTAGATTCCTCATCTGTCGCACCTGAACCTCCAATATTTCCTCCGTGTCTCTGGGCATAGAGATCCCCAACAGAACATGGAAGTCAAAAGGGAGGTGCCAGCGATAGATCTTCACATGGTCCTAGTCACTCAGGAGGCAGCCCTTGCTGACCAGGGAGAGAGTGGTCATGCCCTTCAGGTCTCTCAGCAGGCTCTGCACGAGCAGCTACGCCTTCAGGCGATCGCTCTGTGGGATCTGTCAGAAAATCTCCGTACTCTCTCATGGCAGGTCCACCTTCAGTAGCACAAGCACCCACACATCCCACTCCTCGCCCACCTCCACCTGACGTTAGGGAACGTAACCTTCAGCTTCTGCTGCGGTATAGTGGGGAGTCTAGAAAGTGTCAGGGGTTTTTAACTCAGTGCCTATTTTTATTATTTTTTTAAACAGAGCCCTTACGCTTCTATTCGCAAGAGTCCCGGGTAGCCTTCATTCTCTCTCTCCTAACTGGGAATGCTTTTGCATGGGCCGACCCACTTATCAGGGCTAATTAGCCCATCATGAACCACACAGATGGGCTTATGGTGGAGATGGTGTCAGTTTTCGATCAGAACGTTTCTGGCAAGGAGGCCGCCATACGTTTGACTCGTCTTTGTCAGGGCTCCGACACCGTGGCCACTTTTGCTATCACGTTTCGCGCTCTTGCAGGGGTGACAGGATGGGCCGATGAGCCTCTTATTGCACCGTTTCTTAACGCTTTGTCAGAACCAGTAAAAGACAACCGCTTTAGAGAGAGAAAGAGAGATTTTCTAAAGGCTTTAGATATGGCCCAGCTAGTTACCCTTCTGCCACGCCAGCGCCTTGTTATGGCTCTGGATGGCCGCCGGTTAGGCACAGGCACTATCTCCCGGGTTACCTCCGCCATACGCATGCGCGTTCCGTATCAGGATCATACGGAGGAGATTCAGTTTTTTAAAATTGAGTCCCCAGCTTATCTGCTGGTCTTGGGACATTCCTGGCTTACCCGCCATAACCCACATATTAATTGGGGGGGCCCGGTCCCGTTATCCATCAGTGGGGTTCCCAATGTAAACTTCACTGTTCTTCCTCCAGTCCTTTGCTGTCGGGAAGAGGGGTTCAAGATTATCTCAAGCCTATCATCGCTACTGACCTCATTGTTTCCCTGGTGATATGGGAAGTTGAGGCAGCGGTGCAGACCCTTGCACTCAGACCCAGGCCGAGGTGGGGCACCGGCCCACTGTCTTTTCGTGCCTCTTCGTCTTAGGTCTCGGGTTCTCCAATGGGGCCACTCTTCCCAACTTACCAGTCACCATACTAGGGACTTCTTATCCCAACGTTTTTGGTGGCCCATTCTGGAGAAGGACGTGCGCTCATTTGTCGCGGCTTGTCCGGTTTGCGCTCGCAGCAAGGCCTCTCACCTTCTTCCCTCTGGTCTCCTTCATCGAGGTGTAAATCCATGTCGAGGTGTAAATCCATAGGCTACTCTCCTTTTTGCAATCCGTAGCCTACTCTCTGTTTTGCAATGCGTAGCTATGGATTTCAAAACCGGTGTAATATGAGCCGCAGTTCACCATTCATACAAAAGATATTATAACACAAATGAAGAACACCACCACCAGCGTTGACAGTTAGCCTACTTCAGTAATGTTAACTGCATGTGTGCACCTTCACTGGCAAATTAACATATACAGTCTGTATACCTTTTGGCCGATAGTTTTCAGTTTCAGAAACAGAAATGAAAAAACTAAAAATGAATGGTCATTCGATATTAATTTTAAAGACAGAAATTTTTAACATAAAATTAGATAAATTGGTCTAAACATATATACTATATAGATATTCAACCTTTAATTGAAGTAAATTTATTCAGAGAAAAATATAATTATTTCTTGATGAGGGATTTTTTTAACAAAACCATGTGTGCCACAATTATTGGCACCCCCGCATTTAATACTGTACATCTCCATTTGCCAATAAAACAGCACTGAGTCTTCTCCCATAGCATCTAATATGTTTGGAAAATACAGAAAAAGAAATCTGAGACCATTCCTCTGTACAGAATCTCTCCAGATGATCCAGAGTCCTAGGTCCTCTCTTGTGCACTCTCTTCAGCTCAACCCACAAGTTTTCAATGGAGTTTAGGTCAGGGGACTGAGATGGCCATGGCAGAAGCTTGATTTTTTGTTCAGTTAACCATTTTTGTGTTGATTTGGACATATGTTTTGGATCATTGTCCTGCTGGAAGATCCAACAACAACCCGGTATTAGTTTCCTGGCAGAGGCAGCCAGATTCAGATTATGGAACTAGCAGTCCTACTATTTTAGCAGTCCTGCTTTTTTTTTGAGTTCATGATGCCATGTACCCTAACAAGGTTCCCAGAAAGCACGTCTGGCTTCACGTTCTTGGAGCCGGGGCGATACGTGAGCAAGAAATTGAAGTGCAAGAAGAAGAACGCCAACCTGGCTTTTTTATAGTCCATCCACACCGTGAACGGATGCTCCGCCCCCTCAAGCCAGTGACGCCACTCCCCAAGAGCCATTTTAACTGCCAAGAGCTCCCAGGCCCCCAAATCATAATATCTCTCGGCGGGTGTTAATGCGCAAAATAAATAAGCGCAGGGATGCATCATGTGGTCACTAGAAGATAGCTGGGATAGAATGGCTCCCACCCCCAACTCAGAAGCGTCTACCTCAACCACGAAGGGGAGGGAAGGGTTAGGCGTGACAAGAATAGGCTCGGACATGAAACGCTTTTTAAGCTCAGAAAACGCCGCTTCGGCCCTCGAATTCCATAAGAACCGGGAGGAAGAGGTCTTTTTAGTGAGCTCAGTAATAGAAGCGGCTACCGTGCTGAAATTATGAATAAACCTCCTGTAAAAATTTGCAAAGCCTAAAAAGGAGAAGACGGCGTGGGCCAGTTCTTAACGGCCGAGACTTTCTCGGGATCCATTTGAACTTTGCCGTCTGCCACAATGAATCCCAGGAAAGAAACAGATTTAGTGTGAAAAACACACTTCTCTGCCTTTACAAAAAGCTGAGCCTTAAGCAGAGCGTTAAGAACCTGCCTGACATAGAGAATGTGAGTGGGAAGATCGGGGGAAAAAAAGGAAATGTCATCAATATAAACAAAAACCGATTTCTCAAGCATCTCCCTGAGAACATCGTTCACTAACGCCTGGAAAACTGAGGGGGCGTAAGTGAGCCCGAACGGTATCATCTGGTACTCGTTGTGTCCCGAGTGGGTACCAAACGCCGTTTTCCATTGATCCCCCTCACGAATGCGAACGAGGTTGTAAGCGCTGCGTAAGTCGAGTTTAGTAAAAATAGATGCCCCCTGGAGGCGTTCAAATGCCGAATTCATCAGAGGGAGCGGATAACGATTCTTGATTGTTATTGCATTAAGTCCCCTGTAGTTAATACATGGCCTAAGACTACCGTCCTTCTTCTTAACAAAGAAAAACCCGGACCCTGCCGGCGATGTGGAGGGTCTGATGAAGCCATTGGCTAGAAATTCTTCAACGTATGATCTGATAGCGGCACTCTCTGGAGCCGATAAGGAATACAGCGCCCCCCTGGGAGGAATCGTACCTGGGTATAGGTTGATGGCGCAATCATACGCCCAATGAGGGGGAAGAGAAGTGGTGCGCTGCTTACTAAAAGCAAGATCTGTATACTGCTGAGGAACATTAGCTGGCAACGGAAAATGAAAAGCCCCGCCCACCTGGGTACTATCCAAATCTGACTCAGAATCGGGAGAAATGTCTCAATCGATCTCAGAAAGAGATGTCTCCTCCCACACACTGAGCCCATCAGCAAACGAGTCCCAGGAAAGACTCCTTCTGGTGTCACGAGACAACGCTACTGCCTTGTGTGCTCTAAAGAGAACACTCTCCTCCTCCTGTTCGCTGTCAGATCTGGAATCTGGAAGAAAATAGAGTGAACCTCCGGATTTGAGCAGATTCTGTTTAGAGCAGTGGAGTCTGCACTGGGATCCCCAGCGGAGAATAACCGGACCCTCCGCCCCCCAGTTAATATGTGGTTTGAGCTGAACCAACTATGAGTGCCCCGGAACAAGTGGGTATGTGGGTGAATCCACTAAAAAAATTAAATATGCTCCATATGATCATGGAGTGAAACTGCCAGTTTTAAAGAGCTGGTAACCTGCTGGATTGAACCCGTACCCAAAGGGCGACCGTCAAGAGCTGTTACTAACTGTGGGACGGGAAGCGAAATTGAGGGAATTAAGGGATTTGACCGATCCGGAATCAATAAAAGCGATACAGCTGGTGGAAAGCTTCCTCCTATTGAGTTTGAGGGGAAGTGTTAATAGGTCTCACTAAGGGCCTCCATTCCCCCAGTGAGACTCCTCTCCACGCCAGTTTGGGACACTGGTCCCTGTAATGACCCGCGCGCTTACAATAACAGCACCACACATCTCTCGACCTGGTGGGTTTGGAATCGCATACTGCCATCCCATCAACCTGCATGGGCTCCTCTGAAAACGCGGAGAATGGAGTAACCACAGGATGATGCACATAAGGTGAGAACCGGGTCCTGCATGCCTCTGTGAACCTCTCGCTCTCTCTCGCTCTAATGCGGTTGCCAACCCTGATAGCCGTAGAAACTAACGCACCGAACGAAGTGGGCGGCTCGAGCACAGAAAGGGCGTCTCTAACGGGATCGGAGAGTGCTTTCAGAAAAAGAGAGCTAAGCGGTCTGTCGGGCCACCCATTCTCCCCTGCACGTGCTCGAACAGCAATAGAAAATGACGCCACCATGTCGGAGCCCTGGCGAAGATAGGTCAGTCGCATAGCCGCCTCCTGACCAGAGATTTAATGGTCGAAAACTGACGCCTTCTCCTCAATCAACCCCTCCACGGTGGACATCATGAAAAAATTTGCTCTAATTAAGGGGTCCACCCAAGCGAGAGCTGTACCTGTGAGAAGAGAGAGAACCAATGAAACCCGAGCCTCCTGAGTGGAGAAACGAGAAGGCTGTGATCTTTAAAAAAATTTAACGCTGAGTCAAAAACCCCTTACACCTCCCGGTCTCCCCTCCATAGCGAAGCATAAGCTGTAGTTCAGGCTCTCTGAGCTCAAGTGGAACAGGAATTACGCCAGAATCAGGGGAAGCCTGAGCAGCCGAAATGGGTGCTTGTGCTACAGGAGCTGAAGGTAGTACAACTGGAGGGGGTGTGATGGTGAATATCAACAAGTGAGTGCTGTTCACCAATTCGCACAGCCAGTCTTCCTGGTAATGTAGCTGGCTAGAGAACTGTGCCTACTGGGTGTGTAGGACTTGAACGGAGGCTAGAAGAGCCATAATGCCCTCCTTATGACCGGATATAGCGGTCTCCTGCGCGGTGAAGATTTGCCCCAGATTTGCGACTGTCGCTGGTACCTCCCTATTGACTTCCATATTCTGTCAGGGGTAGCATACAGAACGAAGGACCAAGCGCGACAATGGGGATTCAGAAAGTGCTCTAATGAACAAAGCGGGGGAAAAACCTGCAGATAGGGAATTAGTTACAGAAATAAAGCAAACAATAAACTCTCCTTAAAACGAGAGATTCTGCTACCAAACTCAAAGCGACCCATATTGGGCGAAGAACTCTAACACTAGATATTAAGACACAACAAACAAAAACAATCCTATAGCTCACAACGAGGGAGCCGAAAAACATAAACAAGAAAAGGAGACCGCGAATCTGTCTAGGACAGGGAGACAGAGGTTCCGCAAAGGGACAAAACAAAGGGTGAAGGTTAACCTATTCTAAGTTTCTAATAAACTCTTTGACACCTGAAACAAGTCCCGTGTAGTGACAACAAGTTCAAGATATACGGTCGTAACAAACTGTCAGTCCTATACCGTGAATACCGGCTTTCCTTTGTCAAATCAATGGCAATATGGAAGCCTCAAACAAAGGCGACACAAGGTTTAAATAATGAAAGGAAATGCCGAACAGGTGAAAACACTGAGCAGAAAAAAAGAAAAAAAACACGAAACGGACAACGAAAACAACAGGAAGAGATGCTACAAGAGCGCTCCCCATGGAAGTGGCTAACAAGAGAAGAGCAGGCTGAGAACCATAACATTAACGCTGGTAGAGTACATTTGATCCCTATAAGAAAATTATATATTAAGCAGAATGAACCCTTTTTTAAACATTTAACTATATGATAATTGAACACTTGAAGCTGAAAGAGCAACAACAAATAAATATAGGGAATTTCCACATTTCAAATGATATATATGTTTTTTCAAAAACAAAATGGAAGCCCTCCTGAAAAAAACAGTCACAGACAATGTTCCCCCTGAGATAGAATAGATTTATTAGCAAGAGGTAATCAGGAAACATTACATTTTTATACAAAACTGGAAATATATCTCAAGCTGTGGAAATAAACTTAAGGATTGAAAGATAACTCTCATACCACTGGGTATTGCTCACAGCAAAATGTTTGTATGTTAATATATGTATTATTTATATGTGTATGTGCATGTATATGTGTGTACAGTATGTGTATATATAACTGTACCTAAATATATATATATAGATGTTTAACTTTTTTCAAGATTCTGTTTGTTACAGTGGCGCATGCCAGCCAGTGGAGTGGTGAATGTGTTTCTATACTGTACATAGTAAAAATACCTACAAATATTCACAGAATAAGCACTACATTACTATATTCCTGCTAAGATAGTGATTATAGACAGGATTACAGTAAATGCAAAAACACTTTTAAGGTTGTCTTCTACTTCTAAATCATGGATCTACATATCACAATTTTTTTTCGCATTTTAGGTTTGTAAGCATACTGGGATATAATGCTGTAATGATGGTGTGCTTTACACGGTTACACAAGATAAATATAAATATATATCTTTGCAGATATATATTGCAGGCTGCATGTACAAAATATACAGCGTACATTTCTGTCGTGTGAATTGGCAAGTTTATATAAAATACAACTTTTCATATTCCCTCGTAGATACAGATCTCCCTTTTCCCTCATTTTTAATGCCACATTACAAAAATACCTTCAAAAAGCTTACTCAGTTATATTGTTTAATACATTTTTTGCTTCTGAAATATTATTTAAAAACAATCCAATTGACCATGTGACAACGGGTCGTGTTCCATTCACTGGAGAATTTCACATCCTCCACTGTATGTAGAGGCCTATGTCCCTCTTACAGAGCCATGATGTAAGGATAACAGCACTGTATTTTTTTCAGAATTACTATTAGCTAATCTATTAACTGAGCTAACCTCCTCTATCTCCTCTCAAGGTCTGTTCAGTATTTTGAATCTCTTGCAAAACTAGATTTTTCTCTTTCCCCCTCTTCCTCCCTCCTCTCTCTCTCTCTCTGTGTGTGCACTTTATTGCCTAATCAATCAATTCTGCATCTTCACCCATAACAGCCTTAAAAAAAGAATTCAAATAATTAAATATTCCTCCCATTTTGTATTAATGCAGACGTGTCTAACTCAGTTCCTGGAGGTACATTTTTTAATTCAATTTCTGCCTTTTATAAGTAATTTTTTAAATAATTGTAAACAACACATCACACTTGTGTCCTGTGCCAATTAAATATGTTGGCTGTGATAAATTTTGCCAAATGCACACAGTATGTATAAATTTATATGGCTGGTTAAACTCAGTGAACCAGTCAATTCAGGACAGCTGGCTGAAACCAAACAAGCACGCCTCCGCTGCATTAAGAGTCAGACACCCTTAGACGAGGAGTCAGACACTCCAGCATTAAGAGTCAGACACCCCTGCAGAGTAAAAAAAAAAGGGTCACTATGCCTGTTTTGGCTGCCATTGGGAGGAGGTTTCTCCACACACTCCAAAGATAAAAGCACTGTTGAATTGACTACACTGGGGTACCACTTTCATCACACTGTCAGGGGGTTCGTCCACATTTAAGAGCCCATTATCATCATTCCAGCTGTATACAACTCCTGCTACGGACTGACAAGACAT
The DNA here is from genome assembly GCA_022702515.1 of Ilyophis sp. 1 JC-2022. Taxonomy (NCBI): domain Eukaryota; kingdom Metazoa; phylum Chordata; class Actinopteri; order Anguilliformes; family Synaphobranchidae; genus Ilyophis; species Ilyophis sp. 1 JC-2022. Next base: position 21,402,546 of record CM040399.1, on the reverse strand, counting down.
ATCCAGTGCTGATCAATATCTCATATGTATCAAATGAGTGCACTGCAAATGACCGCACTCCTCTTAGATTGCTGTAAATTAAGCCAGCCAAAGCAGAAATGGGAATACACATCAATATATGCCCACAGTAAGAATTTTTGCATCTTTTCCTTATTTAAACATTGATATATTGGAACATAAAGTATTTTTGTATCTAAATACAATGATACAAAACACATATTGCAGATTAATAAAGGCACACATTCAAGAGTTTATTCACATATGTTAAAACCACAGTCACTTCATGCATTTCACTTACCAAACACAGTGCTGTGTGTTTATTTCCCAGTTATTATCCAATCATGAAGCACTTCTATCATCCAAAAGCATGTGAACCTGTTTTCACGAATCTGCACTGGAGTTTTGCATTGTTGTTAAAGCTTAAATGGTAAGCTGGTCAGTGTGTTGACTACAGGCTGAATGATATCAACGTTTCAATAAGGGGAAAGACTGCAGGGTTGTGTACGGATCTCTCCTCACATTAAACCAGCCGCCTGGCCCATCACATTTTTTTAAATGCATAAGTGTCTACCTCAAATCTGCACAAGCTTTCAAAACGTGCAACATTTTTGGGTCCTGCTCGTGTTGAATGAAAGGACATTTTTTAGTCCTGCTCGAGTTAAATGAAAAGACATTTTTGGGTCCTGCTCGTGTTGAATGAACGGACATTTTTGGGTCCTGCTCATGTTGAATGAAAGGACATTTTTGGGTCCTGCTCATGTTGAATGAAAGGACATTTTGGGTCCTGCTCGTGTTGAATGAAAGGACATTTTTGGATCCTGCTCGTGTTGAATGAAAGAATAGTCAAGTCCTCACTTGGTCTAGACTGAAAAGGTAGTCCTACCTACACTGAAAAGGGAGTGCTACCTCGACAAAAAAAACTCAAAAGCTTTAAAGAGTAAGTACACCCACTGTCTCAGCCTGTCTCCGCCTACTACACAATTTTGAAAAATACTTTGTGGGGTGAGCGAGGGAGAGGGGTGGGGGCGGAGGAGCTGTGTCCATCGTCATTTGCATTAACTAACGCAGTGATTTTCAACCACTGGCACACTAGTGTGCATGAGAGAGATGAGAGATCGGTGTGTGTGGGGAATTTATATTATCCTATATTAACTTCACTTTAGTAGTACACTGCTCAACAAAAAAGTTGAAAAACACTGAAATTAACGTACATTGTACAAATTATTTTGTATAACTCGGATCAAACAGTCAAACTAGACATTGCACATCAAATATGAATCAACATTCATCAACTGCATGACCTATTTCTCACCGCAAATATTTTCAGAAACATATTTTAGTGGACTATTTAGGTGGAATAAGAGAGTTGTACAGGACGCAACGTTGTTCCGGTTTAAAAACGTGGAGCCGAAACGAAAGTAATGTAGCGGGTCTAACCAATCAGGTGCTGGCTGTTTCCGTTGTGGGCGACAACAATTATCCATATGGCATAGAGGTACCTCCAAAGAGGTTGGGGCGGGGGCAGTTTGGGGAGCAGAAAGGAAATTTCAACCGTTAGGGGCAGCAAAGACGCTTTTCTACCAGTTTCTTATGATATACAATATTATTTCAAAATTGTTAAAATAACGGAATGCATGAATACATTTCATTATAAGGTAGGCATACAAACACGTTTACAGTGAAAAAAAGTGATCTAGGGTGTACTTACCCTTTAACAGCTGCAAACATATCTGACCAGTGCCAATGTAGGCTATGCCTATGAGTAAGAAATTACAAAAACAGAGAATTTACCTTTCAACTAACATTCATTCTGAAAGTGTTTTTGATTGGTCGCTTTCATTATTAACAAGCTCAGCCAATTAAAGTAAAGATCATACACTAGCAGTCATAGGGAGGTCAGTCTACATGAATCTTACAGTAGGGCCAGCAATCATTGACTCATAAGAACCAAACAAATAACTTTCATTATAATTGGTTAAAAATAGTCAATGCGTATACCACAAGCTAGCAGTGCCTATTTTTGATCTCGAAAACTTCACTCATCTCTACTCATCTTCAGCTGATTGCTTTTTTCTTAAGAATTATTCACACCAAATAATTTCAAGAAGAACAAAAAGGTAATTTAAAAGTTTTGCTTTAAAATAATCACAAAATAAAAATATCTTGTTATTGTCGCAGTGCATATAGGTGTTGCCATCCAACCAGTTCTCCATTTACAGAAAAGAAAGCTCTCATGATGTAAAGCCTACTCCTGGTTTCATTGGCACACCTGCTCACCAGTAAAATCAAGATGTCTGCTGCAACAGCCAGTTTCATATGAGGAGCACATAGGCCATTCTGCCACATTAGATGCAATCAAGTGAAAAAGGTAAAACTATCAAAAGCAGCCCCCCCCCCCCAAAATTCAGCTCAATTGCCACCGCTGTACTGCAAGATGCAAACAAGTGGACTTTAATGTCAGTGATGCATGAAATCCTGTCAAACGATTTTATGCACAAAGCCAACCTCAAACAAAAAAACTAATCTGAGTTCAGTAAGACCTCAGATTTCTGTAGTTTCAGGAGCTTGGGAATGTACCTTTAAAGCCGTTTGGCACATATCCATGTAATCACGTGTTGTTGTTTAATGTTTTGATTCTCTTTTTTTAAATCTTTTTTTTTTTACATTGCTACATCAGCGGCGTTAACTCATAAACAAAATACTTTTTTTTTTTCCATTAAAGCAAAGGAGACATTTCGCCCCACGAATAAATCGAGTGATTGATATCACATTACCCTCACTCGGAAGTGCAGGATTTAACTCCATGTAAAGAACTTGATCTGAAAAATAATTTAGAAATCAAATTTAATGGCGAAGTATTAAAATACACCTTTACATGTGACAACTCGGAAAGAGTCGGAACGGCATCTGCCCGGAGACCCAGTACAAGCCACCCCTAGCTAGTGTCTTTCTACTAAGATTTTTCCTTCAAAAAAAAGATGATTATTTGATTGAATGCAGACAAAACAACGGTAAATAACAAATAAGCTTCAAAGTGTATTCCCCCCCACAAAAAAAAACTCTATACATAAAATAAATGCCTTTAAGGATTCTAGTTAAGTTGAAATAACGAGGCTACACAAGTCCCTTCAGAAACACGTACTAGAAGGACAGGTCTAAGATGGTCTAATACAAATAAAGAATTATGTACATATGATATAGTGTCTGTATAGCATGGCGCCTTCGGAGAAAGTGGTGCCCTCCTTAGCTGGGCACCTTGGGCTCAATTCGGAGGGACGCTTCATACAAGCTTTCTTCATCCAACACCGAGCTGTTGTCCAACAGATACTGCGCATCCTAGGGAAAAGTACAGGGTATCATTTCAACAAATGGCAATTTTCCCATTTTGTTATCTTTTGATTTCATCATGCTCTCTTCTTTGACTGTTTAAACATGCCGTTTAAAAAAATATATTTTATGAGCACTGGTTGATGCAGCTGCCAAATGTGCCATGGTAGGGAAGTGAATGATTCAGACCATGAATTAATTAATATTGGCACCAAGTGCTTCACTTAAAAATGGGAATTTAGAATTTCCGTGAGAACCTTACGTAAGATGCCGTGTGGTTCAAATGAATATTCACTTTGTACATGAGAAGCAGCTAAGAGCACAATGACTCTTTTTACGAGATTCGAAGGGAAAAAATTGCTACCTTTGACTGGTAGTCGATCTTATAAGCTGTCTGCTGGAACTGTCTGATTTCTCTGATGATGTGAGAAATCTGTGGACAAGCAACAGGAAACAGAGAAACAATAAATCTGATCATCAGGAAGTGATGCGTAAGCTCACAGCTGCTTTGAGCAGAAACCACAGAAGAAGGGTAAATGTGAAACTGTGCAGGAGTCAGAGGGAGAGTGACGGTGGGTTTACCATCCTCATCTTGGAGAAGTTGACCAGGTTGTCCTCAGTGTAGTTTGGGGTCCCCTCCTCAATGAAGGCCAGGTCAGTCAGGTACATCCCCAGGTACGGAACACAGGGCGGGTCACAGCTGAACCAGGGAGAGATGGTGAGCATGCACACACGTGCGTGCACACACACGCACACGCACATACAAACACACACACTCACATACACACACTCACATACACACATACAAACACACAAACACTCACATACACACACACACACACACACACACATACACACACACACATGCACACACATAAACACACACACCCAACCAGAAAATTCAGAGCGGTAAAATAAATCACTCACTTCTTCAAAGCCTCCCTCAGGTTTTTAAATCGTCCCTCAGAAGATACCAGTTTCTGCAGCTTGTCAATCACCGTTTTGGTCTAGAGGGCAGGGTTCATAGTTCATTTACAAAGCTTTCACTAGCATGAATGCAGCAGCAGTGAAGCACAGACCAGCAGAACGATCAGTGTCACAATCATGCCATTATACGCTCAATCAGAGGGCTAGACATGTTTACAAAGATCACCAGCTCTGTACTTTGCCACATAGAGCTCTGGGACTCGTGGGGGTTTCTTGAGGTGTCATTTGTAATATGTGATAATTTTACTGTTCTGGAATGAGGGCATTATTTCATTTGGAACAAAGAGTGTGTGTAATGGTGCAGCGCAGTGCAGGTATGTGAATCAACAGTACTGGACATTACATTTAGGCATTTAGTAGAGTTGCACAGCTTACCTTTTTTTGTTTGTTTTACATACAATCCATTTATATACAGCTGGACAAAGGCAATTCAGGTTAAGTACCTTGCTCAAGGGCACAACGGCAGCACACCAAGCAGCTGGGAATCGAACCCACAAGCTTGCAGTTATGAGCCAAGTTCCCTAACCACTATACTACAGGACAGTTGGACACAATGGGCATTGGGCAAGTATCACATACTGTGATGGTCACAGTGACAAATTAAAAACCCAACAGCTTTAATTTGTTCATGCAGAGGCCTTATGGCAGTGGGGATGAAACATACCTCATGAACCACACTTTTTTTTAGCAGGACAAGCAGGACAGTGGCAGGTTAGAGGAAGGATAACCCAAAGCACAGGCCGTAATACAAGCTTTAGGTAGAATAGTGCAAATTACAGGCAATACTATCAGCTTTAGGTACATTTTTTGGTATTATGATGGCTAGGCAAGCCCCGAGGGATATCTTTCTAGCTTCTGTGCAAGTCGATTTTTGTTATTGTGTGTTTTATATTTATATCATTTTTACAACAATTATTAACTAAACTAAAGTTAACTGATTCGATTCAAGAACAGGCTATTGAACCTTATCCTACTGCAGCTCTATGCTCTGCATATTTCTAGAATGGCGATGGGTAACTTAATTTGTAGCTTCTTCTGCAGTATAAACATAGAGATAAATACAGCCGCAATAGAAAAGAGTCATAAATAAGTGATATTTAGGCCCACTGGGCCTCATTGTTTGTCAGGAGAGATTTCGCCCCGTTCTCACCTGCTTGGAGACCTTGAGCCAGGTCTTCTTGAGGCGGAAGACGGAGCTACGGTTCAGGGAGGAGGTGATCTCCAGCACGGCATTGTAGTTGTGGAGACAGCGGCAGATGTCCGCCACCGCCACCCACTTCTCCATCACCATCACACGCGTGTTGACATCATCGCAGCGCAGAATCTCAGTGGCAATCAGGTTGCTTATCTTGGGTGGGTGGGGGGTGGAGGGGGGCTTGGTTAAATAAAGGCTCAAAAGAGATGAGAGGCTACCTTAAAATATTTTGCATCTTTGGGCCATTGACACTTACGTCGTTGAAATGCTTGGTGGTTTTCATTATGTAGGGAGTCTTCTCGTTTTTGTCGTTCTTCATCCAGCCCTGGCCAAAGAACTCTCTGTGGAGCATGCAGTAATGAACCAGGAGAATATCACACAGTGCAGTTCTACTGGAATAGTCTCAGTGGCTTTGGAATTAACAAGTTAGCCCATTTTCACTTGTACAAAATAGCAACCAGAATAGCATTGTACAGCGTGTCCATCTTACACTAACACATAAGTGATGTCTTTCTGTCACATACTCATATAAGATATGTCCATCTGTCTCATTTGTTCAGTCATAAGAGATATATCTCATATGTTCAGTCAAAGGAGATATGTCTGTCTGTCTCATATGTTCAGTCATAGAAGATGTGTCTGTCTGTCTCACATGTTCAGTCATAGGAGATATGTCCATCTCATATGTTCAGTCAAAGGAGATATGTCTGTCTGTCTCATATGTTCAGTCATAGAAGATGTGTCTGTCTGTCTCACATGTTCAGTCATAGGAGATATGTCTGTCTCATAAGATATGTCCATCTCATATGTTCAGTCAAAGGAGGTCTGTCTGTCTCAGATATGTCTGTCTCATATCTCAGGGATATGTCTGTCTCACATGTTCAGTCATAGAAGATACGTCTATCTCATATGTTCAGTCATAGGAGATATATCTGTCTGTCTCATATGTTCAGTCTTAGGAGATATGTATGTCTGTCTCATATGTTCAGTCATAGGAGATATGTCTGTCTGTTTCATATGTTCAGTCATAGGATATATTTCTGTCTCATATGTTCAGTCATAGGAGATATTTCTGTCTGTCTCATATGTTTAGTCATAGGAGATATGTCTGTCTCATATGTTCTCAGTCATAGGGGATATGTCTGTCTCACATGTTCAGTCATAGGATATACGTCTATCTCATACGTTCAGTCATTGGAGATATTTGTCTGTTGTGCGACCCACTCACTCGTAAGGGATGACCTTGAACACCAGATGATCCAGCAGGGTGAGCTGCTCTGCAATCTCAAGGGCAGAGTGGCACTCGAACGGCTCTGCCTTCACCCCCTCCACCTGCTGCGCGCGCGCGCACGCACGCACGCGCACACACACACACAGAATATTCAGAGTCCTTTGACTCCTCATCACTATAGCCTTGTCAGGACTCATAATTGTGTCAGAAGCCTTCAATGTCGTGTATTGTCCTGCTCACCAACTGTGTTATCTCCTCCATGCTAAGCTGGCTATCGCCTGGGTCTTCCTGGGTCAGCGTTCTGCAGGGACACAGGGGAACCTCTCATACTCTAGCCTCACTCGAGGGGTACACCGCTGCAGTCACAGCTCAGACACCATCAAGGGTTTGACAATATGCCACACAGTCGTTTAATCCCTTCTCAAGCACCATCTTTTTTCAACACAAGCCAGAACATAAAATGGTTACCTTTCTTGAACCCCTTTGACTACAATCTTGTCTGTAAAGCAAGCTTTAGGTGTAATAAACTAAACCATTTCTGGCCCGAATATGGGCCGCTACTAGTTAACTCAATAAACTTTGCCCCTAGTGGTTGAGACGTATCTGTCTCAATTACAGTATTCATGTCTGTCTGAAATGATAAACTACAGCTTTAAAAGGGTAGCCGAATGCGAAAACCTCAGCTTCTCCAGTTACACTGCAGTGCCATAAAATAGAAGGGTGCTATTAATAGCCCAAAGCACTCACGACCCTCCTCTCGCCACAGCCACAGAATGTAAAATGCATAAAATGCACCGTTTATACATGCTAAAAAAATCATGTTCATGTATAGAAACAATAATATATTTTTTTAAACGTTGTACAAATGAGCATTCGCCGTTTTCCCTTGCTTACTGTACTATATACAGAACCAAATTTTTTTCTCCAAAATCTCTTGTATAAATATGTTTAGGAAACCAAGTACTTTCCAGTATATTCAGCTACAGCTATTTTCTGATTAACCCTGAGAAATCTATCTTGTTACATTTCGCCAAAGTCCCGTACAGTCGACATTTCCACAGCGACCACACGTCGCACTTAGGGCTGAAATATGCTGCTGTTGTTGTGTAAATACACACTCGCTTTTGTAAGTTTTTTAAAAATGTATTTAAATACATTAGGCGACGTATGTTATGGTTATTATATATACTGTATGTGCCTATTCTGAAATAAATGTATTCTGTTGCAAATTTCTGAATGATACAGCTTTTTCTTCAATTCAATTTAAACCATGGATGTGCAGGGAATATGTTTTGAGATATTGACATTTAAATAAAACTAGTAGAAACCAGGTGAAAATTGCCTCTGGAGGGCTAAAGTAAATATAGTTAATGGTTTAACAGGCTGAAAGGAAATGCTGGCTGTTTTGTGAGAAAACGCACCATGGCCTTGTGATAAAAGACAAGGCAGTTTCAGACCGGACATTTTTTTGCGAAAACATGTCGCACCTAGGGAAAGCGCTTGGTCAGACATGTTGTGTCATGCATGCACCGAGCAGGGGCTGTAAAATCGCTTCTGACGCCCGACCATGCACTGTCCCTGGGTTTTGTACGTGAGCAGAACAAAGAGGAAATGGCGGGTGTGGTGTGGTTAGACACGGGCGGGCATGGGGCTCGACCTGATGATGTTGGCGGCCGCTTTCCTCTCCTGGGTCAGGAGCTCAGGGTCGTGCATCACCTCCTCCAAGAAGCTGATCACCTTCTGCTTCAGCTCCGTGTTAGTCTCAAAGTCCTGGGGTCAAAGGTCAAAGCACACACAAAATCCTCAGCGACACACTCAAGCCAGGCCTGGAATGTTTCACCAATCCACCAATCCAGCCCCAAGCCATCACTCTGTTGCCAGATATGGAGTAGATGTGGATGGATCACTGCAAGGGTTATTTCTCCTGACTCATTTTCCTATAGAACTCTATGGGGAAAAAAGTCAGGAGAAACAACCCTTAAAGGGATCCATCCACATCTACTCCATATCTGGCCGCAGAGTGATGGTTGTATACTGGGGTTGTATACAAAAGGTAGTGGTTGGTGTACAACTATTGACTTGTGAATCTCACTGTGTTCTTATTGATGTCTTTTGTGTAAAGGACATAATTGATGTGTGCTGGTTTGCATCGCTGTCCCAACTTAAAGTATATACATTCTTAAATTCAATACATTACTTGTTTATATAAAGAAGTTGTCTGGTCTAGTCATTTCATTCTGAATAATAAGCTGAGTTCATTAAACATCAACAGTTTGCTGGGTATAGTTTACTCCTGTTCAGGATAGCATTAGTATACGAACCCGTAGCCCCATCTTCCTAGTTTATTCCCTTTCACGCGTCTATAGACACTGAGTAGGGGGTGGGCGCTACACTTCTATTTATAGCAGGAGCTTGTGAACAAAAACAGTGAAAATTAACGTAAATAATCTGTAAAGTAGGCTACTCGGCCTATTGCAACTTCAAACTCGGCAATGCTCTAGCTCGTTTACATAACGTTAATAGGCAATATAGATAGCATCACGCACATATGAAAATAACTTTACAGTGCACATGTAGACAGGTCTTCTTTTTGTAATATTTAAAGTGGAAAATGCTTTAATTTACCCATTTTCCAAAGTGTCCTACTTGAAATCTCCTCAGAAAACCACGGCTGGCACGCAACCACGCGCTACAAAGACAGGGTCTGTGTAGCAGGTAAAAAAACCCCGCTCCGCCTCTGTGTCCCATGTATTCCTGGCGTAAGGGCCGAAACATACCTTATGCAAATACATAAACGTGTACGCTTCTAGCTACGTGAACAGTTTTTTTTTTGCCATGACATTTGTGAAAGACAAGCCAGAGCGTTGCAGCGAGGGACGCTATATCAGGCAACAACAGTAAACAACTTTCTTGTTCGATCTGTACTTTCCTCCGGTTTGCATTTCACAAATGTCATGGCAAAAGAAAAACCGTTCGCGTAGATCGAAGGGTCCACGTTTGCGTATTTGCGTGAGGTATGTTTCGGCCCTAAAAGACATAAACACTGGCGATGTGTGCTTAACGTGTGTGACAGAATTGTGGAGAATGCGCACGTGTGTAATTTACGGAATAGATATGGATGGATAACTTGAAGTTTCTTCTGCTGACTTATTTTCCCATAGAGTTCAATAGGAAAAATTTTCAGGAGAAACAACCCTTAAAGTGATCCATCCATATCTACTGCATATCTGGCAGCAGTGTGATGGTTTGAGGCTTGTTTGATACCCCAGACCTTTGATGACTTACCGCAATTTTACCAACCATGTATTACATACTGTAATTATGGAATTGATAAGCTGGTCTCTCAACGCAATTGACAAAATTATCTCAACAAGAAGCACTGGTTCGGGGGAACCTACTTGCCCAGACGGGACTTTCGCTGCGGGCTACATAATGGATGCGTGGGAGAACTGGTGGGTTCTTTGCCTGGCGGTTCTCTCCGTGGAAGACGTGGAGGACGTCTACCTATTTGGATTTATGATGGCAGGACAATTGCTTCTCGGACTGAGCGTTGCCCTGGTCTATCGGAAAATTGGAAAGATGGGAGCTATTCAAGAAGGCCAAAGGCTGCCCGTGATGATTAACGAGGTGGGCAGAGCAGTGACTACTCAGACTGTTGCGATATGTGACCTAAATCGCAAGATGGTTAACGTTTTGGAGGAAATCACTGTTTTGCGAGGAGAAGTGGTCAAGCTGAGAGACCCAGAGTAAAGAGGAGTAACGAATTGGAATGCTGTTTTCCTCGCTATAACCCAAACATCTAATCTTGTTTTCGGAGCCCCATCGCTTGTCGGCCCGGCAAGGCCGCTTGCAGAAATCTCCCCCAGAAGACTCACATGCAAAGAGGCGCTCCTATGCACCCATCATCCCTGGACTCCTGTTGTTTACTTCTGGACAGGGCAATCAAGGATATCTCCATAGCAACCTGCTGTGTTATCGCGAAAAGACCTACGGACTAGTTACATCGAGGATATCTCCATAGCAACTTGCTGTGTTTCGTGAAAAGATTCTACGGACTTGAGTTATCAAGATTGCTGAGTGCCAGAATGTAACCTTCAGTCTTACGCACACATAAACACGGACTACTTACAGATATACACACTTGCACACACATGCATGCATTCACCTGCCTACGGACATATGTTTTTTTTTTTTCCCCAGATCATATACCTTGCCTCCTAGAGACATGGTATATGATTAGTGTTTTTTGCCCGCTCCCCACCCAGTAGCCCACCCCCCCCCCGCCCCCCCAGTAGCCCACCACCCCCCCCCCTCTTTTTTCCCAGTATGCTTTGCGCACAGGCTAACTGTAGCATTTAGCTTTCAGTCGTAATAGAAACAAGGATTTGAATTTAGAAACTCTGATTTGAATTTAGAAACTCTGATTAACTTTTAGAAACTCGGATTAACTTTTAGAAACAAGGATTTACATTTAGAAACAAGGATTGTGTTTTAGAAACAAGGATTTCTTTTTAGAAAAGAGAATTTCTATTTAGAAACAAAGATTGGTTTTTAGAAATGTGGATTGCACCTCTGGGCCACCGTAGATAAGTCCTTACTGCGAACAGTTTGACCTTTGTAAAGACCATGTTCCTTACTCTCACTATGTACCTGCTTGCTGCTGCACCCATATTTTTATTGTTTTATCTCCTTCTCCCGCTTTTATCATTCTATGTTTTATGTATTTCCCTGTTGTAAAGCACTTTGAGCTGCATTCGTTGTATGAAAGGTGCTATATAAATAAAATACTTACTTACTTACTTACTGTTCCAGCATCATTACAGCTAAATCTAGTCCCACCCCCCAATTCCCATAGAGATTCATTAAAAGGTAGAGACGTTATAGTATCGCTTGAAAGAGTACCAGAAAATAAGATATCAAGAGTCTTTTGATGTTGTTGGGTCACAAACATCAGGAAGTCATGGCATGCAAAGGATATGCGACCAAATTTTAAAAATGAATACTTTATTCTATATATAAATGCAGGGGTGCCAATAATTGTGGCCAATAATTTTTTATAACCCTTTTTACTAATTTTTACCAGGGGTGCCAATAATAGTGGAGGGCACTATATGTATATGTGTGTATATACACATATATACATACATACAGTAAGAATGGTTTTTACAAATATTCTATACATTAATTACTGTATTATTTAGTATCCATTTATAGTTTCTTCTGTCTAAAGTCAGTCATTTAAAATGTAAGTAGTCAGAAACAGTTCCACACACTTCCCTCTTTTTGCTCATTAAAGCCCTGATAGTACTGCTCACCTGATTTGGGATAAGTAGCAACGAGGATGTCAGTACAGTCAGGGCAGAAAGCCCAAACAGACTCAATGTTTTGGGCAAACTGCTCCCTCAGCGGAATTCCTCTCACTTTCTTCAAAGGAACGTGAATGAGTAGATTTTGTGCTCTCTCATAAGTCTGGCTGTATGTCGGCGTTTCTTCCATTCTTGTTCTTTAGAACACTGAAAAGAGACAAAAAAGTAGTCAGAACTATTCTTTATTAAAGGGGAAGAGGTGAAAACAAGAATGTTGGAAACTTTTTCAACAAGAATTCAATCCAGTATCTTATCCATATATAGATTACTTTAACCCCTGTGGGCAGAGGCTTAATCTAGCCCACTTTCACTTGTTTTGTACCGTTTTGTTTAAAGCTGTAAAACTCCAGGGGCCACATGTATAAAACTTTCAGTAAAAGAACATGTGAAAGAACACTCAGGGAGAAAGCCGGAAATCTGCTTTCGCAACGTTTTGCATTTTTTCCCCTCTGCCTTTCTATCACTGTGTTGCCATATCACACTGTCATTGCGTACACATGGTGTCTAGCGTGTGCAGAGGTACGCAGGTTCTCTGATGTTATCCAGTTGTGTTAAAAAAAATAGCAGTACAACATCAGTAACCTGATGAACCACTGTTATTAGTAGTAGTGATATTTCTGCATGGCAAATAATTTACTTGTAGATGTAGTAGTGTAATAGAAAAACAACAGACCCAACTGTCATGACATGCACGCTGCTTGTTCTGAGTAATTGACTAATTCATTGAAAGGGGCATGTTCAAAATAATAGCAGTGTGGAGTTTAATTAGAGAATTCATTCATTCTGTGAAAAAACAGGTGTCATTAATTGTCCTTTATTAAGGAAGAAGGGAAGCAAATGTTTCACACATTGTTATAAAATATATTTCCTTCTGAATTGCTAAGTAAAATGGGCCGTTCCAAACATTGACCGGAGGAACAACGTAATTTGATTATACGTTTTCTCCTCTCCAATTAACTTTTTAAAGAAGTGCAGCAAATTATAGGATGCTCAGCTAAAAAGATCTCAAATGCTTTAAAATGGCAACAAAAACCCAAAACACGCGGAAGAAAATGAGCAACTCTGTTAAAACGGATCGAAGAATAGTCAGAATGGCAAAGATTCAGCTCAATCCCCCGAGCTCAACCCCATTGAAAACTTGTGGGGTGACATTAAAAATGCAGTTTCGGAAGCAAAACCCAAATATTCACAGGAACTGTGGAATGTAGTTTGTTCATCCTGGGCTGAAATAACCGTTTCTAGAAAAACGTCAACACTGCAATTTTTTTGAACAGATTAATATTCCCTTTATTTGCTTCCTGTAAAAGAATAATGCAGACTTGATGAAATTTGTTAATGCTTTGATTTGGAATTGAATGTGTAATGTTTCCACTACATTTGAAATATGGAACTAAAAGCTATTAAAAAATATTTGCACTTTATTCACTTTTTTTAACGCACTGCTATTTATTTGAACACCACTACATCTGAATTTCTGCAAGAAAACTCACTTACGCAGCTTTCTGAGGGAATTGTTCTGCTCAGCACTGTTCATATATGTGGCCCCAGATATCAGCATTACACAAACACCATTAATGATTTGAATTAAAAAAGACCCTTGTAACATTTATCATCTTCCCTTAAATGTTAGCATGTGTACAAAATATGAACAAGTCCAAGGAGGCAATTTTACACGGTATACCTTGGTGTCAAAGAAATCGACCCATGGATAATTGTGCGTCACATTAATTCACATACAGTGCAGTCCGTAAGCATTTGGACACTGACACAATTTATGTTGTTTTGGCTCAGTACTCCAGGTGAACAGTGTAGCAATTGTAGCCATTTTTATACATAACCCCCCTCCATTTTAGGGGACCAAAAGCAATTGGAGAAATTAACATGAACTTAAATAGTCATCATATTTAATATTTGGTTTGGTCTGTGACCCAACAACATCAAAAGACTCTTGATTTTCAGGTACTCTTACAAGCGATAGTATAACATTTGAATTTCTATGGGAATTGGGGGTTTGAACTAGATTAAGCTGTAAATTACATGGGAATAGTATAGAACACATGGTTCGCTAAATCGCTGTAAGTCATCATGGGTCCAAGGTATCAAACGAGCCTTAAACCATCACTCTGCTGCCAGATATGCAGTAATTATGGATGGATCACTTTAAGGGTAGTTTCTCCTGACTCATTTTCCTATTGAACTCTATATGAAAAAACTAGTCAGGAGAAACAACCCTGAGACCTCCTACTAATTGGCAGACTGATTGATTTAGGGAACCAGACAGTCGCTTTCTTAAATCAGTCACATTATTTTTGAATATACATTTGTTTCCCATCTCAGAATCACATTGCCATCCAGTTCACCTAACAGCATTCAGATTAACTTAGCTGAATCAAGAGTGCTTTTTCTGTATCTCTGATAACTGCCGTTCTTGGAAATAAACATAATTTTCACCAAGTTCAAGAAATGTCCTTTCTTTCTTACAGAATCAACCAACAAGTCAAAATGAACTATATCAAGTTTTGAGATTAAATAATTTGAATGAAATTAAAATAAGAAATAAATTAAATTAAAGAGGATAAGTCAATTAGAATAATGAATAGAAATCATACATCAATTATTAAACATAGGCTGACTACTTATGATTTACAAAAAGGTAGACATTAAACCAGAAGTTAATTTGAAATGACCAGTAAAGAGACGGATAAGCCAGACCTAGCCAGAGTATTACCCTCGTCCAGTTTCAGCGTAGCAGGAATCAAAGAACACACAACCAAGAAATGTTTCCTTCAACCCCCACAAAAATACCTTACCCAGCAGGAACTGCTGTGATTGGGTGATGCCTCGTTAAAATTGTAAAGGGGCAGGTAGGGGGTGGGGTCAGGTTTAAGACAAGGACTGGATTATTTAAAAGCTGACAATTTACCTATTAAAGTGATCTTATGTTGTTAAAAGCAGGGATAAACCCATTATATTATCAAAAACTTAATTGTTTTAGCCTTTTTAGCCTCTGGCAAAGAAAATCCAGGCTTTGGCTACTGAAATAAACCTGACTTGAATTGGCCTGGATCTACGGAGTCCCCCAAGGCACTTAACGGGAAAGACCCACAGAAAGCGGTGAGATCGCATGCCATCACTCTCGCCTCTCGCAATCTTTAATCCGATTGGTTATTGCGTCTCGCCTGGACGCCTCACATCGCAAGCAATCCCAACATGCTTTACAGACATGAGGAATCGCCTCTAATTGAAAATGAATGGTGATGGTGTAATCGCATGAGAAATCCGCTCCACACCGCTTTCTGTTAGGTGAAAAAACAATGTCAACGTGGAAATCCGGATTGCAAAACCAAGAGTAGGTAAAATGAACAAATTAATAAAAGTGTGTGCGTGTGCATGTGTATATATTGCGCTGCACAAAAAAATTATGTCTAAATTTCTTGAGTGGTAGATCTCTTTTTTGGGAATTGCGGACCATTTTTACATTTTTATATACAGGTGCAGCTCAAAAAATTTGAATATCGTGAAAAAGTTCAATATTTTTTGTCACTCATTTCAGAAAGTGAAACTCATATATTATATAGATTCATTACACATAGAGTGAAATATTTCAAGCCTTTATTTCTTGTAATTTTGATCATTATGGCTTACAGCTAATGAAAACCCAAATTCAGTGTCTCAGAAAATTTGAATATTGTGAAAAAGTTCAATATTGGAAACTAATGGTGTCACACTCTTATCAGCTAATTAACTCAAAACACCTGCAAAGGTTTCCTGAGCCTTTAAATGGTCTCTCAGTCCGGTTCAGTAGGCTACACAATCATGGGGAAGACTGCTGACTTGACAGATGTCCAGAAGACAGTAATTGACACCCTCCACAAGGAGGGTAAGCCACAAAAGGTCATTGCTAAAGAAGCTGGTTGTTCACAGTGCTGTATCCAAGCATATTCATAGAAAGTCGAGTGGAAGGAAAAAGTGTGGTAGGAAAAGGTGCACAAGCAACAGGGATAACCGCAGCCTTGAGAGGATTGTCAAGCAAAATCCATTCAAGAATTTGGGGGAGCTTCACAAGGAGTGGACTGAGGCTGGAGTCAGTGCATCAAGAGCCACCACGCACAGATGAATCCAGGACATGGGCTATAAATGTTGCATTCCTCGTGTCAAGCCACTCTTGAACCAGAGACAACGTCAGAAGCGTCGTACCTGGGCTAAGGAGAAAAAGAACTGAACTGTTGCTCAGTGGTCCAAAGTCCTCTTTTCAAATGAGAGTACGTTTTGCATTTAATTTAGAAATCACGGTCTCAGTCTGGAGGAAGAGTGGAGAGGCACAGAATCCATGTTGCTTGAGGTCCAGTGTGAAGTTTCCACAGTCAGTGATGATTTGGGGTGCCATGTCCACTGTGTTTTCTGAAGTCCACAGTCAACGCAGCCATCTACCAGGAAATTTTAGAGCACTTCATGCTTCCTTCTGCTGACAAGCTTTATGGAGATGCTGATTTCATTTTCCAGCAGGACTTGGCACCTGCCCACACTGCCAAAAGTACCAAAAGCTGGTTCAATGACCATGGTATTACTGTGCTTGATTGGCCAGCAAACTCGCCTGACCTGAACCCCATAGAGAATCTATGGGGTATTGTCAAGAGGAAGATGAGACACCAGACCCAACAATGCAGACGACCTGAAGGCCGCTATCAAAGCAACCTGGGCTTCCATTACACCTCAGCAGTGCCACAGGCTGATCGCCTCCATGCCACGCCGCATTGATGCAGTAATTCATGCAAAATGAGCCCCAACCAAGTATAGAGTGCATAGAAATGAACATACTTTTCAGAAGGCTGACATTTCTGTTTAAAATATTCTTTTTTATTGATCTTCTAATATTCTAATTTTCTGAGACACTGAATTTGGGTTTTCATTAGCTGTAAGCCATAATCATCAAAATTACAAGAAATAAAGGCTTGAAATATTTCACTCTGTGTAATGAATCTATATAATATATGAGTTTCACTTTCTGAAATGAGTGACAAAAAATATTGATCTTTTTCACGATATTCTAATTTTTTGAGCTGCACCTGTATACAACACTTTATATTGCTATTACACTATCTGATACACCCCATGCTCTGCAAGCCTGTTTCGTTCATTACAGTTAATTCTGGTTTAATTGTCGGCTCTTTTTTCCAATAGAGTACATTATAACCTTAGCAACGGTATAGTCCTTGTCTTCCGGGATGCTTTGAACAATTTAGTACAGTCCAGAGTAACGGCAGATTTCGTTTTCATGGTCTCATATTACGCAAGCTCCATAAAAAACTCATTTACATAGCGCATTTCCCTTTACTGCTATGTAAAAAAAATTGTCTCTAAAAACCTGTTGGTCTTGTAAATGGCAGGCATGT
The DNA here is from genome assembly GCA_022702515.1 of Ilyophis sp. 1 JC-2022. Lineage (NCBI taxonomy): Eukaryota > Metazoa > Chordata > Actinopteri > Anguilliformes > Synaphobranchidae > Ilyophis > Ilyophis sp. 1 JC-2022. Next base: position 21,385,047 of record CM040399.1, on the reverse strand, counting down.
GCCAAAGATGTACATTCGTTTTTCCACTCGAGCACTGTCTTTCCAATATGATTGATGGGCTTATTGGTATTTGCGCATTTTGAGTGCATTTCACATACTGTATTGCAATCGTTTAATTTACTTTTGATGTAGACTTCCGATTTTCATTGAAGATAGGACATTTGGTAGCATTTTGCAGATGGTGGAATACTATATATTTTTTTCATGTTAGTGTACATAATATAGGCTATGGCATGTATACTTGTCACTTGGCAAATGCTCATTACAATTTTTTTGTGCACTGATATGTGGTAGGTTAAGGTAAAGATTTTCCTTGGAGACAAAATGAATATAAATATTTTTTAAAACTACAGAAAAATGCATTCCCAGAGCAAAAGTATACATACTGATTTTATTGAGGTACAAGAGTGAATGATTAGGCTACATATTTAGGTTTATGTAACATTGTGATATCAATATTTTATCTTCATCCATCAGAAGAAGCAAATGTATATTCTTTATAATCGACAAAACAAATGTTATTCATTTTATGACATGTGTAGCATAGGGGTTTTGGCCCCTTATATATCTACACTTCTATACTGATGAAACTATAGTCATTCCCACTTGAAAATGATGCAAAAGTGAGTTTTATGAGCCAAAACTGTTGATTTGTAGTTAAATATATAATTTTTTTAAAAATTAGAGCAGTGCACAATTTAGCCATTTGGATAGATTTTGGACAACAGGGTACACTGCCTATATTTTGCATCATAGACCTTTAGTAGTTCTGCATATCATCCTCAGATTTTGCACACTTGTTGACATGGAGTTTATGATCCAGGAAATGTATATATTTACCTGTTTCACATGTAGCTCTCAGTATTTTGTTGCAAACTAACTAGTTTTTTTTGCATTTGTGGCACTTTATTTTCACTTAAATTATGAAAATAAACAAATCATATTGTAAATGGTACACCTGTCTTGTTTCATTTAAGCAATTTAGCAAGTTTATGTGATGCTCACACACTAAATAGATGAGAATTGACCAAATTTGCCATCTGTGCCAAGGGGTTAAGCACTTAGCACATCAGCAGTAGCACAGTTTGTATTTTAGCATATGTTGCGCAATAAGAAAAAACCCAATAACTACTGTTACTCTTCCCACTTACCAATGCAATATAGCACAGTATCTTGGAACATACACTGCTCAACGAAATTATGGGAACACTTAATCAACACCAAGTCAATTAAACTCCTGGGATATCGATCTAGTTAGGAAGCATAAACGATTGTGAATCAATTTCACCTGCTTTGGTGCAAATTAAAGTAATAACAGATGGACAGGAGAGGCAACAGCAAGACAACCCCCAAAAATTAAATGGTTTTGCAGGTGGTGGCCACAGACCATTTCTCTCTCCTTATCCTTCCTAGTGTCTGTCATATCAGGTGTTATTCCAGATGTCAAAATATGTCAGATTTTTTCCCTAATTTCATAACTATTGTTTATAAGTACATGTGGTCATATGTAAGTACATACTGGCTATAGAAAGTTTACACATCTTTTCATAATGTTGAGCTTTTATTCAGTTACATCCTCAAATGAAAATATATGAAATCATATTTTTCCACCTTCATTTACAGGGGTATCCTTCAATTCACTTAAATAGGTTTAAATGAAATCAATATTTGTGAGAATGAATTAAAAATACAAATCTACAGTAACTGGATTTTAGAAGTGTACACACTCCCCAGAATCAGTACTTGGTGGGAGATCTTTTTGCTTGAATTACGGCCATGAATCAGTTTGGATAGGTCTCTCCCAACTTTGCACATCTAGATTGGGCAATACTTGCCCATTCTTCCTTACAGAACTGTTCAAGCTCAGAAAAATTGCATGGTGACCGTTGATGGACTGCATTCTTCGAGTCATTCCATCGATATTCTAATAGGATTTAGGTCAGGGCTCTTACTGGGCCTCTCATTGACATTTACTTTGTTGTTCTTTAGCCACTCTGCTGTTATTTTGGCTGTGTGCCTCAGCTCAAATGAGCCCCAATGTTGGCTTTTTTAGTCAGGGCTTCCTTGTTGTCACCTTGCCATACAGGCCAGAATTGTGGAGAGATTGGGATATTGTTGTCACATGCACACATTGACCAGTCTTTGCCATAAAGGACTGCAGCTTCTTTAAAGTTGACATTGACCTCATGGTGGCTTTTCTGATCAGGCTCCTCCTTGCTGGGTCATTCAGTTTGGAGGGACAGCATGATCTAGGCAAATTTAGGTGGTGCCATTGGCTATGCTTTGTACTCCTTAAGGATGGTCTTGACTGTATTCCAAGGGATATTTAAGTCCTTTGATATCTTTTTAGACCCATGTCCTGATTTGTGTCTGTATCACATCTTTATCTCTAAGTTCTTTTGAAAGCTCACTGTTTGTTCTTTACTATGTAATGCACTATCCAGGGTAGGAGGCGTACAGAAACAGTTGTTCAACTGCACATTGTATCTTCAACTACATGCACATTGAATACACTTTCACATGCATTCACCACATACAATTACTACAGAAAGTTGTTAACATCTCTGTGTTTTAGGCTTACATAATTCATGGTAACAGATATTGGTGATTTTAAACATGTTTCAACCTCTCTTTTTCACTCCAGCTTTTCTGCAGCCCCGTGAGCAATTGTGGCCCAGGTGTATCTGTGTGCAAACCCAGTGCGTACGTTCTGAAGTGTGCCGGTGTCCCAGGTGCGGTGGTATGTATATTTTATGTCTCAGACTCAGGTCCCAGGGCCTTGGTGTCACGACTTTGGGCTGGTTCATATCTCAACACTTGTGAATTGTAGCTTCAGAATCCATGTCATGAACTAGGCCTGTTACAAGTCTTCAGACCTCTGAGAGTGCAGCCACCAGCTGCAACAAGCCTTAAGACCATCTGGAATCTGCCCTGGGTGGATTCATGTCCCAAAACCTCTGAAATCAGTGCTATCCTAAGAACTCTGTGTTGCTCATGTGCTAGACCAAAGCCCCAAGACATTTGTCATTCAGCCCAGTGTGTGTACCAGTACCAGTTCCTGAAATCCAATCCATAGGTACACTGCCCAGCACCAAGGCATATGCATCAGGGCAGCACTGTGGGCATCTAACAGATGAGCTGACCATGCGGAGGAGAAGCAGGAAGTCCCCAGACGGAGGAGCTGTGTAAGTATGAGTTTTGCTTTCTTTTTGTTTTTATGCACCACATTTGGTGTAGATTAGTGTATTACTAATATACAATCAAATCAATTTGTTTTAACTAAAACAAACTCATTTGATTATAGTTGTATGTGATACTGTCTGTAGTAATGCACTAATGGAGAGTGGGGCCTGCCCCAATTCTAAACTTTTTCGTCTTACAGCCAAACTTTTAGTGCTCCAAAAAAGTTGCATAACCCCTGCATTGCACTCTGAACTTTCAGGGGGGGGCCCAACCACCACTTGCCCTTCATTCACACCACACTCAAACAAGTCCCCCCCCCCCCTTGGGGACCACCAACATTGCTCAGGTGTGGCACTCGGGGAATCGAACCAGCAACTTCGGCCCTCGTGCAGTGCCGTTCAACCTCCTGCGCCACAGAATCCTTCGCATTCGTGTTTTGTTTTTCTACAAACTTAAATGGTACAATGGCACAATAGCTCAATGGCTCAATGGCTCAATGGCTCAATGGCTCAATGGCCAAAAGCTGTGCAGACTCAAATGGGGCTTGAACCCCAGACCTTGGTGTTGGTAAACCAGAACCATTCCTTTGAGCCACTGTAACTTACACTTCTTTGTTGGGTTTTTCTGCAGTGAATTCATGAAGATGCAAAAAGAGAGGAGAAAGAGCATTCAAAGAGCCTGTCCCTTCTGTTTTTTCTACCTGTATGTACCTATGTGCTTTTGCCTGCCATTTCAATTGCCCTACGGGGATAATTAAAGTTTATTGAATTGAATTCGCGTTTGGGTGGGTGCAGCATTGGACAGAAAATGAGACCACAGAAATGTACATGAAGACTGAGGTTTAAACCATGGAGTGCTGTGTCCACAGACAAAGACAATACCATTGTGCCAAAGTCACCTCAGCTCTGCAGTGGAGAGAAGAAGCTGAGATCATAAAAACATGAGGAATAAAAATAAAGAACAAGGAGAATTAATTGGTCTACATTTATAGGGTTGCCAGATTTTAGATTTTTGTTTATTATTTCCCCAAACAAGGGATTTTTGGGATTTTTGGGATTTTTGGGATTATTCCCCTCAAATGGGGGATTTTTTGATCTGGTGTCCCTGGGTTTTCGTTTCGGGTAGGCCAGGTCTGCCATCCAAAACTACCCAGATTTAAGCATCTGGCAACCCTGAAAAGAAATCACAGATTCTGACAGGATGTATTTTATGAATGTAGCAAGAACGCCAATTTCACTGTGTACCTGGTTGACTCCTTTTTAGGGGACAATGTGTAACCAAAAGTAGACATCCTTATTTATAAAATTAAGAATTTCTCAAAAATATGCCTATTTCCTACTTTGATTTCCCTAAACCAAATGACGTACTCTAGAAATAGCATCTTTAAAAGTTGTTTAAAAAGATGCCTATTTTATAATAAAATAAATCATTTTGTTTAAGTAAATGTGCAAAACAGGGAATATATAGTGAAATAAAGATAACAGAAAAGGTTTGAACCATAAAGTTTTTCTTCCAGACACAAAGACGGTGCCATCACGCCACAGTGGTCATAACGCTTTTGAGGTTGCTACATAGACTGAAGATGACAAGACCACAGAAATGCAAGAGAAATAAAGATGAATAACGAGGTTTGATCCCTCGTTCACCTTCCAGAGACAAAAACTCTTCCATTATGCTACAGTGGTGAGAAATAAGAGGGAAGAGCAGGGGCCTCGTTTATAAAAAGTACTTTAGATAAAATTTTATCTTACGTGTGGCGTACATAGAAAATCACAACAAAGTAATGACTTCCAACGTTCATTTGAGATTTCGACGTAAGTACGTATGACAGACGTACGCTATTTTAAACAAGCGCAACCAATTTTATAAGTCCATTAAATTAAATCTGCTTAGGTGAAAGTTAAAGATTACATCCAAGTACTTTTAAAAATGAGGCCCCAGGCATTTAACCCACAGGTTCAGTTGTCAAAGACAACAAACAAACCTTCATGTCATCATTATGATGGTTTTAGAGCTGCAGCACAGAGGTGTGAACTCCAGAGACAAGGAGGAGGGGATCAAACTTTCTAGCTAGGGTTGTGCATAGTGCTGTTCTTAACACTGTACCACATAACACCACAGGGTTCTTGTTTGCTTTCTAGTGAACCTATGACAAAAACTGATGATGTTCCTATGAAAAGAAGAAAAGGTGGCAAAATATAAACCCACAGTAGAGTATGTAAGCTACTTTGAGAAAGTTTTTGTTTTATTTTGGAATGCGTTTGCATTTGTGATTTGAACAACGGGTGATTCAGATGACCTAATTAATGGGATAAAGGTTTAACGGTTTACAGGTGTACTGGAAGGTGATCAGTTGGTAAATAAATTGTATGCCTTTTGATGTTTTCCTTCACAAAGATCAAACATGATATACAGTTAATCCAGCCAGTAATGCACTTCAGAGAACACTCATCTCCTCTGCTTTCGTAAAGCACATTTGGTGTGTCGGGGGGCAGGGTTTGTAAATAATTTAATAATGAAAGATAATTCAGTGTTTTGGAATTTTATTCTGCCATAAAATTTCAGCCTTGAAAGTTGAATGGTAAAATAAGAAACTGAGTTGATCTGTATTATCCCTAGAGGGAATATTGTGGACAATATTAAAAATCCACGTACATTTGACAACGACACAAAAAAAAGGACAGTGCTGTTTTTTTTTAACCCGACATGCTCTGTTGTAAAGCCATTTTTTGTCCAGCAGATGGTGAGACCACAGAAATGCAGGAGACAATAAGGACGAGTGGGGATTTCAGCCTTGAAACTTGTCATGTTTGAATTGTGTTGTCACTGGTCAATAAAACAACACACAAGAAGAACGGCTTCCGTTTCAGTAGATCTTTATTGTCCAGAGGGACAGCATTCAAAATCCACACGTTTGACAACCATACAACAAAATAAACTTTACAAATGGGTTCAACATTACAAGAGCTTTAAAGTTAGAATATGTATAAAGGAGTAAAATCAGTACACGTGCAAAGAGTACAATTCAGTACATGAACATACTTCATAGTCTAACTGCATCTACACAAATATTTATTATATAATCGGGGGATTATGTGTACCAAACGGAAAAAGACAACAGAAAACATCGAATGCATTTAATTTTTAAATAAACACAATTTGTTTCAGTCCAGTGCAGTGTATATACAAAATGTACACATATAGTTACATGCATAAAATATGAACACATACAATGTTGCTCTTATAGATGCCCTTCAACGTTTTAATACTTAGTACTGTAGTTAGTACCTGTTCATCCAAATGTGGCTACAGAGACACCTGGTGGAAAATGTATAGAATGCATTTTGAGTAAAATTGTGAAGAAAACTCAGGGCTCAAATTAAAAATAATATCCAGTAATTCCTGCTGTTAGTAATATTACATAGATTGGTGAACATTAATAATTGGCATAGCTGGTCGTAATTCTCATGAACAATATTACAATGACTCCAAAATGATAATCACATCCGGAATTCATGTTTATGAATGAATAGTTAATTAATGTGTTCTCTGTTAGTAATGCCCAGCACTCGCAAGCTTACACAGTACATTTTAATGTATCATCCTCATCATCTTCATCTACAACTTGAAATAAACATATAATCTAATCCAGTCCAGGCACTGGCAACGGCATTGATGGGGAAATGTACTGACAGGCAGACGGGCTTTGTGGTGGGAGATGAGGAATAAGGGTGCAGCAGTTCAGAGTCTGTGATGTGGTAAGTGACCAGGCCAGCATCTTACAATTGAGAGTCTATTATTTGCAGCAAGTGTGTTGATTGTCTCCTCTGTATGGCCTTTACAGTGTATTGCGGTACTTGGGGTAAATGAGTCAGTCTTCCACATTCAACATGTTCAAAGTCCTTTGTGAAGTCTTGGTACAAAACACGAATGAAACACTGTTCAAGTTTTGGGATGCAGGAGACACACCAACACGCTGTGGTCGATTGGGGGCAGTTGGTTCAGGGGGCCATCCTTGTGGGGCTGTATGAGGATGATTTCATTGCCGTGGTGACAGGGCCTATTTCTGGTGGCCCCTTCTCCTCTTCATGGCAGAGGAAGACTTGGGGAAATCACACGCAACCATAGTGGAACCACTCGACAGGGCACTGCTGAAACACACAAACACACACAGGTTAGCTGGGACCCCAGCACCATTACACTGCAGAGCTTTCTCCAGAAGTGTATCTTTCAAAATCAAACTTGTTGTTGTAGCGTGAGTTTCTCTCCAGCACCAGAGAGAGTGCAGCAGTTCAGAGTCTGTGATGTGGTAAGTGACCAGGCCAGCATCTTACAGTTCAGAGTCTGTGATGTGCAGGAACACAGTGGTATGTGACCAGGTCAGCATCTTACAGTTCAGAGTCTGTGATGTGCAAGAACACAGTGGTAAGTGACCAGGCCAGCATCTTACAGTTCAGAGTCTGCGATGTGCAGGGACACTGTTAAGTGACCAGGCCAGCATCTTACAATTCAGAGTCTATTATTTGCAGCAAGTGTGTTGATTGTCTCCTCTGTATGGCCTTTACAGTGTATTGAGGTACTTGGGGCAGAGAGAGTGGGAGAGGGGGAGCGAAGGAGGGAGAGAGGGGACAGATGGCGCTCCACTCACATGCTCTGATAGCCATTAGCCACTGTACTCTACATCCTCTACAGGTTCTCATTCCTATCCAGAAGGACCATATGTGTGTTTTCATCCAGTCTCAATTATATAAGAATTTCTTTCTAAACACAAATGTGGTACAAATGTGGTGTTTTAAAAAGGAAAACTGTAATTCCTAATCAACAGTCTGTTCATGAAAGGACTAAAGTTAAATTAGATTTTTAATATATTTTTTTACATAATCACAATGTAAAATATAATTCACACCACCATTACATTAAAAAATACCCCTTGGCTGCACTAAAAATTTCACCATTAATCAGAAAGGATCTTAACCAGTTTACATCGAAATCAATGGCTTGCAGAACACCTAATTCTTTCTTTTCACCCCAATCTACTAACTCAAAATTCAACAGGTTGCTATTTGTGCTGTAATACTGCCATCTAGTGGGCACTTAGGTGAACACACCACATTAAATGAATATGTCAAGTCATGTCATGATATTGTATACAAGCTACAGTTTCTCAATAAATAACCAGTAGCCGACAAAAAATGCAGATGTTAAAAGAGCTATATGTAACACATTTACTGTACTAAATCAGAAAATGACCATGATATGTCATCAGAGATTAAGGAAACATGCTAAATCTCCGACAACAATACTACAGTCAGGCTATGTTCTTTGAAATTTCCATTCCGGGTCGGAACGTCTGCTTTTGTATTGGCTATATTTTGTATTTTGTATTTTGATTCACTATTCTCCGAGTTGACTCCGTCCACTGCCAATTACGAACAACCAGATGTACTCCGGCACTCCGACAGCCGATTTACGAATGCCTAATCTAAGTTCAACATCGTTTTAATTTAGCTAAAGATTTATATATACACTACCGTTCAAAAGTTTGGGGTCACCCAGACAATTTCGTGTTTTCCATGAAAACTCACACTTTTATTTATCAAATGAGTTGCAAAATGAATAGAAAATATAGTCAAGACATTGACAAGGTTAGAAGTAATGATTTTTATTTGACATAATAATTTTGTCCTTCAAACTTTGCTTTCGTCAAAGAATGCTCCCTTTGCAGCAATTACAGCATTGCAGACCTTTGGCATTCTAGCTATTCATTTGTTGAGGTAATCTGAAGAAATTTCACCCCACGCTTCCTGAAGCACCTCCCACAAGTTGGATTGGCTTGATGGGCACTTCTTGCGTACCATACGGTCAAGCTGCTCCCACAACAGCTCAATGGGGTTGAGATCTGGTGACTGCGCTGGCCACTCCATTACAGACAGAATACCAGCTGCCTGCTTCTTCCCTAAATAGTGCATAAACATAGTGCACCCCCTTGCATAATTTGGAGGTGTGCTTTGGGTCATTGTCCTGTTGTAGGAGGAAATTGGCTCCAATCAAGCGCTGTCCACAGGGTATGGCATGGCGTTGCAAAATTGAGTGATAGCCTTCCTTATTCAAAATCCCTTTTACCTTGTAGAAATCTCCCACTTTACCAGCACCAAAGCAGCCCCAGACCATCACATTACCTCCACCATGCTTGACAGATGGCGTCAGGCACTCTTCCAGCATCTTTTCACTTGTTCTGCATCTCACAAATGTTCTTCTGTGTGATCCAAACACCTCAAACTTCGATTCGTCTGTCCATAACACTTTTTTCCCAATCTTCCTCTGGCCAATGTCTGTGTTCTTTTGCCCATATTAATCTTTTCCTTTTATTGGCCAGTCTCAGATATGGCTTTTTCTTTGCCACTCTGCCTAGAAGGCCAGCATCCCGGAGTCGCCTCTTCACTGTAGACGTTGACACTGGCGTTTTGCGGGTACCATTTAATGAAGCTGCCAGTTCAGGACCTGTGAGGCGTCTATTTCTCAAACTAGAGACTCTAATGTACTTGTCTTCTTGCTCAGTTGTGCACCGGGGCCTCCCACTTCTCTTTCTACTCTGGTTAGAGCCTGTTTGTGCTGTTCTCTGAAGGGAGTAGTACACACCGTTGTAGGAAATGTTCAGTTTCTTGGCAATTTCTCGCATGGAATAGCCTTCATTTCTAAGAACAAGAATAGACTGTCGAGTTTCATATGAAAGTTCTCTTTTTCTGGCCATTTTGAGAGTATAATCGAACCCACAAATGTGATGCTCCAGATACTCAACTAGCTCAAAGGAAGGCCAGTTTTATAGCTTCTCTAACCAGCAAAACCGTTTTCAGCTGTGCTAACGTAATTGCACAAGGGTTTTCAAGGTTTTTCTAATCATCCATTAGCTTTCTAACACGATTAGCAAACACAATGTACCATTAGAACACTGGAGTGATGGTTGCTGGAAATGGGCCTCTATACACCTATGTAGATATTCCATTAAAAACCAGATGTTTGCAGCTAGAATAGTCATTTACCACATTAACAATGTATAGAGTGTATTTCTGATTAATTTAATGTTATCTTCATTGAAAAAAACAGTGCTTTTCTTTCAAAAATAAGGAAATTTCTAAGTGACCCCAAACTTTTGAACGGTAGTGAATATAAAAAAAAAAAAACAAAATAAAGTGGGGACAAGCAGGGGAGGGTATGAGGGGGATATAACCCCCTAGATCACAAGTGTAACAACAAAAACAAAAAGAGTAAATATAATTAAAAATATAAAAATATTGACACAGCATTTGAATATTGCAATTTAAATATTGCACAGCATTTAAATATACACAGTTTACAGTGTTACAGTGAGACAGCGTTCAAGTTGTGGAATGAGTGGACGCCTTGGAGTCTCATCATTTCAGTTGTGTTTTTGTGCAAAACATGTTTTATTCTCTGGTTGTGTATCTAGAGGGGATCTGTAGTCTTTCCAGATGCAGTAGGGTGAAAGTGCTGTGTCCCGGGGTGAGTCGGGTCTCTGTCATGTTTATGTGGCTTTGGCGGTGTTCCTTCCTTCCAGTGCTTTGTCCAGTGTTGGGAGTGGAGGCTGGTGATCCTCTGGGCTGATGTTAGGATGCGCTGGAGCACCTTGCAGCCAGAGTACTGTGCAGGCTGACCACATTGTATGATAGATGTGTGTCTACAGCGTTTATTTGATTGACCTGTCAGCAACTGTTGTGGTTTTGTGCAACTGTTTCTGTGATCCTCAGGAAGTAGAGACTCTGAACCTCTTTCTGGCCATCGCTGTTTTGTTGTTAGTGTTGTTGGTTAGCATGGGGTCTGAAGTGATCCTGATGGTGGTCTCCCACTCTCTCTGAGGTGCTGGACTTCCTCTATCTGATGCTGATTCCTGGATGGGATGGTGGACTTGAAGTGTTCTTTCAGTTTTTTGGGTTTTGTTTTTGTTTTGTTCTAGACTAGGCTCAACTCTCAATCTTCCCTCCTCTCCAATTTCTCTCTCTGTCTCGCGTAGTCCGTGTGCGTCGAGATCACGACTGTGTCGTGTGTCGTCCGTTGATTATGATGTTGAATTATGGACATGGATGGGTTTTTTGTCGTGCGTGTGAAGAGGGAGGAATAGGAGGGACACACACACAGCCCTGAGGTGCTGCTCCAGTTTTATGTTATTATGGAGGAGAAGTGCTTACCCATGCACACTGTTGTGGTCTTGCTGGTGTCTGCCAAAAAAAAAACCAAAAAGGTTGGTGTGTTGAGGTGTTGTGGCCAGATTGATTTTGATTTGGTTTAGGGGGGGGGGAGTGTGAAGCGAGCTGTAGTGTAGTAATAGCATCCGGACATAGACATAGCTGTCGCTGTTGATGTGATGTGACAGTGTGTGTGGGAGACCAGTGATATAGCATCTTCGGTCAATCTGTTTGCCCTGTAAGCAAACTGGTACTGATCCAGTGAAGATGGGATGTTGCTAGTGTATATATATATATAATTTATATATATACATTATAATTTGCAAACAATAAATACATTGCAAACGTATACATTAGCTGATCAACTTACAGTGTAGGACTTGTCGTCGCTTGTCATTGTCAAAATAGAATAAGCTCGTCTCAAAATATAATGTTGCACTCGGCTCGTCTTGCGCTCGTGTTCGTTCAGTGTCCTCAACCTGGCAACCCGCGTGAGCTTCAAGTTTGGGGGGGAGCGGACGGAGACGACTCTCTCCAATATTGTGAATTTGGACTGCAGACCCATTTTAAACGCAAATTTTCCGATTGAACTCTATCGAAAAATAAGTCAGGAGAAGAAACCCTTTAAGTTATCCATCCATATCTACTGTATTTCTGGCAGCAGAGTGATGGTTTAAGGCTTGTTTGATACGTCAGACCCTTGCTGACTTAGAGCCATTTAGCCAACAATGTGTGCCATACTGTTCTAGTGTAATTTACAGCTAAATCTAGTCCCACCACCCAATTCCCATAGAGATCCCTTCAAATGCAGAGACGTTATAGTATCGCTTGTAACAATACCAGAAAATAAGATATCAAGACGTCATGGCATGCAAAGGATATGCGACCAAATATTAAAAATGATTACTTTATTCTATATATAAATGCAGGGGTGCCAATAATTGTGGTTTTGTTAAAAAAATAAAATTCTTGAGGGATTTTTTTTCTCATAATTAATTTAGTTCAATTAAAGGTTGGATTTTTCTAATTTTTTCAGTGTGAGATTAAGCTAATTCCCTAAACAGTTAATTTTTTATAACACTTTTTACTCATCTTTACCAGGGGTGCCAATAATAGTGGAGGGCACTGTACAGTCAAGCCGGAAAGTCTGAATACCCCTTTCACCTTCTCCACGTTTTATTACAGACATATTCTACAATAGATTGAGTTCATTTTTTGTCTCAAAATTCTACACAAAATAGCCCATAATGACAAAGTGAAAACATGTTTTTAGAAATTTTTGCAAATGTATTAAAAATCGAAAACTGAAATCTTTCATTTACATAAGTATTCATACCGTTTGCTTTTTAAATGATCATATTTAAGATTTGGTTGCATATCCTTTGCATGCTGTTACTTCCTGAAGTCTGTGACCCATCAACATCAAAAGACTCTCGATATCTTATTTTCAGGTACTGTTACAAGCGATACTATAAGCTCTCTGCATTTGAATAGATCTCTATGGGAATTGGGGGGTGAGACTAGATTCAGCTGTAAATTACACTGGTACAGTATGGAACACATGACTGGCGAAATGGCTGTACGTCATCAAGGGTCTAAGGCAGGGGTGGGCAATTCCAGGCCTCGCGGGCCGGTGTGTAGGCATGTTTTTACTGCCACCAGTTACCACGGCTCAATCAGCTAATTAGTCATACACACAATGACCGATTCACTCGTAAATTACAGAACGATAAAACGCTACAATACACGCATACCGGCACAAGAACATTCATCAGCTGCTGTTCATATCGCGGATATGTAGATTAAAATATCAGATCATGTAAACGATTGGGCTAATTCAATAATTGTTAACTGGCGGCAGCAAAAACCTGCATACACACCAGTCCGCGAGGCCTGGAGTTGCCCACCCCTGGTCTAAGGTATCAAACAAGCCTCAAACCATCACTCTGCGGCCAGATATGGAGTAGATGTGGATGGATCCCTTTAAAAAACTATGTAAAAACTATGACCTGACCTTGATCGTCATTGATTGGATGAAGCAATTTCAACTTTTCTGGCTATGAAAAACCCCTAGGTGGAGCTCATTAGACTGTTAGCAAAACCAAACAAAATACACGTTATAGTGGCACAAAAAAAACGGCGTATTTTACACCACTTTTGTAGTGGTGTGTCGTTCAGGAATGATTCCGGGAAAAGATCTGACTCAGGATTCGTTCCTTTGGTTCCACACTCAGTTGTGAGCTTTGCATTTGCTGAAGCTGCAGCTACTCATTTCGCAATTGTAGAAGCCATTTTTGGATATACCATGTACACACTGTTGTTCTGAATCTAAAGCTCTTCTGTCTTTCATAGGCTTATATCTACATTTCCATAGAATGGTCTAGAGTGAAAGTAATCTGCTGAGAGGGGTTGAAATGTAAACCGTAAACACCAATGCTTCTCTCTCTTTCTCTTTCAGAAAATCTCCTTACGCTCTAGTCTACAACTGAGTGTGACGGCTTATACACATTGTGACACTCTTGTGATGCAATTATGTCACTCTTGTGCCGCAAAGCATGAAAACGATATGTTAAATGGCGAATTGAATTATCATTTCCTTTTTGTTATGGATCATGCGATTACAATAAGAAACTGCTAATGCAAATGTGGTTTTTAATTTTATTTTTTAGAAGTGCTCGATTTTTCATTTTTAAATTATGGCAGGGTTGTGTCGTAGAGGGCGAGAAAAAATAAATGTGAAATGGATTTGCATTAACATTTTCAAATTGTCACATAAACTGCGTAGATTAACTTGAAAATGAAAACGCAAAGTGGCCTTTTGCATTTTCATTTGAATTATGTCAGTTTTTGCACACATCGAATGTAAACGAAATGCAATCGCTGATTTGCATTTTCATGTGAATTTTGGCGCAGATATGCTTCCAGAAGGACCAGGGTTGCCTACCCCTGGTTTAAGGTATTGGAGATTTAATTTCTGCATAAGTGTCTAGTGTCTATAGATTTTTCTTATTCTTTATATTTTTCTACTTATATTATTTATATATTAGTTATGTGATACTATATGCTAGCTAAACTCTTTAGTAGTAGGCTCAATTTTTCAATACTAAAATATTTACAATACTAAATGCCCTTTTGTCATTTTTATTCTGCCGCTGAGCCTGTATTCACTCAAATTTAAATAAAAAATTAGGTTGCTTTAAAAAAAAAGAAGTTATTACCATGTTTACCTCTAAAGAATCACTCAAATGCCGTTATATGTACTGTAACACCCATTTTCTTTAATGCATAGGCTAGGCACGGCCACGGTGGCTTCACTATTCACTAACAATGCCCCCCCAACAGATATGCATCCACAGAAAGTGAAACCCTTGATTATATTTTATTGATTGCTTAAATGACTGAAATCACAGGTATTGTTTCCAAATACATTACGTTAAACATCAAACAGTAACTTTAAAATAATTAATTACACACGTAAAATTTCCCTCACTTCCATCAGTTCACTTGGCGGTTCCTCATGATCTCATGAGGAATATGTTAATATGTTCGCGTGAGCTCGTGACTCTCGACCATCCTGTGTTGTACTGGCTACTGCAGCACACTTTTTTACAAGTTTGTTCTAAAGGGAATATTTGCCATTTTCATTTGTTGCTCATAATCTTCATCAAAAATCTCCAACTGAGAGGCAGAGAAATGATTGACCCAGTCACCAACCTCCCCTGCAAGAGAGAGATAGGGTTATCCCAGCATACAAGCACACTTGTTTATATAAAACACAAACCATAGAAGCTAACCTCTTCATAGCAGATCCATCTTTTTATCCTCATCTACTGCAACCACCTCTCAGCCAATTACATAAAACTCCTTAAACGCCCGAATAACAAAGAACTGAATTCACCTCGATTCATAGTTAATATTTCACAATATTTGTCAGGGTTGTTTCTCCTGACAAATTTTCCTATTGAACTCTATGGAAAAATAAGTCAGGAGAAACAACCCTTAAAGTGAACCATCCATATCTACTGCATATCTGGCAGCAGAGTGATGGTTTGAGGCTCGTTTGATACATCAGACCCTTGATGACTTAGAGCCATTTAGCCAACCATGTGTTCCATACTATTCCAGTGTAATTTACAACTAAATCTAGTCCCACCCCACAATTCCCATAGAGATCCATTCAAATGCAGAGAGGTTATAGTATCGCTTGTAGAAATACCAGAAAATAAGATTTCAAGAGTCTTTTGATATTGTTGGGTCAAAGACATCAGGAAGTCATGGCATGCAAAGGATATGTGACCAAATATTACAAATGATTACTTTATTATACATTGGCTGCAGTTATTGTAAGGGGACAATTACTTTTTCACACAAGGGAAATGGGTGTTGGGATTTATTGTTCATTAAATACATTTAATAAGTAAAAAACAAATGTGTCATTTGTTTACTCAGGTTCCCTAAAATCAATATTATATTTTGTCTAAAGATCTGAAAACATCCAGTGTGAGAAATATGCAAGAATAGAGGAAATCAGGAAGGGGGCAAAAACTTTTTCACAGCACTGTAGTTGGTTAAATGGCTGGAAGTCAGATATGGATGGATCACTTTAAGGGTTATTTCTCCTGACTCATTTTTCCATAGAGTTCAATAGGAAAACAACCCTTAAAGTGATCCATCCATATTTACTGCATATCTGGCAGGATAGTGATGGTTTGAGGCTCATTTGATACCTCAGACCCTTGATGGCTTACAGCCATTTAACCAACTATGTGTTCCATACTATTCCCATGTAATTTACAGCTTAATCTAGTCACACCCCCCAATTCCGATAGAGATCCATTCAGAGAGATGATAGTATCGCTTGTAAGAGTACCTGAAAATAAGATATTTTGATGTTGTTGGGTCACATACATCAGGAAGTCATGGCATGCAAAGAATATGCAACCAAATATGAAATATGATAACTTTATTAAAGTTTATGTTAATGATTATGTTAATAAGTACATTTACTTTTGGTCCCCTAAAATGGGGGGGACTATGTATAAAAATGGCTACAATTGCTACACCATTCACCCAATATGGACGTACAAACCCTCAAATTAAAGCTGAAAGTCCACACTTTAACCTCATATGCACTGTTCCATTTCAAATCCAATATGCTGGAGTACAGAGCCAAAACAACAAAAATCTTTTGAAAAAGAGACAGACCTTTTCTCATGAAAGGAGAGATGGAATGGTCAAAGACAGTCTTAGGGATAAAGCTGTAGTTGACCATGGGGTTCTTCTTCATGACCTCGAAAGACGTGAGCTCCACAACGCGCGCTCTAACATCATCCGTGACTGACAGATTCAGGTACTGCGCAATGCGTTCCACTTCCCGTTCAGGATTCTGAATGAATGGTAAAATGATATGGGGAAGCAGACAAATTTTTATTTAGGAAGACTGGACATACTAAAATGACGCCAGGTGGGTATGTATGGAAGTGGGGTGCAACAAACTCACCTCCTTCATGTCTTCATAAAATAAATAGAGTATATTCCTTTTCTCTTTCACTTTCCAATAACCCTTAACATGGTCATACCAGGAGCCCCAGGCCACTGTGAATAGGAAGAATAGAACAACAATGTATAAATGAGTTTCTATGGTACTGTATTTTATTCTGAAATCTGAAAAGTCTCTATCCATGTAGATATATAAAAGCATCTACCCTATAGGTTTATACATGTCTGTAAAGTAGCTACAGCTAGTTACATGACCGGCTCCATCTCCACAAAGCTCTCATAACACCATTTTTTGGTCAGCTTGTTTCAGAGAAATTTGAATTCCAAGATATGGATGTCCAGTTCTACATAAACTGTGTTAGAATGTTGTAAAGCTTATTCATGCATTTCTATACTACAGATTAAATATCAGTTGAAGGTGTGTTGAATGGTAACTGTTCTGAGACTTGTTTGCACCTTATATACATTTTATAAAACATATTTTCCAAAAGAGAACTATATTACCTTTAATGTGTTGAATGGTAATACAGCTCAGTCTGTCTCAGAAAGAGTTGTATATCATAACTGCTTGTTTTTTTAAGTGATTGTTAATTGGCTAATTGATTGCACGTGACATCCGGAGGTGGTCCATTGGGAAGGTAAAGGCTGGGTTCTACATTTAATATTTTTCTATTGCCAACTAAGCCTAGAGCACAGAGAGCACATGAAAGGAAAATACCATCTTGATAATGGACTTGTAAACTGTGAAGTTTATTGGAAAATTTGATGTCATCAAGGACAAAGACAGCTTAATTCACTAAGTCCCTTGATAACTAGGATAGTTGAATTGATAATTCAATGACCCTGAATGACATTCATAGAATTGATGAACACATGATTGGCTAAAAGTCATCAAGGGTCTGACGTATCAAACAAGCCTTAAACCTTCACACTGCTGCCAGATATGCAGTAGATATGGCTGGATAACTTGTAGGGTTTCTTCTCCTGACTTATTTTTCCATTGAGTTCAAGACCCTTGATGACTTACAGCCATTTCGCAAACCATGTGTTCCATACTGTTCCAGCATAATTTACAGCTAAATCTAGTCCCGCCCACCAATTCCCATATAGATCAATTCAAATGCAGAGTTATAGTATCACTTGTAAGAGTACCAGAAAAAAGACATCATGAGTTTTTTTGATGTTGCTGGGTCACAGACATGAGGAAGTCATGGCATGTAAAAGATATGCGACCAAATATTAAAATGTATTTTTTATTAAAAACTTTATTCTACATTATGTTAAACTGTCCAATATTTTTTGATGCCCGAAAATGGGGGGGGGGGGCTATGTACAAAAGTTCAGAGTTTGAGAGTATGATGTTTGAGACACAGCCATTCTGTTAAAATAGGCTTGCTATCCTATATCAGTACCTTTTTGACTCTTAATAAATAAGAATACTCAGGAGATGGTGCTCTTGAACCTTTGAAGTGGTAGAATTCTCTAAGATGTTTCAGCATGATATTTTCCTGCTTTGTCATTGTGATTCTCATTCCTTTAATACAGTGCTGGCAGCTGCTTTCAGATAAAGTGGTGAAGATAGTATTATACTTACACTCTCCCCTCATGAACTTTTGGATGTAGTTTTCCCAGGGTCCTGGTTCAGGATGGTAAAGATACATCCTGTCAAAGTGGTAGTAGCTTACCAAGTTGTCCTTAGCATTGCGGGCCACATAGATGACCTGGGCAGTGTAGTTGTGGGAGTGGGGGTCAGGGGCAGGAAAAATCCATTCAAATTACAGTCACATACACAAAATGGTATACTTATTCTGCCCTGACAATGAGTAAAGCAAGTATTTACCTTACCTTGCATTTATTTTCCCAGAATCCTTCAGGCACAAGCTGAATAGGCAAATGCGTCTTGATTATCCTTGGCGGACTCATCATGAAAAGATGATCTAGTCCTGAAAGAGAGAGCAGATTTAAGGATAGGACTTTTACAACATGACACCAGGAAGGGTGGGAGAGGGGCAGAAAGGCTTCTCCCATTTCAGGTGACCTCAGGTGTTTCCAGTACCTGGAAAGACTGTACAACCATTAACAGTGTTAGCCCCGAAGCAACTGGGACTCATTCCTAATCAAGGAAGCTGCTTAAATTAGTGGACTATCCTCTTCAAAATTGTTTGTATCTTCTATATGAATGGGTGCAGGATCGCTGTAAATAATGCTTTTTCAGTACAGTGTTGACTGTCCGCAGGTGTGCTCTTTCTGGATAAATAAAGACTCTTATAACAATGGCAAGGCGCATTGAAGCTGTTCTGGTGGCTTGTGGTGGCCCAACACCTTACTTAGACACTGTTGGTTTTGTCACCTGTGTGTGTGTTTGTTAATCATCATCACAAGATATATACTTGCATGCAAACAAATGCGCTGTCAACGTCCAACAAAAACCTCTCTTCAAAAACCCAACCAAAAGTGTTTTTTAAGGCTGGGGAACCAGGCCCTTTTGTAAGGAACAACAATCAGGCGAACGGGGAGCAACTGCCCTGAGTACAATTAAAGTCACCTGGCTCCCCTGCCTGGGTGTAATGGCGATGCAGTCCAAGGGGGCACCCCCCTTCCCGGCACCGCAATATATACTGTATACAGTGTATACAGTATTCATGCAGCAACACAATTTTTGTTGTTTTGGCTCTGTACTCCAGAACATTGGATTTGAAATGGAACAGTGCAGACTTTCAGCTTTAATTTGAGCATTTTTTAGAGGACAAAAAGTAACAGGACAAATTAACATAAACTTAGTAATCATATTTAAAGGCTATAGATACATTTATTTAACCCCCTGTAATGTCTCATATGGAGATTGCGTTTCATAACACCACTGCTGTTAAAAACTGGTTGCCAGATTGACTCGTCTGCATTTTGTGTACATGACGTTATCCTACTTCATCTGAGTGTGAAGAGTGGAGTCAGACACAGAATCAATCATGTCAAGTGACGAATCTTTTGTGGTTGGACAAGTAATAAATTCATAAACATATTTTGCAATATGTAGCAATGCAGGATCTCCATAGATGTAGTTTACTCTATGTGGTGGTGTTTTAAAATTCACGTAACTGTGATGGTTTCCAGTGGTGGAGAATCAAATGCAACGGGAGTGGGAATCAAGAACAAGTCACTCACAACGATGAGGACCACAAATAGAGTAAATCCCAAAAGGGTAGAAAAAAAGGAATAATCAAAGAAGCCAAATGATAATCAGCCCAGAAAAACAGGGTGAACTCGAAACACGAGTAAGAACACAAAACGAAGTCTCCCGAGCTCAATACTAGAGCTAACACGGGAACCTGAGAAAAAAAAGAACACCTTCGACATGTAAAACTAACACGGCCAGAAGAAGGTGAAACAAAAGTAAAACCACAATAGAAAAACTGTTTCAGTGAGAACAGCACGGACAAAATAGCACAGCGAAGCTAACAGGATGAGATAATCCTATACCTGAAATAATAAAGCTACAAAGCAAGTCCCTCGTGAACATAAAACAAGTTTAATATCATGAGGTCGCTTGTACATGGCTATACCTCAATGTAATATGAAATGACAGAGAAGCACCAGAGAAGCGGAAGTAAGGAACTTAAATAACCTGCAGGTAGAAGCACAGGTGAAATTAATAATGAGCAATGGGAAGCAAAACCCCGGAATGGAACGTTAAAAAATTCTGATATATTCTCAATCGGGGAAAACAGGACGGAAAAGGAAACAATAACCCATGAACCATGACAGTAACCACAGTGAGCAAAAGCTGTAATCTAGGTCTATAGCCAGGGGTGGAAATCTCAGAATGAGAGGCGTTGTTGTGAAAAAACATAGATTATTCATTATTTATATATTATTATATATCATACTGTAGGACCAACTATATGAAAATGTAGTGTTAATATGAATATGTTTTTATGTGGTAGGATGAATTGAACAAAAGGCCAAAATGTGCACAACAGCACACATTCAAGGCCTCAAATTCAAGGGCAGACACTCACGCTGGAAAAACAAGCTCATTATTTGTATCAAAGTGTGGTCAATGAACAATTGTCCCAAGCTAGGAACACAGTATGATCTCATCTCAACACCTGTAAATCAAGGGCATATACACACACCCACATGCAGGGAAATTGAAGGAAAAAACTTGCTCTCAGCGGAAACAGCCATATTGCGAAACACTCCCTAAATTTTCCATGGCGAGTTTTTAGTTACCTCAAAAAGCAGGCAATGGACCCATTCATTCACACACACATTCACACACACACACACACACACACACACACACACACATGGGCAACTAACTGAATGTTTCTAGCCCATCTGAAGAGATAGCATGAATTACTCCCTAAACATTCCTTGTTAAAACGTCTGGCTCCCTAGCCTTGGAAATGTATGTGTATGTGCAGTTTGAGAAACTAATAGAGTTTATTAAATCCAAAGAAAGCATTTCTCTTTTCCTTCACAAACATTCAGTATAAAAGACAATAAATTACCAATAATTTCTCATGGTAGGTTTTTAAGATGTTGTCTTTGGTTTATAAAGCAACCACCTGTGGTAAATAGCATTTAAAAAGCTTATAGCCAGTATTATTTAAACCATCAGAGATGTATGGAACTACTATGGTTAGACCATGGTCAGACTGTTTCTGATATAATTGAATCATGGTATTACATTAAAATTATTATATAAATAAGATTTAAGGCTTGTTTGATACGTCAGACTCTTAATGACTTAGAGCCATTTAGCCAACCATGTGTTCCATACTGTTCCAGTGTAATTTACAGCTATATCTAGTCCCACACCCCAGAGAGATCCATTCAAATGCAGAGACGTTCTAGTACCAGAAAATACGATATCAAGTGTCTTTTGATGTTGTTGGGTCACAGGCATCAGGAAGTCATGGCATGCAAAGGATATGTGACCAAATATTAAAAATGACTACTTTATTCTCCATTATGTTAAATTGGCCTATATTTTTTGATGCCCAAAAATGGGGGGGGGGGGAGACTATGTACAAAAGGTTCTATAATTTCTAAACGGTTCATCCGATATGGATGAAAATACCTTCAAATTAAATCTGACAATCTGCACTTCAACCTCATGGTCATTGTATCCTTTCAAACTCAAAGTGCTAGAGTACAGAACCAAAATAACAAAAGATGTGTCACTGTCTAATGAATTATGGTACTCGCTGTATATGTAAACACACACACACACACACACACACACACACCACACACATCAGAACAGGTATAATGAGATAAATACCAGAAAGGATGGGAGGGGAGGAGTAATGCTCAAGGAATGGGCTCCTCACAGGTATGGGGGCTCTCCTGCATGCCTCCATGTCTCCATTGTGAAGTAACAGGTCTACTATCTCCTGAATCCAGGTAGTTCCTACATTAAATAAAAATAGGCAGAATGACAGAAACAGCATGTAGTTCAGAACACAAATAATTAATAAATGCGTAGAATCAAGGGTGCAGGAGTGGTTTGGCACCTGGGGGGGGACACGTGATTGCTCGGGGGGTCCGGGGCATGCCCCAACAGGAAGACAATTTTTGAAGAGCAGCATGAAATTCTCATTTCTGGTGACTTTTGAGAACAATATTTATAATTCTGCTGTTAACAAAAAAAAAGAAAAGCTCTCCAAACAAACCAATCTTTGAAAAAAATCTATCCAGCCTACTTCTTGCTAAATTTCCCTCCCTTCCTCCCTAACTTCCTGAAAGTCAGAAAAACCTGTCCTCCTCTTATCATTGATGGAATGTTGGAAAAATGTAAATAATAAAGTTGCAAAAACAGTCCGTATATCACATTAAAGTTACATATATTAAAACACAGTTGGTAATTTGGCCAGACAAAAAAAACCGTGCAAGTTTTAGGCGAAGCCAGCGTTAGCCTATTAGGCTACAAATAACAACACTAATAATTATAAAAGCTAGTAGTAGTTGTACGCTACAACATTACTGGTTAAGATGTAGTTAGAGTTGGGTGTTTTGATCTTAGATTAAATCATTATCTTACCTGCTGACATTTTGATCAATAGTTGTAAATATCAAAGTAGCTATGTAACTTCTGGCCATTCCATGGGATAATTTCTCCAAGACGTGCAAGGAAAGGAGAAGGGACTTTGATGGAGTCCAACAATTGCGTTTGTCAATATACCTTTTCCTCTCTGGTAAACACAGGGTACCAAAATAGTCCTTTGACATGCTGCAATGTGGTAGTCTTCGCACTGACCTGAAATGAAATGTTCTAGATCAGTGGTTTTTAGCAAGCTACCGGCGTTTTCCCGTTTGTGACACTGTTTAGTGCGGATTGTTTTCCCCCACGGTGGGCGTGGTTTTCAGAGAATGAAGCGTGATGCTCTGTCTCTATGGCCTATAAAAGTTTATTGGTTAATGTCAAATAAGTCAGGGAAAATCTTTATTCTGATTGGAAGGGGGACGAGAGTTCTAGGGAGCCGACAAGTGAAGCGTCTCCAGTCAAGTTGCGTTCCACTTTTTTTCTCATATTAAAAAAATACCAACAGTAGATTGCCATGAGCGTTGTATCTCCTCAGCATTATTCTTTATTCGGCTTTATATACTTGTTGGAGTCAACTCTTATATCTTTTAACCCAGTCTACATGTGTGTTTTATGGGTTAGCTTGTGTTGTGGTATAAAGATATAGATTATACATTTCATATATATCATTACAAACCACTGTATGGCCTACCATGGAAAACAATTGTGTTAATACGATTTTTTCTGTGTTAGGATTGCTTCTAAAAAACAGTTCTAATGTCCCTCTCGTGAATCAGAATAAACGCGCACACATCACACATCTGTGGCCTTACAGTCAAGGACACACACACGCAGAAAAATAGATTCATTCACACATTTTGACAGATGGCTGTTTTCATCCGTAGACGCACACACACAGGCAACCAGATGAATAGACACCTCTTTTGTTTCTAGCTCATCTGAAAAAATAAGACGGTCACTCCTTAAACATTCCAAAAAAAGGGGCCAGCTCGTTAAAAAAGGTCTACGCAAACGAAAAAGTGTGAGCCATAGAAATGTGTGTGTGTGCAGTTCGAGAACTAATAGAGTTTATTAAATCCCAAAAAAACATTTCTCTTCATCTTTACAAACATCAGTATTAAGGGTTATATTATTACAAAAAAATCTTGCATATTAAAGAGAAAATGTTAACTTGCAGTCCATAATGCACCCACACATAAACTGTAGACTGTGGAAATAAGATTAGAAAATCTTACAGTTAGTATTATCCAACCCATCAGTGCATTGTATTATTATGTATTGAAATACTATGGTCAAACGATTGCCAGGGCATTTCTGATTATTAATTAAATCATAGCATTTCATCAAAACTACCATATAAATGAGGGTCATATGTAATGCTTAATTATAAACCAGCATCATATGTAATGCTTAATTAAACCAGCAGAGGCCGCTGTTGACCATGAAAAAAACATCTCCCAGGGGGCGGGGAACATCTTGACTCCACAGAAGGTGGGGTTAAGAAAAAGGATAAAAAGGTCATCTGAACTTTCATGGATGTTTTTAACTGGTCTGTTTTATGTCTCGTGGGAGTGCATGAAGTTAGTGGACTTAGACTGAACCGTGTGATTGAGTTTGTTTTTTAAATATACGTATGTTTAGTCGATCAGCCTGGATATGTATATTCATGCAAATGTTTTTACAATAAATCAAGTTATATCAGACTCTGGAACGTAGTGTCTATTTTGGAGAAAGTTTGAATTACGTGTAGTGGAATGGTCCTGACCTCTCCCAACAGGGCGGTGGAATGATTATTTTAATATACTACACTTGCTAGTCCAATATGCTAGCGAGTTAACTTGTCAGTATCGTTTATGCTCGGCCTCGTTTCGGTAATTCGCCTGTAAGAATTTCAACCTGTTGAACGAAAACATAGCTAGTTTGGTATTCACCAGTTCATCAACCAGATAGCGCTCTGTGCGACATGGGCACATACAGAGCTCCCCTGGCTACGAGGGAGAATCACTTGTTCCACATGACCACCCGTGACTCCACGAAGCCCGGGAGCCCGTGAGTATAGTCACTTTCAGCTCTATTGAGTGAAGTGGCCCATTGTAAGTAGCGCGTGGGTCACCATGCACACAAGCAAGGACCAGGCCTGCAACGAGTTATTTGTTTATGCCGGCTTTTGGGGGTATTTATTTGTGTTTTAAAGTGTGTGGGCCCACCACTATTGTTACATTTGTGACATTGAGCAACATGTATTGTGTTCTTTTCTCTCTTGTGTGTCTATTACTGGTACATTAAAGGTACGTGCACTTGTTTTTGTTTAAAGCACAAAGTGATTTGCTCTGTTCCGGGTACAGCCAATACATTCCTATGGGTTTCATTTTAGATTTATACTTACAGCTAGTATTATATTGTCCACTGGAAAAAAAAATATAGACATATACATATAATGGTATTATAATCCTGGTCTCCCTTTATACAAATTCTTTCCCACTCTATTCGATTTACATCTAGAATTATTATATATTAGATACTCTTCCCATCTCTAAATCACTGTTATACTGGGGTTGTATACAAAAGATATTGGTTGCTGTATCACTATTGTCGTTTGTGTAAAGGACATAATTGATGTGTGCTGGGTTGCATCGCTGTCCCAACTTAAAGTAGATACATTCTTAAATTCAATACATTACTTGTTTATATAAAGAAGTTGTCTGGTCTAGTCATTTCATTTTGAATAATATACCCAGCTCAGTTTGCTGGGTATAGTTTACTCCTGTTCAGGATAGCATTAGTATACGAACCCGTAGCCCTATCTTCCTAGTTTATTCCCTTTCACGCATCTATAGACACTGAGTAGGGGGTGGGCGCTACACTTCTATTTATAGCAGGAGCTTGTGAACAAAAACAGTGAAAATTAACGTAAATAATCTGTAAAGTAGGCTACTCGGTCTATTGCAACTTCAAACTTGGCAATGCTCATTAGCTTGTTTACATAACGTTAATAGGCAATATAGATAGCATCACGCACATATGAAAATAACTTTACAGTACACATGTAGACAGGTCTTCTTTTTGTAATATTTAAAGTGGAAAATGCTTTACCTATTTTCCAAAGTATCCTACTTGAAATCTTCTCAGAAAACCACGGCTGGCACACAACCACGCGCTACAAAGGTCTGTGTAGCAGGTAAAAAACCCGGCTCCGCCTACATGTCGCGCCGTGTCCGTGCCCCATGTATTACCCTACGCAAATACGCGAACATGGACGCTTCTAGCTACGCGAACAGTTTTTCTTTTGCCATGACATTTGTGAAAGACAAGCCAGAGCGTTGCAGCGAGGGACGCTATATCAGGCAACAACAGTAAACAACTTTCTTGTTCGATCGGTGCTTTCCTCCGGTTTGCCTTTCACAAATGTCATGGCAAAAAAAAAACGTTCACATAGCTCGAAGGGTCCACGTTTGAGTATTTGCGTGAGGTATGTTTCGGCCCTAAAAGACATAAACACGGGCGATGCGTGCTTAAGGTGTGTGAAGGAATTGTGGAGAATGCGCATGTGTGTAATTTACGGAATTATCGACCAATAGAAACATGCTTTCGACACGCCCCTTTTGCTTTCACATTTGAAAGAAGGGGTCCTGATTGGAGAAAACGTTAAAGGTTAAAATTTCACATTCCTGATGTCTGTGACCCAACAAAATACTCTTGATATCTTATTTTCTGGTACTCTTACAAGCGATACTATGACGACTCTGCATTTGAATGGATCTCTATGGGAATTGGGGGGTGGGACTAGATTTGGCTGTAAATTACACTGGAACACATGGTTGGCTAAATGGTTCTAACGTATCAAACAAGCCTTAAACCATCACTTTGCTGCCAGAAATACAGTAGATATGGATGGATAACTTGAAGGATTTCTTCTCCTGAGTTCAATAGAAAAATTTGTCAGGAGAAACAACCCTTACAGTGATCCATCCATATCTACAGCATATCTGGCAGCAGAGTGATGGTTTGAGGCTCATTTGATACCCCAGACCCTTGATGACTTACAGCAATTTTACCAACCATGTATTCCATACTGTTCCAGTATAATTTACAACTAAATCTAGTCCCACCCCCCAATTCCCAGAGAGATCCATTAAAAAGCAGAGACGTTATAGTATCGCTAGAAAGAGTACCAGAAAATAAGATATCAAGAAATAAGATATCAAGAGTCATCAGGAAGTCATGGCATGCAAAAAATCTGCAACAACATATTAAAAATGCAGGGGAACCAATGATTTTTTATAACCCTTTTTACTCATTTTTACCAGGGGTGCCAATAATAGTGGCACTGTATATATAAGAATGGTTTCTACAAGTATTCTATACATTAATTACTGTATATTATGTAGTATCCATTTATAGTTTCCTCTGTCTAAAGTCAGTCATTTAACACTTGTTAGTAGTCAGAAACAGTTCCACACACTTCCCGCTTTTTGCTCATTAAAGCCCTCATAGTACTGCTCACCTGATTTGGGATAAGTAGCAACGAGGATGTCAGTACAGTCAGGGCAGAAAGCCCAAACAGACTCAAAGTTTTGGGCGATCTGCTCCCTCAGCGGAATTCCTCTCACCTTCTTCAAAGGAACGCGAATGAGTAGATTTTGTGCTCTCTCATAAGTCTGGCTGTATGTCGGCGTTTCTTCCATTCTTGTTCTTTAGAACACTGAAAAGAGATGAGAAAGTAGTCAGAACTATTCTTTATTAAAGGGGAAGAGGTGAAAACAAGAATGTTGTAATCTTGTTCAACAAAAATGTAACAAGAATTCTGGAATCCAGTATTTTGTCCAGATGTAGATTACTGTAACCCCTGTGGGCAGAGGCTTAATATTGCCCATTTTCACTTGTTTTGTACCATTTTGTTTAAAGCTGTAAAACTCCAGGGGCCACATGTAAAAAAAATTGAGTAAAAGAATGCGTGAAAAAACACTCAGGGAGAAAGCCGGAAAATCTGCTTTCGCAACGTTTTGCATTTTTTCTCTCTGCCTTTCTATCACTGTGTCTCCAAAAATTGTGTACACATGGTGTCCCCTCCAATTTTAGGGGACCAAAAGCAATTGGAGAAATTAACATAAACTTAAATAAAGTCATCATATTTAATATTGGGTTTGGTCTGTGACCCAACAACATCAAAAGACTCTTGATATCCTATTTTCAGGTACTCTTACAAGCAATAGTATAACCTCTCTACATTTGAATTTCTATGGGAATTGGGGGTTGGAACTAGATTAAGCTGTAAATTACATGGGAATAGTATAGAACACATGGTTAGCTAAATCGCTGTCATCATGGGTCCAAGGTATCAAACTAGCCTTAAACCATCACTATACTGCCAGAAATGCAGTAATTATGGATGGATCACTTTAAGGGTAATTTCTCCTGACTCATTTTCCTATTGAACTCTATATGAAAAAATTAGTCAGGAGAAACAACCCTGAGACCTCCTACTGATTGGCAGACTGATTGATTTAGGGAACCAGACAGTCGCTTCCTTAAATCAGTCACATTATTAGTCACATTATATGCAAATTGTTTATAGTGGAATGTGAATAAATCGAAGTGCTATAACGTTACAGTTGCTTATTATATTTGCAAGTGCAAAATATATATAATCATCCACTAACAAAAAAATTGTGGGCATCATCGTTGTATGTGTGTAGATTCATAATAAACAAAGAAAAAGCAATCAGCTTTCAATGGAAATCTCATGCAAAGTTTTTTTATGATATATTTTCTAACATTGAGAACCTTCATAAAATACAATTTGTTAAAATTATTTGTTAAAATACAGTTGGTAATTTGCCCAGACAAAAAAAACCGTTCAGGTTTGTAGTAACCTGAACTTACCTTATTAGTCCACTAGGGGACAGTATGGGAAAAGACCGTCCTTGAACTTAAACTTTCCCAGGATGCTTCACCCCCACTGTTATGATGTATGCCCAGCCATGTTTGGCTGCTTGTTGTATTGCTTCCGACATTGTGAATACAAAGTTAACCAAACCAGTTGTGGCTCCATTATTATAATGTAGTCACGATACTACATTGGCGACGAGGATCAAGCTGACCAGTGCTGCCGACGAAAGAAAACAGTGGAGCGTTGGGTAAGAGGCGATTTTCTGGAAGAAAGAAACTAAAGTTAAGCTAGTTAGTTAGCCTTAACGCTAGCTGGAATGACCGCGACAATCGGAACTCTGCTGGCATTTGATCAAACTGTTCAAACTTGGGAAGAATATTGCGAGGTTTTGGAACATTTCTTTATCGCAAATGGCATAGAGGATGCGGACAGAAAGAAGTCCATCCTTATAAGTGTGGTCAGGGCAGCCACATATAGTTTAATGCGCAGTTTACTCAGTCCAGTCAAGCCGGGAGCGCGCACGTTTGATCAGCTAGTCACGTTGATGAAAGACCACTTTAACCCCAAGCCCAGCGAAATTGTCCAGCGCTTTAAATTCGATTCGCGCACAAGAAAGCCCAAAGAGTCAGTAGCAGAGTATGTTGCTGAGCTACGGAGATTACCTCAGGACTGCAATTATGGACAAACACTTTCACAAATGCTCCGTGACCGGCTGGTATGCGGAATAAATGATGAACGTGTTCAGAGGAGGCTGCTGTCGGAAAACGACCTCACTTTTGAAAATGCGCTAAAATTCGCGCTGGCTATGGAGTCCGCCGAAAAGCAAGCACAGGATTTGCAAGGGAAAGCAGCTTGCAACAGCAGGCATGCACACAGCAGCGAGGCAATGGCGCCAAATAAGAGAACAGGGCAGTGGGTCCCATGAGAGACTGTTACCGCTGTAAAGGCAGACACGCGCCGTCAGAATGCCGTTTTAAAGAGGAAAAATGCCATTCGTGTGGAACGATAGGCCACATTGCGCGGGCGTGCAAAAACAAGAGAAAGTCCAGTGAATGTGACACAAGCAAATGGCACCACAGCAGAGCTTATAGCAGTCACTCGCATCACGTCTCAGAGGAGACAGATGAGGCAGGGGACTCTGAACACGCTTTCTCGATGTATACCTTGCGCTGCCACTACGCAAAAGTGAAACCCATTACAGTGGACATGACAATTAATGACAAAAACGTTGAGTTTGAGCTAGACACAGGATGTAGCATTACTTTGATGAACGAGTCAACATTTAAAGTGCAATGGAAAAAGGCAGAGAAGCCTGCACTTCAGCCCACAGCCATTAAATTAAAGACTTACACTGGGGAAAACATAAAGGTGCTAGGGGTCACTGAGGTAAATGTTCAATACCAAAACCAACAGAAAATTTTACCTCTTTATGTAGTGGGTGGTACTGGTCCAAGTCTGCTGGGTAGAGCGTGGCTAGAACACATAAAGCTTGACTGGGAAGAAATTAAGCAGGTGAATGTTGAAGAACTAACATTACAACAGGTGCTTACAAGACACGAAAATGTCTTTAAAGATGAACTTGGGACCCTAAAGGGGGTGAAGGCCACTATACATGTTGCACCCGACGCCACGCCCAGATTTTTCCGCCCACGTTCTGTCCCATTCGCAATGCGCTCCAAGGTGAAAGCGGAGATTAACAGACTGTTAAAAGAGCAAATAATTTCGCCAGTCAAATACTCACAGTGGGTGTGTCCAGTGGTTCCCATATTAAAGCCAGATGGCTCCATTAGGCTCTGGAGACTATAAACTTACGGTCAATCGCGTCTCCTCACTAGAGCAATATCCTATTCCGAGAATAGAAGATTTGTTTGCAAACTTGTCAGGGGGGGCAGCAATTCTCGAAATTGGACATGAGCCATGCGTACGCACAGATTCTCATGGATGACGAGTCGAAAACGTATCTCACAGTGAACACCCACAAAGGTATGTTCACTTACAATCGCTTACCTTTTGGGGTTTCGTCAGCGCCTGCAGTTTTCCAACACACAATGGAGGGCCTCCTGCAGGGCATACCCATACCCTGGCAACAGAGTGATGGTTTGGGGCTCGTTCGATAGCTCAGACCCTTGATGACTTACAGCCATTTCGCCAGTCATGTGTTCCATACTGTACCAGTGTAATTTACAGCTGAATCTAGTCTCACCCCCAAATTCCCATAGAGATCAGTTCAAATGCAGAGAGGTTATAGTATCGCTTGTAACAGTACCTGAAAATAAGATATCGAGAGTCTTTTGATGTTGATTGGTCACAGACTTCAGGAAGTAACAGCATGCAAAGGATATGCGACCAAATATTAAATATGATACTTTAAAAATATGTTAAAGCAAAATATTCAAATTTTCTGAGATACTGAATTTTGGGTTTCATTAGCTGTAAGCCATAATCATCAAAATTACAAGAAATAAAGGCTTGAAATATTTCACTCTATGTGTAATGAATCTATATAATATATGAGTTTCACTTTCTGAAATGAGTGACAAAAAATATTGAACTTTTTCACGATATTCTAATTTTTTGAGCTGCACCTGTATTTGTTAACTTAAAGGGGGTGAACTTACCTTATTAGTCACTAGGGGACAGTATGGGAAAAGACCGTCCTTGAACTTAAACTTTCCCAGGATGCTTCACCCCCGCTGTTATGATGTATGCCCAGCCATGTTTGGCTGCTTGTTGTATTGCTTCCGACGTTGTGAATACAAAGTTAACCAAACCAGTTGTGGCTCCATTATTATAATGTAGTCACGATACTACAAGGTTGTAGACTAACGCTACATCCTCACATCAAGAAACTTTGGTCGCCCAGTTGCCGGAAGTCCATTAATTCTCTATGAAGCTGTGCGACGGTCAGCGACGTGAGCAACTAGGCAACTGAGCGACCAAAATCGACTGTTAAATGTTGCCCGTAATTTAACTTTTGAGCGACCATCGGCCATAAGAGCCAATCGGAGTTCCACGCTTCATATTTCTCCAACCGACACGAAACCATTTCGTGAATAATTGTTCCGTATGGATTTCACTCAAATTGCAGCAATGGAGGCGTAGCTAATAATAATGGTCCAAGCCTACCATGTCCTGTTCAATGTATAACATAACCATAAAGGATATATGTGGCTGTTCTACCAATATCACATTGAGCCCAAACTACATGTTGAGTTTTATACATAAATCTATCTATGTATCTAGATAGACAGATAAAGATCGCTAGCTCGCGACGAAGATAGATATAGGCTAGCCTATCGCTAGCTAGCGAGAACACATAATTATCAGTGTGATGACATAACTATAAAAAATAGGATGCATCGCAAATATGTATTTGTTATACGTAGGCTACTGCCATTGTTTCTCTTCATCAAGAAATTGTAGCTGCACGAACTGACTTGGATGACACAACAGGAAGCTCTTGCCCCACCCCCAGCCTAGTAGAATTGACCGACTCAGCGACCAGTTGCTCGCTCTGAGAACGCAGTGTAAGCCAGCGAAATAGAAGTAACGTTAGCCTATTAGGCTACTCATAACAACAATAATAGGCCTAATTATAACAGTAGTAACCTAGTAGTGCGTACGTTACTGATAAGGTGTAGTTAGACTTGGGTGTTTTGATCTTAGATTAAACCATGACATTTTGATCAATAGTTGTAAATATCAAAGTAGTCTAGCTATGTAACTTCTGGCCATTCCATGGGATCATTTCTCCAGGACGTGTACGGAAAGGAGAAGGGACTTTGAGAAGAGACTTTGAAGGAGTCCAACAATATTGCGTTTGTCAATATAGGCTACCATTTCCTCTCTGGTTGACACAGGGTACCAAAATAGTCCTTTGACATGCTGAAATGTGGTGTTCTTCGCACTGACCTGAAATTTAATGTTCTAGATCAGTGGTTCTTAGCGAGCTACCAGCGTTTTCTCGTTGGTGACAATGTTTCGTGCGGATTGTTTTCCCCCACAGTGGGCGTGGTTTTCAGAGTATGATGCGTGGCGCTCTGTCTCTATTCCTGCAGGCTCATTTGCATAATGTACTAAAATTACCATAAGCACGTCAAAATAGTATAAAATTTATATTTGCAATATCAATCCCCTCACTACAATATTCTAAGTCACCTGGGTAACACCTTTGTGCAGATGCATAGTGAAGATCCCACCGGCAGGACCTTTTTGCTCAACAGAGACATCCGTTGCTCCTGTAGCTAAACTATTAGTGGAAATCACAAACTCTGTGTTTTAACTTTATTGGTAAACGATTCATGACAATTTCTGCCCAATACGTAGTTTCTAAGTGTCACTATTTTCCCATAGCAAGTCCATTTAACAAGCACCCCCCCCCACCCAGTCTATACCTACCCATGCATGACATAGTGGGCAATAGCGTCTATGTTTTAGTTCATAAATATATTTATTCATCATATAAAATAAGAATTCTGTCATAGCAACAAGATAAACCAACAATCGCCTGATCGCATGCCAGAAAAGCAGTGAAAAGCCCTGCTCACTCCAATGCAAAATAAACATGTTAAAGCATACTCTCATTCTACCATGTATTCTACTGGCAATATATTCTACTAAATATGCAATTAATATACAATCCTACCATTGGTTTTACACATCAAGATGTTCCTTCAGTGGTCATTTATTGTCTGGTACAATGGGTTTGAGAAATATACGACACTTTATACCGCTATTACACTATCTGAAACGTCGATTCATAATATCCCCCATGCTCTGCAAGCCTGTTTCGTTCATTACAGTTCATTCTGGTTTAATTGTTAGCTCTTTTATCCAATAGAGTACATTATAACCTTACCAACGGTATATTCCTTGTCAGTCCAGCGTAACGGCAGGTTTCGTTTACATGGTCTCATATTACGCAAGCTCTATAAAACATGCAATTACATAATGCATTTCCCTTTACCGGTATGTAAAAAAATGTGCGTCTAAAAACCTGTTGGTCTCCTTGGACAAATATGTATGTAAAAATGTGAGTTTTTCCCCTCGAGCACTGTCTTTCCAATATGATTGATAGGCCTGGTATTTTCACATTTTGAGTGCATTTCACATACTGTAGTGCAATCGTTAAGTTTATTTTTGATGTACACTACCGATTTTCATTGAAGATAGGACATTTGGTAGCATTTTGCAGATGGTAGAATTATATATAGTCTATGGCGTGTATACTTGTCACTTGGCAAATGCTCGTTACAATTTTTGTGTGCTGATATGCGGTAGATTAAGGTAAAGATTTTCCTTGGAGACAAAATGAATAGGAATTGTAGGGGGAAATATTGGAGGTCTAGATGCGACAGATGAGGACTCTAAAAGGGTTCTAACGAACACCACTAAGACGGACAATAATCCGTAGTGGATTGGGAAAATAAGGAGAACACAAATAACCTTGCGATAAAAAGCGAGGAACTCGATATCCGAGCAAAACAAAGAAAATAAGCAGACACGCTTATCTAACTGTGGAAAGGAAGAAAATTAAAAGAACCCTAAACCTTAGGGCGAGAGCACTCGTAGGTTTGAATGGGAAACAAAGAAACCAAAACCTCTGCTCTGAAATAAAAGAGCGAAAAAGCACGCTACTTTTTCTAAATTGTACTGCTAACAAGTCCCGCGTTGAGAAGCAAAGCGGTCGATAGCAGCACAACTTCTTATACCTTTACCGGCTAGAATGTTACATGAAATAACATAGAAGCAACGAGAAAAGGAGGAAGCGGGGTATAAATAGTGAGCGGCAATGCAGGACAGGTGAATCAGAGTGCATCTTGCTGCATTGTGGATCGTCTACACTCGGATTCAGATAAGCGTATCTTATTGAGTTACTTTCAGCTGTTGTTAGTTAATTGAACAGATTGGAGTCACGCGGTAGCTTAGCTTATTTTAAATGGTTTGCATTAAGTTTGGAGCTTGCACGCTGTAATTGGGCCGGCTACCTGTGTTTTGTGTTGCTAATTAGATATAGTTGGAACCAGTTTCACCTGTGTGTATATTAAGTGTGTTTGCAGCACATCACCTCCAGAGTGCATCTTGCTGCGCTGTGGATCGTCTACACTCAAATTCAGATAAGCGTATCTTATTTCGTTACTTTCAGCTGTTGTTAGTTAATTGAACAGATTGGAGTCACGCGATAGCTTAGCTTATTTTAAATTTTTGCATTAAGTTTGTAGCTTGCACGCTGTAATTGGGCCGGCTACCTGTGTTTTGTGTTGCTAATTAGAGGTAGTTGGAACTAGTTTCACCTGTGTGTATTAGCCCTGCAAGCAGCTGAGTGCAATTAAGAATTACGGCAGCCTCATCATCAATTTAACTGACTTGTTTGTTTGTTCTGATCTTCACCAGGACCCTATCTAACCCCTCTTTCACCCTTTACCATGTGTCTTGGATCGTGTAAACGCCCGTCAAATTCTGCATAACAGGAAGAGGTTATGTTGGGCGTATACCTGTTTTATACACACACCCGGGCATTTCTGAAACATATGGTCACACATGGCCTCTCGCCATGTTCGCTCTTCTAGCGAAAGATGGCCGGCCGGCTGGCTACGTGACAAACCCCGAAGACTTAGTATCTACGGAACCCCGCAACACCTTTTAGTTTTTTCGCTTTAATTCTTTAAAATGTAACATATTTTTTTATTAAATTTTTTTCTTCATAGTCTTTCTTTCTAATCCTTCTAGGTGTTCTTTTAAGCTCTCTATCTTGCATTTTGGATATATTCTGCTTGACTATTTTACACAATATCACGTTTCCGCGCAACATTGGACTCCTATAAAATGACTAAGTGTTTTTTAGTTTTAATTCTGTAAAACGTAACATATTCTTTTATTTAAATTCTTTTTTTATAGGCTTTCTTTCTAATCCTTCTAGGCATTCTTGTAAGCTCTCTATCTTGATTCGCTCTCTCTCTCTACAACTCTAAGTTTTTCTTCGGCTCTAACAAAACATTTACAAAAATGTTTTGCACACTTTCTTTCAGACAACTATCTTGCTTTTTCGATATAGCATCGGCTATTTTTTCACGTTTTAACAACGTGCTTGAATTATTTTATTCTTTTAACACGCTGCTGCTAACACAAACTGTTTTTAAAAAATAAAACTTAATTGCTGCGGCTACTACCACCACTACTAACAACCTATACATTTATACACCATTACTTTTTCACGATGTTTTTCTAATAAAAAATACATTTAATAAATAAATAAAATGTTCCCCTAAACACCAAGACCCTCCATAAATTTTTTTACAACCGTCACAAAACCATTTACCAACGTTTACAACAACTACCAATAAAATTACCCCACAACCCACCCCGAATAATAATACATAATCATAATCATAAAAATAATTTTCATAACCTTATTAATATTCATAAATTGACCTTTTGACACCATCAATCACTTTTGACAGTAACCAAATATTATTTCTCTCTCACCTGTCTTGTTTAATTTAAGCCATTTACCATACCATTTATGTGATGTTCACACCTGGAGTTATAAAGCCTTAAACAGAGCACCAGATGAGAATTGACCAAATTTGCCATCTGTGCCAAGAGGTTAAGCACTTAACACATCAGCAGTAGCACAGTTTGTATTTTAGCATATGTTGCGCAATAAGAAAGAAAAAAAAAAGATTGCTCATTGTTAAACCCAATAACTACTGTTACTCTTCCCACTTACCAATGCAGTATAACACAGTATCTTGGAACATACTATTATAATTAAATTGAAATACCTCAATTTGTTAACTCTCCAGTACCGAGGAGAAAGTTAGCTGCACTCGAAGACATGAGTGCTAGCTAGTTTAGCAAGCTAATCGAACAATGCCTATGGTGACAGTATATTACTTTAAAACAACATTTTGCACAGCTTCATAACTGACAATTCTGCCAAAATGGTGTTACACAATCTGTGAATATAAGCAACTTATTAGCAGTATTTGCAGCTTATTTAACACTGTCCCTTACCTAGCAGAAGTTGCACAAATTTGGAGAAGGGTGATCCTACAATATCTGGCGGATCACACCTCCATTCTTCTCCTCCCAACCTACAGACAATGTCTAAAACAGGAAAAACCGGTTGTTCGAGCAGTTCAACGCTGGAGTGAGGAATCCATTGCCACTGTTTTGAAACCACAGACTGGCAGATGTTCTGTGTTGCAGCTGATGGGGACATTGATGAATACACAGACTCTGTCTCAGCCTACATCTCTAAGTGCATAGATGACGTTGTCCCAAGAGTCAATGTTATGACTTTCCCCAGCCAAAAGCCATGGGTTAATGGTGATGTCCGTGCTAAGCTCAGAATATGGTCTCCTGCCTATAGATCTGGGGACCTGGAGGCCTTGAGGAAGTCCAGATATGACCTACAGAAAACCATCAGAGATGCCAAAAGAGCCTACAGGGACAAGTTGGAGTCTAACTACCACAGTTCCGACCCCAGACACATATGGTGTGGACTGCGCTCCATCACAGACTACAAAGGGAGAAATAGCAGTGATGCCCAGCCCGCCGCCTCTCTTCCCGACGAGCTCAACACCTTTTACGCACGGTTTGAGGCGAGCAACACCATCCCTATTGTAAGACTAGCTGAGGACAAGGATGACTGCACTCTGTATCTATCTATGGCTGACGTGAGGAGAGCTTTTAAAAGAGTAAACCCTCGGAAGTCACCAGGGCCAGATGGCATTCCAGGCCGTGTCCTCAGAGGGTGCACCAACCAGCTTGCAGAGGTATTCACCTCTATATTCAACCTCTCCCTGAACCAGTCTGCAGTCCCCACCTGCTTCAAACAGACAACCATTGTCCCTGTACCAAAGAAACCTTCCATCACCTGCCTGAATGACTACCGCCCTGTAGCACTGACCTTCATCATCATGAAGTGCTTCGAGCGGTTAGTCAGAACCCACATTTGCTCCTCCCTTCCTGACACCTTGGACCCCCTTCAATTCGCATACCGTCCCAACAGATCTACGGACGACGCCATCACCTTGACAGTGCACATCGCCCTCTCCCACCTGGATAAAATTAACACATACGTGAGGATGCTGTTTATAGACTACAGCTCAGCATTCAACACAATTGTGCCCACTAAGCTCAGTCCCAAGCTCAGGATCCTGGGTCTTAACACCTCCCTTTGCAACTGGATTCTGGACTTCCTGATGGGCAGACCCCAGGTGGTGAGAATAGGTAACCACTACTCCTCTGCACTGACCCTGAGCACCGGAGCCCCTCAGGGCTGCGTACTCAGTCCCCTCCTGTACGCCCTGTTCACACACGACTGTGTGGCCACGCGCAGCTCCAACGCCATCCTGGGTCTCATCTCCAACAACAATGAGACCACCTACAGAGAGGAGGTCAGCATCATAGAACAACAACCTCTCTCGCAATGTTTGCAAGACTAAGGAGATGATCGTGGACTTCAGGAAGCGACAGGGGGGGAGTCACACCCCCATTCACATTGATGGAGCTGAAGTGGAGAGCGTCTCCTGCTTCAAGTTCCTCGGTGTGTTCATCAGTGATGACCTCTCCTGGTCCAGGCAATCGGTCGTGGCAGTAAAAACTGCCCAAAAGCGCCTATACTTCCTGAGGAGACTCAAGACGTTTTGCATGTCTGCCAAAACTCTCACTAACTTCTACAGGTGCACCATTGAGAGCATCCTCACTGGCTGCATTACTACCTGGTACAGCAGCTGCTCCGCTGCTGATCGCAAGGCCCTTCAGAGGGTGGTGAAGACAGCGGAGCACATCATTGGCTGCCACCTCCCCTCTGTGCAAGGCATCTGCCACACACGATGCCTTAAGAAAGCACGGAAAATCATAAAAGACTACAGCCACCCAGGCTATGGACTGTTCTCGCTGCTGCCATCTGGTAGACGTTACCGGAGCATACTGTTTTTCCTTGCCAACAACCGACCAGGACTCAACTCGACAGGAAGTCGAGCTTGCTGCAGCCTTGGGTCTAGCTCCCTGGAGGGTCCAACGATCATCAGGCTGGGGCAGCATCAGGACACACAGCGATGGTGTTTGGACGGTTCCATGGGACAGTGGCGTCAAACTCTCCTCCTGTAACGTTAGTGGCGACGGTACCAGGACCCACGGCGATGAAAGAGTCGAGGAGCAGCTCATCATCTTTAATCTGGTGGAGCACAGATATTCTGCCCTCCAACTCAGCAATGGCTCAGACGCCGGCAGGCATCACATCCAGGCAGAGAGGTGAGTCGTGGCATATTCAATTGTATAGTAATGGGTCAAACAGTAAAATAAAATAATTATATGATAAAATAATAAAAAGGTAAAATCGTACTAAAAATAATACAATTATAAAATAATAAAATAATAATAAAATGACAAAATTGTGCAGATTATTTCAAACTCCCGCGCAAACTGTCAGCACTCTTTTTCAGCGGGAAACAAAGGTTTATTTAAAAACTGTACGATAAACAAAAATGTGACCCATCAAAAAAAATTGTCCATGTCATGCCCGACATATCGCTATGTCTATGTTAGCAATTAGAGTTGTAGAATTTGAGCTAGGTTGTTGGAAAAAAAGGCTTGACATGAGTTGATCTGCCAAGTGTCTTGGTAATTGGTGCTAAAATGGCTGGGATATTGACGGGCGGAATTTTGGTTGCAACTAATCCCGTCCCCCTAATGTATGGTAAAAAAAAAAAGGCAACTGCTGAGTGAGATTTTGAAACAAATCCATTTCACTCCAGGCAGCCATTTTGTGATTTGACACCAATCAAATACAAAAGTTATTCAGATTTCAAACTAAAAAGCCATTTATTAACTAATTTATTACGATGAAAAATTAAGACACTTAATTATTAGATGGTATTAATAGATATATTGTGCATTCTAAAGACACTTAGGGTGGATGTAGAGTACCTTTCCCACCAAACATTTTGATGTCTAATAAACATGTCATGGACGTTGATATGTTGTCGATTAGTGGGACAGAAAGTACTGTTTTTTGAAGTCGGTATATTACAATATGGGGAGGAGTACAAAACACTGATCTATTATAGGTAGAAAAGTGGTTGCATCATGACTCAAAGTAGATCAGCCTTCTAGCCATGACGCAGGTCAAAATTTTGTTTGGGGGGTTGTTTTCAAGAACACAGAATTTTTTAAAGACTGTTTTCCAAACTACTGTACCCAACAGGGATTTAGTTGCGGTGCAAGTTTACGGAAACTTGATTCCAGTGGACAACTGTTAATAGTATCAGCTGATTCGCAGCAAACCTCCAGCTATTCCCAAAAAACATTTATGTTTTATCCCCCATTGAGTGTGTACTCCACCTCTATCCTTTATATTTTATATCATAGTGAAAGCAGAGCACTGGAAAATTTTAATATTTGATGTGAACTATTTGATGTGGACTATCTATTTTTATTGTTTGTTAATGGAAATATTAAATATGCTTATATATAAATTCTACAACTGTTAGCAAAGCAATGTAATCCAGTGCTTATTGAATAGGCCCAATTACCTCTGGTCAGTAGGCTCTTAATTATAGTTATCACTGTGCGAGTGCAAATCATACATGAATGAACAGATTCTCTTTGGCACTACTAGTCTTGGACCAGCATCCACCTGCTACACTGCACACTGTAGGATTCAATATATTCTGCACAGTTTGCAATTTATTCATAAATGCATACAAAAAACAGAGGGACATTACCAAGAAAAAAAACATCAACTATGGTAGTGTTGTATGGACACCAGCAAGAAGGGGAAATCATCTGTCTTAGGCTTTATGCAGTTCAATTAACCTGCAATGCTCACATTGTGGTACTGCAGCATGCAATTTGGCCAAGCAATTTCCCCAGAGTTAACAACCTTATGGGGGTAGTTAAAGAAATCTGTACTACACAGCACTTTAAAGAACTCAATAATAGAGCAAGGTTCAGACATACCAATAAACTCTCACCTGAGCCATGCCAAACACGATGGGGCAGTTGGTATTCTGCTGTGTACCAGTACCTCAAATTCTATTCCACATTTGTGGACCTGGAGATGGAATAGTGCTCTGCCGGCACAGCTCAGGGAGTTGTTGTGCGAAAAGGGTTTAGAAGCACAGCTCACATTCATGGCTAAACATGACAAAGGACTTCTTGAAATCATCTACTGGCCTCAGAGGAGAGAACTGAGAATAAATTAAATGTTGATTGAACAACTAAAATATATATACCAAACACTGGCTCAGCAGATGCACAGTGCAGTCAAAACATGTAATAGCATACATTCAAAATAATCCATTCCTTTCAACCAGCGCACAAATTCCTTGTTGCACACGACTTGAAAAACGTATTATTAGGGGATTATTAGCAGTGGAAAATGACAGAACACTGACCTTCAAAAGAGAAGACACAAGACAAGTTTTCTTTATCTTATTAGTAGCTGTACAAACATAAGAACTTTCTTATCAAACACACAGTTCTTCTTCTTGCATAAAAATGCACCCCGAGCACATTGTCTGTTAGTCTGTTGGGGGCCTGGCAGAACAGAAGGCCTTGACATATTAAAAATGATACTTTGTATAGCAGAATTTAGCTCCTATTACATTATTTATGAGCCCTCACAATAAGAACAGTCTTTAAACTCTATTTCATCTTCCACAGTGTAAATAAGAGATTCTGCTCTGACATGTAATATGGGATGTCCATTGTTTGTTGTACCATTGTTATGCCTGTCATGGATCATGCCTTCCTTCTGTTATCTCCGCGTTTAGTATTCTTTTTTTAGTTTACCTGTAATCTGTCAGATTTTTATGTGTTCCGCTACGGGTTTTGCTTTCGCCTCTGTGATTAGTGAGTTCACCTGTCCTGCATTTCCGCTCACTATTTATACCCCGCTTCCTCGTTTTCTCGTCGCTTCCATGTTATTTCATGTAACATTCTAGCCGGTAAAGGTATAGGAGTTGTGCGTGCTATCGACCGCTTTGCTTCTCAACGCGAGACTTGTTAGCAGTACAATTTAGAAAAAGTAAAGTGCGCTCTTTCGCTCTCTTATTTCAGAGCAGAGGTTTTGGTTTCTTTGTTTCCCACTCTAAGTTAGAGAGTTAGGTAAGTGTAACTGCTTATTTCTTTTGTTTGCTTGGATATCGAGTTCCTTGCTTATTTTCGTGAGGTTATTTGTGTTCTCTTTATTTTCCCCATCCACTACGGATTATTGTCCATCTTAGTGGTGTTCGTTAGAACACTTTTAGATTCCTCATCTGTCGCACCTGAACCTCCAATATTTCCTCCGTGTCTCTGGGCATAGAGATCCCCAACAGAACATGGAAGTCAAAAGGGAGGTGCCAGCGATAGATCTTAACATTCACATGGTCCTAGTCACTCAGGAGGCAGCCCTTGCTGACCAGGGAGAGAGTGGTCATGCCCTTCAGGTCTCTCAGCAGGCTCTGCACGAGCAGCTACGCCTTCAGGCGATCGCTCTGTGGGATCTGTCAGAAAATCTCCGTACTCTCTCATGGCAGGTCCACCTTCAGTAGCACAAGCACCCACACATCCCACTCCTCGCCCACCTCCACCTGACGTTAGGGAACGTAACCTTCAGCTTCTGCTGCGGTATAGTGGGGAGTCTAGAAAGTGTCAGGGGTTTTTAACTCAGTGCCTATTTTTATTATTTTTTTAAACAGAGCCCTTACGCTTCTATTCGCAAGAGTCCCGGGTAGCCTTCATTCTCTCTCTCCTAACTGGGAATGCTTTTGCATGGGCCGACCCACTTATCAGGGCTAATTAGCCCATCATGAACCACACAGATGGGCTTATGGTGGAGATGGTGTCAGTTTTCGATCAGAACGTTTCTGGCAAGGAGGCCGCCATACGTTTGACTCGTCTTTGTCAGGGCTCCGACACCGTGGCCACTTTTGCTATCACGTTTCGCGCTCTTGCAGGGGTGACAGGATGGGCCGATGAGCCTCTTATTGCACCGTTTCTTAATGCTTTGTCAGAACCAGTAAAAGACAACCGCTTTAGAGAGAGAAAGAGAGATTTTCTAAAGGCTTTAGATATGGCCCAGCTAGTTACCCTTCTGCCACGCCAGCGCCTTGTTATGGCTCTGGATGGCCGCCCGTTAGGCACAGGCACTATCTCCCGGGTTACCTCCGCCATACGCATGCGCGTTCCGTATCAGGATCATACGGAGGAGATTCAGTTTTTTTAAATTGAGTCCCCAGTTTATCTGCTGGTCTTGGGACATTCCTGGCTTACCCGCCATAACCCACATATTAAT
The DNA here is from genome assembly GCA_022702515.1 of Ilyophis sp. 1 JC-2022. Classification (NCBI taxonomy): domain Eukaryota; kingdom Metazoa; phylum Chordata; class Actinopteri; order Anguilliformes; family Synaphobranchidae; genus Ilyophis; species Ilyophis sp. 1 JC-2022. Next base: position 21,341,935 of record CM040399.1, on the reverse strand, counting down.
TGGGGGGGCCCGGTCCCGTTATCCATCAGTGGGGTTCCCAATGTAAACTTCACTGTTCTTCCTCCAGTCCTTTGCTGTCGGGAAGAGGGGTTCAAGATTATCTCAAGCCTATCATCGCTACTGACCTCATTGTTTCCCTGGTGATATGGGAAGTTGAGGCAGCGGTGCAGACCCTTGCACTCAGACCCAGGCCGAGGTGGGGCACCGGCCCACTGTCTTTTCGTGCCTCCTCGTCTTAGGTCTCGGGTTCTCCAATGGGGCCACTCTTCCCAACTTACCGGTCACCATACTAGGGACTTCTTATCCCAACGTTTTTGGTGGCCCATTCTGGAGAAGGACGTGCGCTCGTTTGTCGCGGCTTGTCCGGTTTGCGCTCGCAGCAAGGCCTCTCACCTTCTTCCCTCTGGTCTCCTTCATCGAGGTGTAAATCCATGTCGAGGTGTAAATCCATAGGCTACTCTCCTTTTTGCAATCCGTAGCCTACTCTCTGTTTTGCAATGCGTAGCTATGGATTTCAAAACTGGTGTAATATGAGCCGCAGTTCACCATTCATACAAAAGATATTATAACACAAATGAAGAACACCACCACCAGCGTTGACAGTTAGCCTACTTCAGTAATGTTAACTGCATGTGTGCACCTTCACTGGCAAATTAACATATACAGTCTGTATACCTTTTGGCCGATAGTTTTCAGTTTCAGAAACAGAAATGAAAAAACTAAAAATGAATGGTCATTCGATATTAATTTTAAAGACAGAAATTTTAAACATAAAATTAGATAAATTGGTCTAAACATATATACTATATAGATATTCAACCTTTAATTGAAGTAAATTTATTCAGAGAAAAATATAATTATTTCTTGATTTTTTTAACAAAACCATGTGTGCCACAATTATTGGCACCCCCGCATTTAATACTGTACAATCTCCATTTGCCAATAAAACAGCACTGAGTCTTCTCCCATAGCATCTAATATGGTTGGGAAATACAGAAAAAGAAATCTGAGACCATTCCTCTGTACAGAATCTCTCCAGATGATCCAGAGTCCTAGGTCCTCTCTTGTGCACTCTCTTCAGCTCAACCCACAAGTTTTCAATGGAGTTTAGGTCAGGGGACTGAGATGGCCATGGCAGAAGCTTGATTTTTTGTTCAGTTAACCATTTTTGTGTTGATTTGGACATATGTTTTGGATCATTGTCCTGCTGGAAGATCCAACAACAACCCGGTATTAGTTTCCTGGCAGAGGCAGCCAGATTCAGATTATGGAACTAGCAGTCCTACTATTTTAGCAGTCCTGCTTTTTTTTTGAGTTCATGATGCCATGTACCCTAACAAGGTTCCCAGAAAGCACGTCTGGCTTCACGTTCTTGGAGCCGGGGCGATACGTGAGCAAGAAATTGAAGTGCAAGAAGAAGAACGCCAACCTGGCTTTTTTATAGTCCATCCACACCGTGAACGGATGCTCCGCCCCCTCAAGCCAGTGACGCCACTCCCCAAGAGCCATTTTAACTGCCAAGAGCTCCCAGGCCCCCAAATCATAATATCTCTCGGCGGGTGTTAATGCGCAAAATAAATAAGCGCAGGGATGCATCATGTGGTCACTAGAAGATAGCTGGGATAGAATGGCTCCCACCCCCAACTCAGAAGCGTCTACCTCAACCACGAAGGGGAGGGAAGGGTTAGGCGTGACAAGAATAGGCTCGGACATGAAACGCTTTTTAAGCTCAGAAAATGCCGCTTCGGCCCTCGAATTCCATAAGAACCGGGAGGAAGAGGTCTTTTTAGTGAGCGCAGTAATAGAAGCGGCTACCGTGCTGAAATTATGAATAAACCTCCTGTAAAAATTTGCAAAGCCTAAAAAGGAGAAGACGGCGTGGGCCAGTTCTTAACGGCCGAGACTTTCTCGGGATCCATTTGAACTTTGCCGTCTGCCACAATGAATCCCAGGAAAGAAAGAGATTTAGTGTGAAAAACACACTTCTCTGCCTTTACAAAAAGCTGAGCCTTAAGCAGAGCGTTAAGAACCTGCCTGACATAGAGAATGTGAGTGGGAAGATTGGGGGGAAAAAAGGAAATGTCATCAATATAAACAAAAACCGATTTCTCAAGCATCTCCCTAAGAACATCGTTCACTAACGCCTGGAAAACTGAGGGGGCGTAAGTGAGCCCGAACGGTATCATCTGGTACTCGTTGTGTCCCGAGTGGGTACCAAACGCCGTTTTCCATTGATCCCCCTCACGAATGCGAACGAGGTTGTAAGCGCTGCGTAAGTCGAGTTTAGTAAAATTAGATGCCCCCTGGAGGCGTTCAAATGCCGAATTCATCAGAGGGAGCGGATAACGATTCTTGATTGTTATTGCATTAAGTCCCCTGTAGTTAATACATGGCCTAAGACTACCGTCCTTCTTCTTAAAAAGAAAAACCCGGACCCTGCCGGCGATGTGGAGGGTCTGATGAAGCCATTGGCTAGAAATTCTTCAATGTATGATCTGATAGCGGCACTCTCTGGAGCCGATAAGGAATACAGCGCCCCCCTGGGAGGAATCGTACCTGGGTACAGGTTGATGGCGCAATCATACGCCCAATGAGGGGGAAGAGAAGTGGTGCGCTGCTTACTAAAAGCAAGATCTGTATACTGCTGAGGAACATTAGCTGGCAACGGAAAATGAAAAGCCCCGCCCACCTGGGTACTATCCAAATCTGACTCAGAATCGGGAGAAATGTCTCAATCGATCTCAGAAAGAGATGTCTCCTCCCACACACTGAGCCCATCAGCAAACGAGTCCCAGGAAAGACTCCTTCTGGTGTCACGAGACAACGCTACTGCCTTGTGTGCTCTAAAGAGAACACTCTCCTCCTCCTGTTCGCTGTCAGATCTGGAATCTGGAAGAAAATAGAGTGAACCTCCGGATTTGAGCAGATTCTGTTTAGAGCAGTGGAGTCTGCACTGGGATCCCCAGCGGAGAATAACCGGACCCTCCGCCCCCCAGTTAATATGTGGTTTGAGCTGAACCAACTATGAGTGCCCCGGAACAAGTGGGTATGTGGGTGAATCCACTAAAAAAAATTAAATATGCTCCATATGATCATGGAGTGAAACTGCCAGTTTTAAAGAGCTGGTAACCTACTGGATTGAACCCGTACCCAAAGGGCGACCGTCAAGAGCTGTTACTAACTGTGGGACGGGAAGCGAAATTGAGGGAATTAAGTGCTCCCTAGCCCACTTAATGTCCATAAGGGATTTGACCGATCCGGAATCAATAAAAGCGATACAGCTGGTGGAATGCTTCCTCCAATTGAGTTTGAGGGGAAGTGTTAATAGGTCTCACTAAGGGCCTCCATTCCCCCAGTGAGACTCCTCTCCACGCCAGTTTGGGACACTGGTCCCTGTAATGACCCGCGCGCTTACAATAACAGCACCACACATCTCTCGACCTGGTGGGTTTGGAATCGCATACTGCCATCCCATCAACCTGCATGGGCTCCTCTGAAAACGCGGAGAATGGAGTAACCACAGGATGATGCACATAAGGTGAGAACCGGGTCCTGCATGCCTCTGTGAACCTCTCGCTCTCTCTCGCTCTAATGCGGTTGCCAACCCTGATAGCCGTAGAAACTAACGCACCGAACGAAGTGGGCGGCTCGAGCACAGAAAGGGCGTCTCTAACGGGATCGGAGAGTGCTTTCAGAAAAAGAGAGCTAAGCGGTCTGTCGGGCCACCCATTCTCCCCTGCACGTGCTCGAACAGCAATAGAAAATGACGCCACCATGTCGGAGCCCTGGCGAAGATAGGTCAGTCGCATAGCCGCCTCCTGACCAGAGATTTAATGGTCGAAAACTGACGCCTTCTCCTCAATCAACCCCTCCACGGTGGACATCATGAAAAAATTTGCTCTAATTAAGGGGTCCACCCAAGCGAGAGCTGTACCTGTGAGAAGAGAGAGAACCAATGAAACCCGAGCCTCCTGAGTGGAGAAACGAGAAGGCTGTGATCTTTAAAAAAATTTAACGCTGAGTCAAAAACCCCTTACACCTCCCGGTCTCCCCTCCATAGCGAAGCATAAGCTGTAGTTCAGGCTCTCTGAGCTCAAGTGGAACAGGAATTACGCCAGAATCAGGGGAAGCCTGAGCAGCCGAAATGGGTGCTTGTGCTACAGGAGCTGAAGGTAGTACAACTGGAGGGGGTGTGATGGTGAATATCAACAAGTGAGTGCTGTTCACCAATTCGCACAGCCATTCTTCCTGGTAATGTAGCTGGCTAGAGAACTGTGCCTACTGGGTGTGTAGGACTTGAACGGAGGCTAGAAGAGCCATAATGCCCTCCTTATGACCGGATATAGCGGTCTCCTGCGCGGTGAAGATTTGCCCCAGATTTGCGACTGTCGCTGGTACCTCCCTATTGACTTCCATATTCTGTCAGGGGTAGCATACAGAACGAAGGACCAAGCGCGACAATGGGGATTCAGAAAGTGCTCTAATGAACAAAGCGGGGGGAAAACCTGCAGATAGGGAATTAGTTACAGAAATAAAGCAAACAATAAACTCTCCTTAAAACGAGAGATTCTGCTACCAAACTCAAAGCGACCCATATTGGGCGAAGAACTCTAACACTAGATATTAAGACACAACAAACAAAAACAATCCTATAGCTCACAACGAGGGAGCCGAAAAACATAAACAAGAAAAGGAGACCGCGAATCTGTCTAGGACAGGGAGACAGAGGTTCCGCAAAGGGACAAAACAAAGGGTGAAGGTTAACCTATTCTAAGTTTCTAATAAACTCTTTGACACCTGAAACAAGTCCCGTGTAGTGACAACAAGTTCAAGATATACGGTCGTAACAAACTGTCAGTCCTATACCGTGAATACCGGCTTTCCTTTGTCAAATCAATGGCAATATGGAAGCCTCAAACAAAGGCGACACAAGGTTTAAATAATGAAAGGAAATGCCGAACAGGTGAAAACACTGAGCAGAAAAAAAGAAAAAAAACACGAAACGGACAACGAAAACAACAGGAAGAGATGCTACAAGAGCGCTCCCCATGGAAGTGGCTAACAAGAGAAGAGCAGGCTGAGAACCATAACATTAACGCTGGTAGAGTACATTTGATCCCTATAAGAAAATTATATATTAAGCAGAATGAACCCTTTTTTAAACATTTAACTATATGATAATTGAACACTTGAAGCTGAAAGAGCAACAACAAATAAATATAGGGAATTTCCACATTTCAAATGATATATATGTTTTTTCAAAAACAAAATGGAAGCCCTCCTGAAAAAAACAGTCACAGACAATGTTCCCCCTGAGATAGAATAGATTTATTAGCAAGAGGTAATCAGGAAACATTACATTTTTATACAAAACTGGAAATATATCTCAAGCTGTGGAAATAAACTTAAGGATTGAAAGATAACTCTCATACCACTGGGTATTGCTCACAGCAAAATGTTTGTATGTTAATATATGTATTATTTATATGTGTATGTGCATGTATATGTGTGTACAGTATGTGTATATATAACTGTACCTAAATATATATATATAGATGTTTAACTTTTTTCAAGATTCTGTTTGTTACAGTGGCGCATGCCAGCCAGTGGAGTGGTGAATGTGTTTCTATACTGTACATAGTAAAAATACCTACAAATATTCACAGAATAAGCACTACATTACTATATTCCTGCTAAGATAGTGATTATAGACAGGATTACAGTAAATGCAAAAACACTTTTAAGGTTGTCTTCTACTTCTAAATCATGGATCTACATATCACAAATTTTTTTCGCATTTTAGGTTTGTAAGCATACTGGGATATAATGCTGTAATGATGGTGTGCTTTACACGGTTACACAAGATAAATATAAATATATATCTTTGCAGATATATATTGAAGGCTGCATGTACAAAATATACAGCGTACATTTCTGTCGTGTGAATTGGCAAGTTTATATAAAATACAACTTTTCATATTCCCTCGTAGATACAGAGCTCCCTTTTCCCTCATTTTTAATGCCACATTACAAAAATACCTTCAAAAAGCTTACTCAGTTATATTGTTTAATAAATTTTTTGCTTCTGAAATATTATTTAAAAACAATCCAATTGACCCTGTGACAACGGGTCGTGTTCCATTCACTGGAGAATTTCACATCCTCCACTGTATGTAGAGGCCTATGTCCCTCTTACAGAGCCATGATGTAAGGATAACAGCACTGTATTTTTTTCAGAATTACTATTAGCTAATCTATTAACTGAGCTAACCTCCTCTATCTCCTCTCAAGGTCTGTTCAGTATTTTGAATCTCTTGCAAAACTAGATTTTTCTCTTTCCCCCTCTTCCTCCCTCCTCTCTCTCTCTCTCTGTGTGTGCACTTTATTGCCTAATCAATCAATTCTGCATCTTCACCCATAACAGCCTTAAAAAAAGAATTCAAATAATTAAATATTCCTCCCATTTTGTATTAATGCAGACGTGTCTAACTCAGTTCCTGGAGGTACATTTTTTAATTCAATTTCTGCCTTTTATAAGTAATTTTTTAAATAATTGTAAACAACACATCACACTTGTGTCCTGTGCCAATTAAATATGTTGGCTGTGATAAATTTTGCCAAATGCACACAGTATGTATAAATTTATATGGCTGGTTAAACTCAGTGAACCAGTCAATTCAGGACAGCTGGCTGAAACCAAACAAGCACGCCTCCGCTGCATTAAGAGTCAGACACCCTTAGACGAGGAGTCAGACACTCCAGCATTAAGAGTCAGACACCCCTGCAGAGTAAAAAAAAAGGGTCACTATGCCTGTTTTGGCTGCCATTGGGAGGAGGTTTCTCCACACACTCCAAAGATAAAAGCACTGTTGAACTGACTACACTGGGGTACCACTTCATCACACTGTCAGGGGGTTCGTCCACATTTAAGAGCCCATTATCATCATTCCAGCTGTATACAACTCCTGCTACGGACTGACAAGACATATCCAGTGCTGATCAATATTTCATATGTATCAAATGAGTGCACTGCAAATTACCGCACTCCTCTTAGATTGCTGTAAATTAAGCCAGCCAAAGCAGAAATGGGAATACACATCAATATATGCCCACAGTAAGAATTTTTGCATCTTTTCCTTATTTAAACATTGATATATTGGAACATAAAGTATTTTTGTATCTAAATACAACGATACAAAACACATATTGCAGATTAATAAAGGCACACATTCAAGAGTTTATTCACATATGTTAAAACCACAGTCACTTCATGCATTTCACTTACCAAACACAGTGCTGTGTGTTTATTTCCCAGTTATTATCCAATCATGAAGCACTTCTATCATCCAAAAGCATGTTTATTTCCCAGTTATTATCCAACCATGGAGCACTTCTATCATCCAAAAGCATGTGAACCTGTTTTCATGAATCTGCACTGGAGTTTTGCATTGTTGTTAAAGCTTAAATGGTAAGCTGGTCAGTGTGTTGACTACAGGCTGAATGATATCAACGTTTCAATAAGGGGAAAGACTGCAGGGTTGTGTACGGATCTCTCCTCACATTAAACCAGCAGCCTGGCTCAAATCTGCACAAGCTTTCAAAACGTGCAACATTTTTGGGTCCTGCTCGTGTTGAATGAAAGGACATTTTTGAGTCCTGCTCGATTTAAATGAAAAGACATTTTTGGGTCCTGCTCGTGTTGAATGAACGGACATTTTTGGGTCCTGCTTATGTTGAATGAAAGGACATTTTTGGGTCCTGCTCATGTTGAATGAAAGGACATTTTTGGGTCCTGCTCATGTTGAATGAAAGGACATTTTGGGTCCTGCTCGTGTTGAATGAAAGGACATTTTTGGATCCTGCTTGTGTTGAATGAAAGAATAGTCAAGTCCTCACTTGACTATGGTCTAGACTGAAAAGGTAGTCCTACCTACACTGAAAAGGGAGTGCTACCGCGACAAAAAAAACTCAAAAGCTTTAAAGAGTAAGTACACCCACTGTCTCAGCCTGTCTCCGCCTACTACACAATTTTGAAAAATACTTTGTGGGGTGAGCGAGGGAGAGGGGTGGGGGCGGAGGAGCTGTGTCCATCGTCATTTGCATTAATTAACGCAGTGATTTTCAACCACTGTGCCGCGGCACACTAGTGTGCCATGAGAGATCGTCAGGTGTGCCGTGGGAAATTATCTTATCCTATTAACTTCACTTAATTAGTAACACTTTGCTCAACAAAAGGTTGAAAAACACTGAATTAAAGTACATTGTACAAATTATTTTGTATAACTTGGATCAAACAGTCAAACTAGACATTGCACATCAAATATGAATCAAGATTCATCAACTGCATGACCTATTTCTCACCGCAAATATTTTCAGAAACATATTTTAGTGGACTATTTAGGTGGAATAAGAGAGTTGTACAGGACGCAACGTTGTTCCGGTTTAAAAACGTGGAGCCGAAACGAAAGTAACGTAGCGGGTCTAACCAATCAGGTGCTGGCTGTTTCCGTTGTGGGCGACAACAATTATCCATATGGCATAGAGGTACCTCCAAAGAGGTTGGGGCGGGGGCAGTTTGGGGAGCAGAAAGGAAATTTCAACCGTTAGGGGCAGCAAAGACGCTTTTCCACCAGTTTCTTATGATATACAATATTATTTCAAAATTGTTAAAATAACGGAATGCATGAATACGTTTCATTATAAGGTAGGCATACAAACACGTTTACAGTGGAAAAAAAGTGATCTAGGGTGTACTTACCCTTTAACAGCTGCAAACATATCTGACCAGTGCCAATGTAGGCTATGCCTATGAGTAAGAAATTACAAAAACAGAGAATTTACCTTTCAACTAACATTCATTCTGAAAGTGTTTTTGATTGGTCGCTTTCATTATTAACAAGCTCAGCCAATTAAAGTAAAGATCATACACCAGCAGTCATAGGGAGGTCAGTCTACATGAATCTTACAGTAGGGCCAGCAATCATTGACTCATAAGAACCAAACAAATAACTTTCATTATAATTGGTTAAAAATAGTCAATGCGTATACCACAAGCTAGCAGTGCCTATTTTGGATCTCGAAAACTTCACTCATCCATCTCTACTCATCTTCAGCTGATTGCTTTTTTCTTAAGAATTATTCACACCAAATAATTTCAAGAAGAACAAAAAGGTCATTTAAAAGTTTTGCTTTAAAATAATCACAAAATAAAAATATCTTGTTATTGTCGCAGTGCATATAGGTGTTGCCATCCAACCAGTTCTCCATTTACAGAAAGGAAAGCTCTCATGATGTAAAGCCTACTCCTGGTTTCATTGGCACACCTGCTCACCAGTAAAATCAAGATGTCTGCTGCAACAGCCAGTTTCATATGAGGAGCACATAGGCCATTCTGCCACATTAGATGCAATCAAGTGAAAAAGGTAAAACTATCAAAAGCAGCCCCCCCCACCCCCCCCAAATGCAGCTCAATTGCCACCGCTGTACTGCAAGATGCAAACAAGTGGACTTTAATGTCAGTGATGCATGAAATCCTGTCAAACGATTTTATGCACCAAGCCAACCTCAAACAAAGAAACTAATCTGAGTTCAGTAAGACCTCAGATTTCTGTAGTTTCAGGAGCTTCAGAATGTACCTTTAAAGCCGTTTGGCACATATCCATGTAATCACGTGTTGTTGTTTAATGTTTTGATTCTCTTTTTTTTAAACTTTTTTTTTTTACATTGCTACATCAGCGGCGTTAACTCATAAACAAAATACTTTTTTTTTTTCCATTAAAGCAAAGGAGACATTTCGCCCCACGAATAAGTCGAGTGATTGATATCACATTACCCTCACTCGGAAGTGCAGGATTTAACTCCATGTAAAGAACTTGATCTGAAAAATAATTTAGAAATCAAATTTAATGGCGAAGTATTAAAATACACCTTTACATGTGACAACTCGGAAAGAGTCGGAACGGCATCTGCCCGGAGACCCAGTACAAGCCACCCCTAGCTAGTGTCTTTCTACTTTAAAGATTTTTCCTTAAAAAAAAAGATGATTATTTGATTGAATGCAGACAAAACAACGGTAAATAACAAATAAGCTTCAAAGTGTATTCCCCCCCACAAAAAAACTCTATACATAAAAGAAATGCCTTTAAGGATTCTAGTTAAGTTGAAATAACGAGGATACACAAGTCCCTTCAGAAACACGTACTAGAAGGACAGGTCTAAGATGGTCTAATACAAATAAAGAATTATGTACATATGATATAGTGTCTGTATAGCATGGCGCCTTCGGAGAAAGTGGTGCCCTCCTTAGCTGGGCACCTTGGGCTCAATTCGGAGGGACGCTTCATACAAGCTTTCTTCATCCAACACCGAGCTGTTGTCCAACAGATACTGCGCATCCTATGGAAAAGTACAGGGTATCATTTCAACAAATGGCAATTTTCCCATTTTGTTATCTTTTGATTTCATCATGCTCTCTTCTTTGACTGTTTAAACATGCCGTTTAAATTTTTTTTATTTTATGAGCACTGGTTGATGCAGCTGCCAAATGTGCCATGGTAGGGAAGTGAATGATTCAGACCATGAATTAATTAATATTGGCACAAAGTGCTTCACTTAAAAATGGGAATTTAGAATTTCCGTGAGAACCTTACGTAAGATGCCGTGTGGTTCAAATGAATATTCACTATGTACATGAGAAGCAGCTAAGAGCACAATGACTCTTTTTACGAGATTCGAAGGGAAAAAATTGCTACCTTTGACTGGTAGTCGATCTTATAAGCTGTCTGCTGGAACTGTCTGATTTCTCTGATGATGTGAGAAATCTGTGGACAAGCAACAGGAAACAGAGAGAAACAATAAATCTGATCATCAGGAAGTGATGCGTAAGCTCACAGCTGCTTTGAGCAGAAACCACAGAAGAAGGGTAAATGTGAAACTGTGCAGGAGTCAGAGGGAGAGTGACGGTGGGTTTACCATCCTCATCTTGGAGAAGTTGACCAGGTTGTCCTCAGTGTAGTTTGGGGTCCCCTCCTCAATGAAGGCCAGGTCAGTCAGGTACATCCCCAGGTACGGAACACAGGGCGGGTCACAGCTGAACCAGGGAGAGATGGTGAGCATGCACACACGTGCACACACATGTGCGTGCACACACACATGCACACGCACATACAAACACACAAACACACAAACACTCACATACACACACTCACATACACACACACACACACACACACACACACACACACATGCACACACATAAACACACACACCCAACCAGAAAATTCAGAGCGGTAAAATAAATCACTCACTTCTTCAAAGCCTCCCTCAGGTTTTTAAATCGTCCCTCAGAAGATACCAGTTTCTGCAGCTTGTCAATCACCGTTTTGGTCTAGAGGGCAGGGTTCATAGTTCATTTACAAAGCTTTCACTAGCATGAATGCAGCAGCAGTGAAGCACAGACCAGCAGAACGATCAGTGTCACAATCATGCCATTATACGCTCAATCAGAGGGCTAGACATGTTTACAAAGCTCACCAGCTCTGTACTTTGCCACATAGAGCTCTGGGACTCGTGGGGGTTTCTTGAGGTGTCATTTGTCATATGTGATAATTTTACTGTTCTGGAATGAGGGCATTATTTCATTTGGAACAAAGAGTGTGTGTAATGGTACAGCGCAGTGCAGGTATGTGAATCAACAGTACTGGACATTACATTTAGGCATTTAGTAGAGTTGCACAGCTTACCTTTTTTTGTTTGTTTTACATACAATCCATTTATATACAGCTGGACAAAGGCAATTCAGGTTAAGTACCTTGCTCAAGGGCACAACGGCAGCACACCAAGCAGCTGGGAATCGAACCCACAAGCTTGCAGTTATGAGCCAAGTTCCCTAACCACTATACTACAGGACAGTTGGACACAATGGGCATTGGGCAAGTATCACATACTGTGATGGTCACAGTGACAAATTAAAAACCCAACAGCTTTAATTTGTTCATGCAGAGGCCTTATGGCAGTGGGGATGAAACATACCTCATGAACCACACTTTTTTTTAGCAGGACAAGCAGGACAGTGGCAGGTTAGAGGAAGGATAACCCAAAGCACAGGCCGTAATACAAGCTTTAGCTAGAATAGTGCAAATTACAGGCAATACTATCAGCTTTAGGTACATTTTTTGGTATTATGATGGCTAGGCAAGCCCCGAGGGATATCTTTCTAGCTTCTGTGCAAGTCGATTTTTGTTATTGTGTGTTTTATATTTATGTCATTTTTACAACAATTATTAACTAAACTAAAGTTAACTGATTCGATTCAAGAACAGGCTATTGAACCTTATCCTACTGCAGCTCTATGCTCTGCATATTTCTAGAATGGCGATGGGTAACTTAATTTGTAGCTTCTTCTGCAGTATAAACATAGAGATAAATACAGCCGCAATAGAAAAGAGTCATAAATAAGTGATATTTAGGCCCACTGGGCCTCATTGTTTGTCAGGAGAGATTTCGCCCCGTTCTCACCTGCTTGGAGACCTTGAGCCAGGTCTTCTTGAGGCGGAAGACGGAGCTACGGTTCAGGGAGGAGGTGATCTCCAGCACGGCATTGTAGTTGTGGAGACAGCGGCAGATGTCCGCCACCGCCACCCACTTCTCCATCACCATCACACGCGTGTTGACATCATCGCAGCGCAGAATCTCAGTGGCAATCAGGTTGCTTATCTTGGGTGGGTGGGGGGTGGAGGGGGGCTTGGTTAAATAAAGGCTCAAAAGAGATGAGAGGCTACCTTAAAATATTTTGCATCTTTGGGCCATTGACACTTACGTCGTTGAAATGCTTGGTGGTTTTCATTATGTAGGGAGTCTTCTCGTTTTTGTCGTTCTTCATCCAGCCCTGGCCAAAGAACTCTCTGTGGAGCATGCAGTAATGAACCAGGAGAATATCACACAGTGCAGTTCTACTGGAATAGTCTCAGTGGCTTTGGAATTAACAAGTTAGCCCATTTTCACTTGTACAAAATAGCAACCAGAATAGCATTGTACAGCGTGTCCATCTTACACTAACACGTAAGTGATGTCTTTCTGTCACATACTCATATAAGATATGTCCATCTGTCTCATTTGTTCAGTCATAAGAGATATATCTCATATGTTCAGTCAAAGGAGATATGTCTGTCTGTCTCATATGTTCAGTCATAGAAGATGTGTCTGTCTGTCTCACATGTTCAGTCATAGGAGATATGTCCATCTCATATGTTCAGTCAAAGGAGGTCTGTCTGTCTCAGACATATCTCCTATGAGACAGATATGTCTGTCTCATATCTCAGGGATATGTCTGTCTCACATGTTCAGTCATAGAAGATACGTCTATCTCATATGTTCAGTCATAGGAGATATGTATGTCTGTCTCATATGTTCAGTCATAGGATATATTTCTGCCTCATATTTTCAGTCATAGGAGATATGTCTGTCTGTTTCATATGTTCATTCATAGGATATATTTCTGTCTCATATGTTCAGTCATAGGAGATATGTCTGTCTGTCTCATATGTTTAGTCATAGGAGATATGTCTGTCTCATATGTTCTCAGTCATAGGGGATATGTCTGTCTCACATGTTCAGTCATAGGATATACGTCTATCTCATACGTTCAGTCATTGGAGATATTTGTCTGTTGTGCGACCTGTGTGCGACCCACTCACTCGTAAGGGATGACCTTGAACACCAGATGGTCCAGCAGGGTGAGCTGCTCTGCAATCTCAAGGGCAGAGTGGCACTCGAACGGCTCTGCCTTCACCCCCTCCACCTGCTGAACACACACACACACAGAATATTCAGAGTCCTTTGACTCCTCATCACTATAGCCTTGTCAGGACTCATAATTGTGTCAGAAGCCTTCAATGTCGTGTATTGTCCTGCTCACCAACTGTGTTATCTCCTCCATGCTAAGCTGGCTATCGCCTGGGTCTTCCTGGGTCAGCGTTCTGCAGGGACACAGGGGAACCTCTCATACTCTAGCCTCACTCGAGGGGTACATCGCTGCAGTCACAGCTCAGACACCATCAAGGGTTTGACAATATGCCACACAGTCGTTTAATCCCTTCTCAAGCACCATCTTTTTTCAACACAAGCCTGAACATAAAATGGTTACCGTTCTTGAACCCCTTTGACTACAATCTTGTCTGTAAAGCAACCTTTAGGTGTAATAAACTAAACCATTTCTGGCCCGAATATGGGCCGCTACTAGTTAACTCAATAAACTTTGCCCCTAGTGGTTGAGATGTATCTGTCTCAATTACAGTATGCATGTCTGTCTGAAATAATAAACTACAGCTGTAAAAGGGTAGCCGAATGCGAAAACCTCAGCTTCTCCAGTTACACTGCAGTGCCATAAAATAGAAGGGTGCTATTAATAGCCCAAAGCACTCACGACCCTCCTCTCGCCACAGCCACAGACTGTAAAATGCATAAAATGCACCGTTTATACATGCTAAAAAAATCATGTTCATGTATAGAAACAATAATATTTTTTTAAAAACGTTGTACAAATGAGCATTCGCCGTTTTCCCTTGCTTACTGTACTATATACAGAACCTGATGCACTTTCAGTTTAGAAGACACCAAATTTTTTTCTCCAAAATCTCTTGTATAAATATGTTTAGGAAACCAAGTACTTACCAGTATATTCAGCTACAGCTATTTTCTGATTAACCCTGAGAAATTTATCTTGTTACATTTCGCCAAAGTCCCGTACAGTCGACATTTCCACAGCGACCACACGTCGCACTTAGGGCTGAAATATTCTGCTGTTGTTGTGTAAATACACACTCGCTTTTGTAAGTTTTTAAAAAATGTATTTAAATACATTAGGCGACGTATGTTATGGTTATTATATAAACTGTATGTATTCTGAAATAAATGTATTCTGTTGCAAATTTCTGAATGATACAGCTTTTTCTTCGATTCAATTTAAACCATGGATGTGCAGGGAATATGTTTTGAGATATTGACATTTAAATAAAACTAGTAGAAACCAGGTGAAAATTGCCTCTGGAGGGCTAAAGTAAATATAGTTAATGGTTTAACAGGCTGAAAGGAAATGCTGGCTGTTTTGTGAGAAAACGCACCATGGCCTTGTGATAAAAGACAAGGCAGTTTCAGACCGGACATTTTATTGCGAAAACATGTCGCACCTAGGGAAATCGCTTGGTCAGACATGTTGTGTCATGCATGCACCGAGCAGGGGCTGTAAAATCGCTTCTGACGCCCGACCATGCACTGTCCCTGGGTTTTGTATGTGAGCAGAACAGAGAGGAAATGGCGGGTGTGGTGTGGTTAGACACGGGCAGGCATGGGGCTCGACCTGATGATGTTGGCGGCCGCTTTCCTCTCCTGGGTCAGGAGCTCAGGGTCGTGCATCACCTCCTCCAAGAAGCTGATCACCTTCTGCTTCAGCTCCGTGTTAGTCTCAAAGTCCTGGGATCAAAGGTCAAAGCACACACAAAATCCTCAGCGACACACTCATGCCAGGCCTGGAATGTTTCACCAATCCAGCCAGTTTCCAGCCAGACCTCCGGGCCAGAAGGGGGCACTGTGCCGTACCTGTGGATGCTTGGACACCCAGTGCCGCAGGACGTTGAGGACCCGGTTGGTCGCGGCTCTGCGGATGATGAACTCTTTATCTCCGTTCCTCTGGTCTGTGGGATACCCTGCCAACAGCCCACACGCACAAGCACACACACATTTTACACATATTACAAGGATGTTGTTGAGCAATGTTGTTGAGCAATGATAAAAAATATTGTAATTACGATATACTATTGAGCAGTGGTGAGGTATATTAAGTAAAACTGGCTTTGAATATAGAGCAAGACACCACCCTCCTCTCTCTCTCTCACTCTCACTCTCGCTCTGAGATGTGGGGGCGGGGTTTGGCGGACTGACCCGTGCTGGCCAGGGACATGCGGCGATACTTCTCCTTGGTGGGCGTGCCCTCGTTGGCGCCGGCAGTGGCGATGGCGAAGGCAGACGCCGCTGAGAGGGCGCTGCGGGTGCTGTCCAGCTCCCGGCAGGACGACACCACCATGCCGTTATTGTAGGAGAACAGGGAGAATTCTGAGAGAGAGGCAGAGACAGTCAGAACAGTACAAAATCTGACAGGCGTCTGTTCAAACAAGGCAGAAGAATAAAAATATGAATTCTTGCACACACACATGCATATATATGCGTGTCCAGAGAAAAAAATGGATTGAAAAATTTTTCAGGCCCCTGATGTGGTGTCTACCAGTTATGGAGAAAAGGCATTTTGAGACCAATGGGGGTTTACATTTAGAATTGTATTGCTTCGGTAAAACTTGCATGCTTGCAAATACCTCAAAAATATTAAAAAGTCATTAAATATCTTCAGCACTTAGCAGCATATTTATTTAAAAAGTCATTTATTGAGAAATAAATATGCTGTAGGTTGTAAGAGGTAATGACATTTTGGTTGTGTTCATAATTTTATCAACAGCCATGCACATTTTGCCAAATCCCATACAATGGTACACGTTAGAGAGAATTCCCGCAGGTTACCGTTTTAAAATGATCTTGGTCCAGCAGAGGGCACCACAAGACAAAGAAATATAAACAAATCCTCCTCTTCGTTTGTTCTTTATTTTTGCAGGCCACCAAGCAGACATTACCTGAAGCATCCAATGACTTCCAGGTTGTTACTAAATGTGACACTCATTTACTTCCCCCTGGGGGAATTATCAAACAGCGAGACGTCCTGGGGTATGCAAACGGCTCCCTCCCATGCATTTAGAGCTTATTATTCCACCAAGTAATGGCACTCAGTACCTTAAATGCAGATAGTCAGCATGCTCGTGGGTGTTTTTTAAGGGGAACATTGCACGTCTGCTGAGATGTGGATCTTAGCCACGCGGGACTTGGTGAACCTGTAGACAGCCTACCCCCGCGGCAGCGACTGTGCTCGCTCACGCCCGCCCGCCCGCCCGCCTGCCTGCCGCCGGGGGCGGCGGAGAAGCACACAGATGGTTGCTAAGGTACGAGTTTTCCTACCACCTACTCACACACGGATCCGCTGTTCCCAGTGCACAGGGTTGTTTTTTTATGCAGAGCATGAGGAGAGCTTCATGAATCGATTAACACACTGCGTCTCCACAAAGACGCACGATTCACGCCACATCCCGCTCGCACAGGTAGTCCTTCCCACAGATACGACAACTAGCTATGCAAAATGACAAATTAATAATTTGGTCGTTCAAGACCAGGTTTGACACCGTACTGAATATTTACTAGTCTAGACAGTGGGAAAAATAAGAAGCTTAGATGGGCTGAATGACCTGTTCCCCATCATAAAACGTTCCGGTGTTGCTGTTCTTAATTTGTTACATTATTCTTAATGTAAATTCCACAGATTCCCCGTCTGTCGAACATGCACCTCGGGCCCGAGTGAGAATGAATGCTTTTGCCCGGGAAACCATTCAAAAGTTAGGCAGCTTGTCTCATGGGCGATGTACAGTTGGTATAACTGCGTGATGCGGAGGGCTTTCGCGCCAATAGAAGATTGCAACACCTCACCCTCCGCAACAGGGACCTGCAGTACCTGCAAAACCTCACCCTCTGTCACAGAGACCTGCAGTACCTGCAAAACCTCACCCTCTGTCACAGAGACCTGCAGTACCTGCAAAACCTCACCCTCTGTCACAGAGACCTGCAGTACCTGCAACACCTCACCCTCTGTCACAGAGACCTGCAGTACCTGCAAAACCTCACCCTCTGTCACAGAGACCTGCAGTACCTGCAAAACCTCACCCTCTGTCACAGAGACCTGCAGTACCTGCAACACCTCACCCTCTGTCACAGAGACCTGCAGTACCTGCAAAACCTCACCCTCTGTCAGAGACCTGCAGTACCTGGAAAACCTCACCCTCCGTCACAGAGACCTGCAGTACCTGCAACACCTCACCCTCCGCGACAGAGACCTGTAGTACCTGCAAAACCTCACCCTCTGTCACAGAGACCTGCAGTACCTGCAACACCTCACCCTCCGTCACAGACCTGCAGTACCTGCAAAACTTCACCCTCTGTCACAGAGACCTGCAGTACCTGCAACACCTCACCCTCCGTCACAGAGACCTGTAGTACCTGCAACACCTCACCCTCCGTGACAGAGACCTGCAGTACCTGCAACACCTCACCCTCCACGACAGAGACCTGTAGTACCTGCAAAACCTCACCCTCTGTCACAGGGACCTGCAGTACCTGCAACACTTCACCCTCCGTCACAGAGACCTGCAGTACCTGAGGAGTTCTTGCATTTCAGGTTTTTCGGGGTGGTGGGGGACTTGGTGGGAGACGTCTCCGGCTCTGCCTCGTCGCTCTGGGGCTGGTCGTTGTTGCCCCCCTCCTCCCTCTCCGAGATGTCTGCAGAGAAGGCGGAACAGAAAGGAACTTTGAGACGGAAAATCCCGCATGTCGGGTTATAGCACCCTCGCTCGTCCCAACAGAGGATGCGCACAGCGCATTACTGACGGACCAGCAACAGTACACGCACGTTCTTTAACTCATTTAGGCGAACCTCGCCCCACGCCGGTTTGTCTGACAGGCGTAGAGCTGTGACCAAGCCTGGATGCCAATCCGCTACTCAACGTTAGCCTTTCAGAGAAACGAAAGTCGGGCAGACTTCCAGAGGTTTTACCAGAGATTTGGCGGCACTGACTAAACTGCTGAAAGAAAAGCAATAACGAGGGAAGCGCCAATCAAAAAACACAGGCAAAGGTAAGAAGCTGCTTCTCAAACTCATTCATTATTTAACAGTAGAACGTTTGCTTATGAATTGGCTCCTTGTCTGTTCCGTGACCTTGGAAGGCTCATATCAGCGAGCATTTGAAATGCTGCCTTGTTACAAACAAAAAATAGCCATTTCCTTAACCAAATTTAACAATAGACTGAATTGGAGGGCAGTGTGTGGGGGGGGCTAAGAAAGGGGTGGTCGGAGAAAATCTACAGGAAAGAACAGAGGCCCGAGCCAATCGCTGCTCCGGGGCTGCGGCGCTGACCTTGTTTGCAGAGCGACGGCTCCTCTGCCTTGTCGGCCTTGCCGCCGTCGGCCTCGTCGGCCATCTTGTTGGCCATGGTGCTGGACACGTAGAGCTTGTTGATGTCCAGCGCGGTCTTGCTGAAGGGAGACACGCTGGAGTACATGCTTGCATAGCCGTTGGGGGAGCAGCTAAGGGCGGCCAGGTCAAGGGCCTTGCCCCCCGTGATGATGGGGATGTTGAGGGACAGCTTGCGCCGGCGGTTCGGGGAGGAGGACTTGGTGATGGAGAGCGGGGGAGGGGAGGAGAACTTGCGGCTGGCCCGTGGGGACTTGGGCGGCTCCCCGTACAGAAGCTTGTTGTTCTGGCTGCTGGCGAAGAACAGCTCCAGCGACCTGCGCGGTTGGGGGGGGGGGGACAAACGGGGGGGTTATTTTTAAACGCATTCATTCAAAGAAAAAAAAAAAACAGACTAGAAAAAGTGCGTTTCTATGAGTAGCTTCCTCAGAGGGCTGAAGATCCCTTAGCAGTAGCAGAGGAACGCAGCTGATACAAACGCAAACACGATGAGGGAGTGAGAAACTGCACAGATTTGACGGGAGGAGATGCTCCATACTTTTGTTTTTAAGACAGAGTGCTGCAGAAATGCCTCTCCCACACACGGGAGTGCAGCCCCCTCACCGTGCCCATAAATAGACAGCGGAGTGACAGCGCGGGGTGGCAAGGGTGCTGCCAACGGCAACCGCACGGAGGCGGCCGGCGGGGAGCTGGGGGGGAGAAGGGGGGGGGGGGGGGGCTTGCTGCAGTGAGTGGGCGGGAGGGAACCTCCAGCTCCTACGTCTGTGGCTCTGCCGCTTAACTACAGAAGGGTCTGGATGCCAAAGTGTTGCCATAAATATTTAATGGTATAGATTCTCTGCAGACGGCTGGGGGTGTGTGGGTGGGGTGAGGGGGGGGGGTCCTGTAGATCTGTGGTCGGTTGCCATGTCAACGGTCGCTGTGGTGATGGTGTAAGAGGTAGGTGGGTTGGGAGTTTAGGGGAATTTCTTGTGAGGTCTGGCCAGCCAGGAGACAGGAAAGAGGAGACTGTTGCTGTCTCACTGTTTCCCAAAGTGTGATGAGGCTGGCTCATTATACTCCTTTCCCACTGTAGAGCTGGAACCAGGCTGGCTCATTATACTCCATTCTCACTGTAGAGCTGGAACCAGGCTGGCTCATTATACCCCTTTCCCACTGTAGAGCTGGAACCAGGGTGGCTCATTATACCCCTTTACTACTGTAGAGATGGAACCAGGCTGGCTCATTATACCCCTTTCCCACTGTAGAGCTGGAACCAGGCTGGCTCATTATACCCCTTTACTACTGTAGAGCTGGAACCAGGCTGGCTCATTATACCCCTTTCCCACTGTAGAGCTGGAAGCAGGCTGGCTCATTATACCCCTTTCCCACTGTAGAGCTGGAACCAGGCTGGCTCATTATACCCCTTTCCCACTGTAGAGCTGGAACCAGGCTGGCTCATTATACCCCTTTCCCACTGTAGAGCTGGAACCAGGGTGGCTCATTATACCCCTTTCCCACTGTAGAGCTGGAACCAGGCTGGCTCATTATACCCCTTTACTACTGTAGAGATGGAACCAGGCTGGCTCATTATACCCCTTTCCCACTGTAGAGCTGGAACCAGGCTGGCTCATTATACCCCTTTACTACTGTAGAGCTGGAACCAGGCTGGCTCATTATACCCCTTTCCCACTGTAGAGCTGGAAGCAGGCTGGCTCATTATACCCCTTTCCCACTGTAGAGCTGGAACCAGGCTGGCTCATTATACCCCTTTCCCACTGTAGAGCTGGAACCAGGCTGGCTCATTATACCCCTTTCCCACTGTAGAGCTGGAACCAGGCTGGCTCATTATACCCCTTTCCCACTGTAGAGCTGGAAGCAGGCTGGCTCATTATACCCCTTTCCCACTGTAGAGCTGGAAGCAGGCTGGCTCATTATACCCCTTTCCCACTGTAGAGCTGGAACCAGGCTGGCTCATTATACTCCTTTCCCACTGAAGAGCTGGAACCAGGCTGGCTCATTATACCCCTTTCCCACTGTAGAGCTGGAAGCAGGCTGGCTCATTATACCCCTTTCCCACTGTAGAGCTGGAAGCAGGCTGGCTCATTATACCCCTTTCCCACTGTAGAGCTGGAACCAGGCTGGCTCATTATACTCCTTTCCCACTGAAGAGCTGGAACCAGGCTGGCTCATTATAGCCCGTTACTACTGTAGAGCTGGAAGCAGGCTGGCTCATTGCAGCCATACCACCATGTGCCCTGCTCCTGCCCTATAAAAACACCTTCAACTCAGTCACTTCATCTCCCTACCTGAATTCATAAACAAACTGACTGTCCTTTTTCACCACTCCTGCAACTGCTTTCATTGACACCCAACACTCATTACCCCTCCCTCTCCTGTTTATTGAGACGCTCAAGAATCTCGCCTGCCCCTCCCAACCTTGCATCTTGTATGTGTTGTATAGTGTGTTGTAATTTTATGTAACTATGTTTCATGTAAATGTACCTGCCTGCTGCTGCCTCACTGCCTCTTGGCCAGGTCGTTATTGTAAAAGAGAATGTGTTCTCAATTAACTTGGTTAAATAAAGGTTAAATTTATAAAATTAATAAAATGGCTGATGCTAAGCAGGTGTGGGCTTGGTTAGTACTTGGATGGGAGACCTCCTGGGAAAACTAAGTTGCTGCTGGAAGTGGTGTTGGTGGGCCAGCAGGGGGCGATCT
Source organism: Ilyophis sp. 1 JC-2022 (assembly GCA_022702515.1). Classification (NCBI taxonomy): domain Eukaryota; kingdom Metazoa; phylum Chordata; class Actinopteri; order Anguilliformes; family Synaphobranchidae; genus Ilyophis; species Ilyophis sp. 1 JC-2022. Next base: position 21,320,120 of record CM040399.1, on the reverse strand, counting down.
TCCCTCTGGTCAAATAAACCCCAATGCCCCAATGCCCCAATGCCCCAGTGCGGTGATGGGGACACTGTGCTGTGGGAGACACCATCATTCGGATGAAATGTTAAGCCGAAGTCCTGTCTCGCTGTGGTCATTAAAAATTCCCATGGCCCTTATCACAAAGAGCAGGGGGTTCCCAGGTGTCCTGTCTCTCTCAACCTGCCCAGTTTCATTTGCTAAAATCGTTCTCTCATTCACCACCTCAGCTGCTGTGTGGTGAGCATTCTGGTGCAAAATGGCTGCCGTTGCATCACCCAGGTGGGTGCTACACATTGGTGGTGGTTGAGGAGTTTCCCTCTCATCATTGTAAAGCGCTTTTAGTGTGAGAAAAGCAATATAAAAATCCATTCATTATTATTATCATTATATCCATTTCCCACTGTACAGCTGGAGCCAGTCTATATGTATGTCCGTGTGCATGCGGGCACGGCGTGTCTGTGCGTACCTGCGTGTAGCGGACTCACCGGGCGGGGATGGCGCTGATGGGTTTCTTGTAGATGGCGATGAGCTTGTCGAGCACCACGTGGGCGCTGGTGAACACCCTGTAGGAGTGCAGGAAGGTGTTGAGAAAGTCGATGGACAGGAAGCGCAGGTCAGTGAGCCTCTCCAGCAGCCTCTCCACGCTGGCGTAGCGGATCTGCAGCACTTTGCACGAGTTCATCATCTTACTGAAGCGGATGTCTACATCGTCGCAGTACAGGCTGGTGTCTGACCTGCTCACAGCACACACGCAATATGCACACATACATACACACACACATGCACACACACACAATGTGCACACATACGTACACACACACATGCACACACACACAATGTGCACACACACACACAATGTGCACACATACGTACACACACATGCACACACACAAACACAATGTGCACACATACGTACACACACACACACACAATGTGCACACATGCACACACACACGCAATGTGCACACATATGTACACACACAAACACAATGTGCACACACACACATGCACACACACACACACAATGTGCACACATACGAAGACACACACACACGCAACGTGCACACATACATACACACACACATGCACACACACACACAATGTGCACACATACGAAGACACACACACATGCAACGTGCACACATACGTGCACACACACACACACACACACACACACACACACACGTACGCACACACAACCGCACAGCACATACAGGGGACAGAGCGAGACTTTAATCAGTGACATGTTGATGTCACACAGTCACGTTAT